>JAZKJV010000385.1:0-334632 GCA_037367405.1 Ottelia alismoides
TCCTGAATGGTGAGCTCGAAGATGAAGTATATGTAGCCCAAACCGGAAGGATTCACGGTGAAGAACAAAGAACACATGGTATCTTAAACTGAGGAAGGCACTCAATGGCCTTCGGCAAGCGCCCCGAGCTTGGAATATACGGCTTGATAGAAGTCTCAAGAAACTCGGATTCGTGAAGTGTGCTCAAGAGCAAGCAGTCTATACAAGGGGACCATGTCCAGTCTAGAGTGATCGTTGGGGTTTATGTAGATGACCTCATTTTGACAGGGGAGGACCCAGAGGAGATCGTGGGATTCAAGCATCAGATGATGTCCGAGTTTGAGATGAGTGATCTTGGATTGCTCACTTACTACCTTGGGATCGAGGTAGTTCAAGAAGATGGCTGCATCAAAATTAAGCAAACCTCTTATGCAAAGAAGGTATTGGTACAATTCAGAATGACCCGAATGCAACTCCACCAAATGTCCTATGGAGCAAAGGACAAAATTGCAAAAGGATCCCGATGGACAACCAGTGGATGCAACTGAATATCGTCGTGTCATTGGGTATCTCAGGTATCTACTCCACACTCGTCCGGATCTCTCCTTTGCTGTTGGTATGTGTAGTAGGTTTATGGAGAGACCTACCATCATGCATTATAAGGCGATGAAGCACATCCTACGGTACTTGAAGGGTACGCTTCATTACGGACTCGTATACACTAAAGGAGGAAGTGAGGAGACAATCACTGGGGTCACAGACAGTGATCTGGCAGGTGATTTGGTTGATAGGAAGAGCACATGAGGGATGGCATTTTATTTAAAAAACAACTTGATATCATGGAACTCGCAGAAGCAAAAGACTGTGGCACTATCATCATGTGAAGCCGAGTTTATGGCGGCAACGACAGCGGCTTGCCAAGCAGTGTGGCTCCGAAATCTGTTGAGCGAGCTTATTAAGAAAGAACCAAGACCGGTGAAATTGTTCGTTGATAACAAGTCTGCCATTGCCTTGATGAAGAATCCTGTCTTCCATGGACGCCAGTAAACACATTGACACCAAATTCCATTTTATCCGTGAATGTGTTGAAGCAGGACAAATTGCAGTAGAGTTTGTACGCACAGAGGAACAACGACCCGATGCATTGACGAAATCATTGCCTGCGGCGAAGTTGGAAACAATGCGACACTTGCTGGGTATTCGTGATCTTGGGCCACATCAAGATTAGGGGGGATTATGTTGAACCTAATCTTGGAATGGCTCCATCAATAGAATGAGTCCATGGCATACGTGTATGGCTGTGATTGTATGGTGGGATTTGTATAACAAGTCACCAATACGTGGGTGGCTCTCCTTGCATGAAGGCATTTCTTTTATTTTTTATTGCATTCTATTGTTAGCATATAGGGATGCTATATAAGCATGTAACTTGCACTCATCTCATATCATCAAACGAGCAATAGAATATCTTATTTCTTCCTCTTGTGAGTACGTCACTTTTGTTCCCCACGTTTGCTTTCTAGTTTTGTTTGCCATCTTGCTCGATCAATCAAATTGAGTAAGGCGCGTGTGTGATATCCACCCTAATAGAGAGGGGATTTGTGAGTGAGATCTTATCCTAAATTCCAACATCCGACCCCGTCCCCATCACCCCCTCCTCTCGCCTTCGATGACCCCGCCCTCGATGCCAACCCCACCCTCTACGGCCCTCATCGTTCCGAGTGCCACGATCGCGGTGAATTCTTCTCCGAAATATTCATCCTATCGTACCCCTGCCGCCAACCACCGAGTCCCCGATCATATTGCCGACGGTGGGAATTTGGAGCAGATCCGCCTCCCCACCGGTGTATCAGGTCCCTCACGATGGACGTCCCACAGGCGCGTACTTACCGCATGCCTCGCGGCCATCGGTGTGCTTCTCATTGCACTATTGGGGGTCGGAATTGCGATGAAGAAGCATAAGAGGGTGTTGGATCACCGTAAGGGAATCGAGGCGGCTGCTACAACCGCGGACGCCCTCGAGAGAGGCAGCGACGGTGCCTGCGATGCGATTGGGGCAATGCGGGCAGCTGCGAGCTGGTGGCAGCTGCTTCGTTGTCGGAGGAGCGGGTGCGGAAGCTGAGGAAGCACGGGTGCTTGGTGTTCTGCGCCGGGGAGGCGGCAATGTACTCGTTGGAGCAGCTGATGCGGGCGTCGGCGGAGCTACTGGGGAGGGGGATGGTTGTACAACAATTAGGGTCGTAAATAATGTTATCTATAACATAATTTTGTGTTTTTCTAAATATTTTGAATTTTTTCATGCGCAAGTCATTTAATGCATCCGATGAGTTTATGATCGTATCCGTAACTGATTTGTACCTCTATATTGTTTTTAGGGATTTTTACCTTGCAGACCCTATAATCTTTGCCAATGACCTCTACGACCTTTAAAACATCGACATTCCTCCCTCGACCTCTACCTGGATATGTTTTAATTTTTGGCTGATTTGCGTGATAGTCCTTTGAGTTTGAGTTGGCTGAGACTTTTGTCCCTGCGTTCTGGAAGTATTGCACTTTTGCGGCCAGATACCACTCAAAATATTTATCAAACTATTGAACAAATGTCACCTGCATGTCAAGACCAAAGAGTAGGGATGCAAACAAATAATGATATATCTGCATCCGATCCGTCACGTTTTATACGGATTTTTACATCCGTATATGACAAATACCTGTATATGTATCAGTATATCTGTTTTCATATATAAATATATTTGTATATTTATTTTTAACCATATATAACATATTTTTTATACCTTATTTAACCATATTTGGTATAATTATTATAGGGTTTTTATCACTTGTGCCCCTCTGAGATATCACAATTTCAGTTATGCCCCTATCTTTTTGGTAATATCTGCTGTGCCCCTCACTTCTTTCTCCGTTACCATTTGTGTCCTTCCGTCAGATTGACCGTTAATGAGTTGACTTAACCATGATTTTTTCAAACATTGGTGCAGTTAAGAGAGGTATTATTGTCCAGACCTTCTTATCTTGTTCCACCTCCATGTGCTGGAGAGAGATTGGGCGGGGATCGTGGGCCGGGGAGCATCGAGATTAGAAGTGAGTGCTGATCTCACTTCTGATCTCCGTCAGACTATATAGCGCCGACCTGTTCTTCAGCCTATTCTCCTCCAGCTGCTTCACCACCTCCCCCATGTCGGGCCTCACCGTCGCCACCGGTGCGCAGCAGCCCATCGCCAGCTTCAGCGCGTGCACCAACCCCTCCTCCATCGAGCTCCTCACTCCCTTCAACACCTCCACGTCGAAGACCTCCGTCGTCGTCTTCGCCAACACCGCCACCTTCACCGCTGTTGGCAAGTCCGCATTCGCGTCCTTCCCGGGCTTCTTGCCCATCAGAATTTCAAGCAGGAGTATGCCGAAGGAGTAGACGTCCGTCTCGCGCTACTCCTCTTCATCCTCTGGAGCTCAGGTGCCTTGTACCCGTCCGACTTCGCCACGGAGTTCATCTCGTCAGCCACAGCTGCCACCATCATCCGATCCAGTCCGTGGTCCATGTGCCTCGCCACGAAGAATTCGTCGACGAGGACGGTCTTCGACCGGACGTTGCCGTGTGTGATGGACACGGTGTGCAGGTACACGAGGCCTCTCGCGATTCCGAGGGCGATCTTGTGCCTCCTTGCCCAGTTCAGCATAGGTCTCCAGGCACTACTCTCTGCATACGTGTTAATTAGCTGTTAGAGCGGTTGCAGTTTAAATTTAATCATACAATTTAAACATCCGGATTGATGTTAGATTTACATACCATGCAGGAGGTTGTGGAGCGACCGATTGGGGCGGTAGTCGTAGATGAGGAGCTTCTCCCCTCGCTCGCCTTCATAGAAGGCGTGCAGAGGGACCAAGTTCTCGTGGCGGGCGCGACCGAGCTGTCTCACGAGGGGCAAGCAAGAAGCTCTGTCCCTGCAGCTCCCTTCTCTGAGCAGCCTGAGAGCAATGATGCCCCCGTTCGCGAGCTGAGCCTTGTAGGCCGTCCCATATGTGTGGTCTTCTCCACCACTTGGCCCGTCGCATTGAGCACCTCCTCCAGCGTCAGGTGCTCTCCTCCTTGGAATACCACCAGCTTCCCTTGTCTACCTCCATTGTTGGCTTCCCCTGATCTTCCTCCTCTGCAAGTACCCAATGGAGAGAGAGGCCAGCACAACCACCCCGGCTATTAGTCCGATCACTAACCCGGCAATCGAACCGGAGCTCAAACCGGAGCCTCCTGGAGCATCTCTTCAACGGATCGCCGCAGAGATTCTGGGCGTTGCCTTCGAAGGACTCTTCTGTGAACTTGTGCGTGTGGAAAATAGGGATCGACCCACTAAAGTTATTGTAGGAAAGATTCAAACTTTGGAGGTTCTCGAGCTCCGCGAGGGACACCGGATCGACTTTTCTGTCTTTTATTTTAAATATAATTTCATCTGTGTCCTTCAAGTTAACGTCCGTTTTTGTTGATTATGGATGGTCACTAATCCGAGAGGCACAAGTGATAGATTAGCAAAAAAGTGAGAGGCACAACCGATATTATCAAAAAGATAGGAACATAACTGATATTGCGATAGGGACATAACTGATATTGCGATATCTCGGAGGGGCACAAGTGATAAAAATCCTATTTTGTAAGAATACGGATAATAAATGTAATTGCAAAATAGTTGATAGCAATAGTCTTATTAGAATAATGGGAAAGGCATAAATCGCGCATATATCTATTACTATATTAAAGCTGGGTTTCTTCCCAAGCTTTAGACATGTGTTTCAGCTTCTGGAGGACAATCTCTGTATCCCTCTCTATTTATCCCTCTCTTTCCCGCTCTCTCTATTTCTCTGTCATCACTCCTCGCAACGTCGCCATGTCCCGCAACATGCAACTGTATCTCCACCCTTCTTCAATCGGAAATTACAAAGTGGAGACACATGCCCCTGCATTCCTCCCCTCCCGGTATGTCGTGCCTCCTCCTAATGCTTCCATTCTCCGCAGGAGATCATGTGCCTCTTCTTTCCCTGATTTCTTCCCCACCATGACGTTGTTGTTGAGTTATATAAGTAGACATATATTAGGATATCTTATCGCCTACATCGATAACTATGGACCACGGAGGTACCTACGAGATGGCTATGGAGGTCATCCTCTTCATCATCGTCTCTCAATATAAAGACAACCACGGAGGTGCGAACATTGTTGTAGCTGGCGAGATGACTATGGACGTGCGCCTATCGTCGTCACCACTCATGGTATCTGCTTGGAAGTCAATGATGTAACCTTGAACTTTCTTACTTAGATGGGTATTATCTTCCTCCTCTTTCGCAGTCTATGACTTTTGGGTTATCCCATTTCTCCTTGCCATATAGTTCAGAGCGTCAAACATGGATGAAGAAGGGAAGAGAAGGATTCGTGGAAGCTTGAGTGTGGCGGATGCTCCAGATAGTAGAGGATGGGAAGAAGATATTTGCGACCATGTTGCCATTTCCTATTCTTCTTTGGTGCTGTTCAATTGCGGGTATCATGGGGGAACAACAATGTTTCATCTGCGAGGGAATACACCCTCACACCCATGTTGATTCAAAGCTCAACATCTAATATATGTTAACCAACTCCTTCATGTTCATTTGGATGATTTCTTATTCTAACAACTGATCGAGCACATGTAGAAGAGCTTCTGAGTTAATTACAAAATTAGTGTTATGTGTGTAAATATTCTGTCATTAAAAACCTCAAAAACATATCTGTGTATTGTAATATATTAAACCTTGTAATATTAATATTTTGGTAATATTACATGGATATTCTTTCAATCTTTTTATTACAAACATACCCTGGTAATATTTATAAACCTCAACAGCGAAGCCGGAATTTCGACGTACCCGTGACTCTGCCGGGGGACCGTGCATGGAGCTGTCGGAGCTTGGTTTCGTCTCGTCGACCGCTGCGAGGAGGACGTATAATTATTTTGCACGCTTTCTCTTTTGTAGTTGTGAAATATCAAAAAAGTTCGGGTAAATAGCAAAAGTACCCTGATAAAAAATATTATTCCCGTTCAGCTGGGTTGAGGATAAGGAAATGATAAATATCCTTAATAAAGATATAATAGATGATGTTATTACGATGTGATCACTTTAGACTGGGTTAGTTACCTTATTTTGCAATCAAACATGATCGCGACCGGTATCGTCGGACAACATGCCGAGAAGTGCTACCCGTGTTTGTGTTTTGTAGCCTCGCATCACATGTTGTTCGAGAAATCATCACCTGAGTACGTTAGACCGTTAACCGTTCTTTATTTTCAGTAGTGTAAAAATCATCAGTCATTTTTTACAGACCTTTGATCGCTCATAGGGGCACCGTAGTGATGTTAGAGCCGATCTGTGCCCTGACAGGGAAAATAAGCGTTGCCATGCCTTGACCGGGCATTCTGGGCAAGCCCGTGCCCTGTCCGGGAAAAATCTCTCCTTGCATGTCGCATACCTCAGAAAAAGGGGACTTTATCTCGAAATATGATAATATTATCCCAATCGGAGATGTACAAAATCGATTCGGTTGATACTCACACCAAAGCAAATTTTCGATTTATTCAGAATATGTCACCACAACAAAATGAGTTCGTAGGAGGATCGCGGATCCTCTGCACTATTGCAGAGATCTGTTGTAAAATCCAATCGCATTCGAGCCGCTTGATCATGATCGAGCGGTTCACACGGTAAAGCCTAACAAAAGCGTAGATTTGGTGTGAACCGCTCGATCTTGATCAGAGCGGCTCGAATGCCATGGATTTTACAGCAGGTCTCTGCATTACTTCATAGGATCCACTCTCTCATAGTAGTGCATATGTTGCTTTGTTGTTAGACATATAACAAGAAATGTTAACTTCTGCAAATTTATTGTTTGTACTTCAAACTAGCGGTGGCTGATGCATATGTTGCTATAACTATAACAAAATTAACTTACACTATTATAAATAAATCTAACACAATATTTATATTTAAAATGTAAAATAAAATATGAACATTAATATTTATGAATGTGAAATCGATGCCTAAATTCACATCCATTTGAAAATGAATACGAATACAATGGCCAAAATCTTTATAAAATAAACATAATAGCATGTTGGAATCCATAATCTCTCTTATCCCTAATTGCCCCATCAATATTATTTTGCATTGTAATCGCCGTTATCAAGTTATTTACCATTGCAATATTAGTCTTGCAAGTGATATAAATATATCATTTTTTTGTGAATTTTAAGTATAACGACTAATTCCGCAACAACATATGTTAACCGTTGTTATACAACAGGTGTTATATGTGGATTACTAAGTACATGTTAGTATTGAAGCATTTTGTTCTTGTGCTAGGAAAATAATAAAAGAGTAAATTACATGAAAGTACGTGAACTATATACTACATTCAATATCATATCTATTTTTTTAAAACAATGTAGCAATTGGTTTTTAAAAGGGATATTTACTCACGTATTCATAATTACATCTAGAACTCCTAATATCACTCCATCTCACATCCATAACTTTCTATTGAGTTGGTATATTAACTCAACCATTTATGGGTGTTAATCTAACCACACCTCATCCAAAGGTTACTATTTACACATTTTTTATTTTTTAATCAAAATCAACAGCCTCTTCTCCCTTCTCCTCCTCCTCCCATCTGGCAGCAACAATAGCACTCCGACACCGCTCAGCCTCCTCTCCGCCCGCAGCTCCGTCGCCACCCCATGCGCCACCCCACCCTCCCTTCTCGCACCCTACTCTAGTCCCCTCCTCCACCCGTCCTCTAGCCGTCCCTCCACCCTTAGGAAGCGGATCCTTTGCTGTAGCATGGTTGCAGTAGAGTCTGCTGCACACTTTCCCACGAATTCACATGATCGGGACCCACAAAAAGTGTGAATTCGTGGGAACCACTCGATCAAGATCGAGCGGCTCGCGGGTGTGCAGCAGACTCTGCTGCAACCCATGCCACAACAGAGGATCCACTTCGCCACCCCTACTCCAACCTCCCCTCTTTCAGCCGCCTCTCCTCCAGTCCCATCCTCCACCCCTCCTATTTTGCTCGCTTGACACGTTGCAATTCTTGTTTTGCTCTCTAGTTACTTTTTCTTGCTTGAGTGGAGAAGATGGATCTCGTCGTGAGAGTAGATAAACTTGCAGTTTGATAAAGTTGTTATAGTCTCGAAATTTTTGATATTTAGTTTATGACTTGTCAAAAATCCAGTTGTTATGTTTTCTTTTTGGTTTGGGTATCAACTCTACCGCATCTTCTGATTTTAGATCTTTCTTTTAGACCGACAGGAAGTTACTGTTAAATAAGTAATTGTTTACTAGTTCTCAGACTTGCAATGATAAACACAAATATGACGTGGGGTTTGCGCTTGGGATTATTCTCTAGAGTTTCGATGTTCAAGTCTCTCAAGAAGAACATGATGAACAATTTATGTGTTCATGTTCAGTATGAAATCTTCTTAATTTTACATTGAAAAAAAGGGGGGAGACGAGATGAAATCCTCTTGATTTTATATTCAGCGGCATCCACTTTCATGGGACTCCCAATTCACCATCGTCCCCATCGTGGATGGGATGTCGAAGCAGATGTGCTTCTTAGGGACGATGTGCTAACGATTCTTCTCACTGGAGGGTAGAACGGGGAGGGGAGGGGGGCATTGATGGGTGGGAAGTGGGAGGTGATGGAAGTCCAAGAAAGAGGGAATGGAAGGAGTGACATTTATTGTAAATAAGGTGAACTCAAAGGTGGATTATATAATGGATTCTGTTATAATTAACGGAGAAACAGATGAAAGTTAACACTCAAACTTATGTATGTAATTATTAAACTACTCGAGAATATGCTATGTAAGAGTTAAAGACTATTTGAGATCCTAGGTGTAATTTTGAAAAGAGGAGCTAAAAAGACGAGACAAAGAAGGTTTTAACATCCCAAACACGACGCAGATCATTTGTTGTACAACAAAGCCCCTCGGTCACCAGAACTGTGAACCCGTGCTGAGTGCTCGATCGTGATCGGGGACTCTGCTGTTACAAGAGACTCTACTGTACAACAGAGGATCTGCGCCCTCCCAAACAATAGATATCCAATGGGTATTGATATGGGAAAATTTTTTCAAGCCCGAATGCAAATGAAATTATATTTGACCAAAAAAATGTATCAACTAGTTAAATGAAATGAGATGCTTAAATGACTCACCACATCATATAGGGATTTTACACCTGTACCCCATTCATATAGGCGTGGTGGGGCGGTGAAGTCTCAGACCACTGCGACATCTCTAAGTGCCCGACGGCGTCGGGGATGGAGGTAAACGGTTGTCCGGTGTTCTAATGGATATGGTACATTCATTTACGAAGGAGTTGGAGGTCCCCTACGGTGGTCGGAGGGAGGAGTCTCTGTGTACATGTTGGAAGTGGTGGTGATTTCTGCTCTCTTTTTTCTCCCTCTTTTCTAACAGTGGCAGTAGTTGAGTTGGTTAATGGAGGCGATTATGGTCGGTGGTAGTGAAGATTCTTTCGCTGTTATAAGGGAGTTTTACCTTGCGAATTTTATAAATTTTGTAAATGACCTCTACGATCTTTAAAATATGGTAACTCTCCTCTTGACTCCGTAAATCTGCTACATCTTACCACACGATATCTTTCGTTAATTTGAGACTTCTTGGGTTAACTTGTTTGGATTTAGGATTGGGTTAATCAAATTGCAGCAAATCCAACGGTAGGATTTTCCTCCTCCCTCTCCTTCATTCTTCTCTCCTCTTCTTCATCTTCCTTTCACTTCCGGCAATGGAAAGGTTTTGTAGCAACGACGCTGAGAGCAAATAGGACCGCTGGAGCACGACGACGGGTCGTTGGAGCCCTTCAAAATCTTTGCAACCCATGAAAAACTCATGTGCAGCACTCCATGAGTGGCATGTGGAGAGGGGTGGAGGTCAGTGTGACACAAGAGAAGTGGTCGAAGGTCCTGAAAGGCACATGGGATGTGGGTCACAGAGGGAGGAGGTGGTCGAGCAAGAGGAGAGGCCGATGGGGTGGAGAAAGGAGAATGGGAGGTCAGGGAAGAGGTTGGAGGGGAGGCTTGGGTAGGCGGTGGGGATGAGGGGGCAAGGGGAGATCTGGGTGAAGGTTGGTGGGAGGGGGAGGGGAGGTCTGGGAGGAGATTGGAAGGGAGGCCTGGGCAGGCAGAGGCGGAGGGGATGAGGGGTGAGGGTGTATCTGGGCAGAGGTCGATGGGAGGGGTAGGGGAGGTCAGGGAGGAGGCTTGGGCAGCCGGCGAGGGGGTTGGGGGGGAGGGTATTGGTAGGGTCGGTGGGAAGGGAAGGGGAGGTCGTGGTCTTGACGTGGAAGGGTTGGAGCCGAATTGCCGGTGCTTCTCCACGATATGACTTTTTTTAATATAACACAAATAAGGTTACATATGATCACAAGTACATGTATACACACATGATAGCAATGCATAGTTAGGTAGTAATACTTAATATGTGATGAATCATGCAATCATAGAAAATTGCATATATTCAAGATTAGTAATAACATATGTACACTTGATACATATATAACATGTGCTATTAATTTCAATATTAGCCCTTCAATTTGCTAGTATCCTTGAGCCAACACTCATGCATTTCATCTACTCAACATGCATGTCATGCTACATATTACATGAATTAATTTAACCCTTTGATTTGTTAGTATCCTAACATTCATGCATTTCATATACTCAACATGCATGGCATGCTACTATTTTTTAATTTGAAAGACATCATATTGTTGACAACAGAGATCAGGGTATCTAACGTCCGATCTTGGAGTAACTGCGGTGTCAGGCAAGTTGTATCCGACAATCAATGTATCAGTGCCTCTCAGCTCTCGGTACCCGAATCAATCAAATCAAACAAACAATTGATCCACGATATACGAAATAAAAATTAAATTTGCGTGATGAAATTTATTATACCCTACAAAATACATTTTACAACATAAAATATATTCATAAGTAATAATAATAGGGATATCTACGCCCATAAATCTGAGTAATTTCGTAATTACAATCATAACCATGCGTATTATGAATTACACCTAGGACCCTCAATACCTTAAATAGTGCTTAATTTTTACACCCATAACCTCGTGTTAACTTCCATCTAATTTCCCGTTAACTGTGACGGTATTAGTCAAATATTTTACATTTTCACCTTTTTTATTTTCCATTGTTTACAAATAAGCCACTCCCCCTTCATCCCCCTCTGGACGACCACCTTCTCCTCCAGCACCCATCTCCTATTCTCCTGCAATCACTTCCTTGTTGGAATTAAATGTATTGGGATAGTTTGATGCAATTTGGTGGTCAATATCAAGTTGTAATAATGTATCTCAATTCCTGAAATTCAATGTTTCAACCCTGTAGGGTGTTGTTTAGTCCCACATCGTGGAGAGACAAAACTGTACTTGGTTTTTATGTGGGAAGTCTTGAGACTAGTCTGGAAACAGAATAGAGAGGACTTTAGACCACATCGCACGCACGTGCGCGCGCGCCGAGCCCGGTCGGGCTCGGGCGCGGCAGCGGCAGCGGCTGCGGCTGCGACGTGGCATGGCGTGTTATGGACATCCATTCTACATTCCTTCTCAGCGTCCTTCTCTCTTTCGAGGACGGCCTTTCCTCTCTCGATCTCGGGTTTCGTCTACGGAGGTAGCTTTTGAGGACGCTCAAGCACGGTGCGCACCGTCAACGAGCGCGGACCGTCGGACCCTGGGAGCGGCACGTCAAGGCCCTGTGCACCGGTAAAGTGGGGGGCGCTGTCTCTCTAAGGGGAGTCCTACAACATGACGCTTTAGTTGTGATTTCTAACTCTACTCTTTCTTTATCGCATTGTTTGTCGTGATTTTGGTTTCTGAATTTTTCCCTTGCGTGAATATGCATATGTTATTTAATCGGATATTTCTCTTATCATTGTTAACCTGGATTCATACATATGAAAATCTGTTCTGGAAATCTGTGGTTAATCGGATTTTTGTATGTATGCTATTATCGGTTTTCTCAACAATCTTAGAGAGACAGAGATATAACCTGATAAGAAAAATGTCGGATTTGAGGTTTCGATCTCGTGTGGATTTCACTGGTATGTCAGAGAAATTCGGGGGTCAGAATTTCAAGCGTTGGCAACAACGCATGAAAATCTGGCTGACCACGATTGACTTGATTTCAGTTCTGGAAACCGAGTGTCCTAAATTATCTAAACAAAATCCGGATCCTGAGACGGTTAAGATGGCGGATGCGTGGAAAGAACATGACAGTCTGTGTCATGGGTGCATTCTTACTAAACTATCGAACGTTTTGTTCGATGTCTATGGCGCATCCACCAAGACCGCTAAGGATCTGTGGGAGGAACTGGATAAGAAATATAACACGGAGGATTTGGGTATTGAAAAATACTCAGTATCCAAGTTCCTGAAATTTCAGATGATTGAGGGTAAATCGGTTTCGGAATAGGCTCATGAGTTTTTGTTATTGCTCCATGGGTTAGCTGAGGCAGAAATGAAACTTCCTGAAAAGTTTCAAGTTATGTCGATCATTGAGAAATTTCCCAAGTCCTGGGAAGATTTTGGGATGTCCTTAAAGCACAGGAAGGGGAAAATTTCTCTGTATGATCTGATGGTCTCGATAGCCATTGAAGAGGAGCATAGGAAACAAAAACCTGTGATGCCTGTAGACGTGAACCCTAAGGTCAATGTCATAAACTTAAAGAGAAATAATGTTAAAGGGAAAAATAAGAAACTGAAAGACAAGGGAAAAATCCAGAAAAAACCAAAGAACAAACCTTGCTGGCAGTGTGGACAAATTAGACATTGGAAGAATGATTGCTCTTCTCTAAAGACCCAACAAAAGTCTACGGATGTCGTTCCTCAGGCTCTTGTGTTGACTGAGGGAGGCGGGTCCGGTGAGGGGTATGTCTCAGTGAACCCTGAACTCTACTTTGTAAACGAGCCTAATGAGTGGCTTGTTGATATAGGTGCAAATGTCCACATTTGTACTGACAGAACATTCTTTGTGTCTTATCAGGCTTCAACCGGTGGGACAGTAATGATGGAGAATAGATCTGCAGCCAAGGTGCTTGGGTCCGAACAAGTCGAGCTGAGATTCTCAACTGAACGAGTTTGGACTTTGCGCAGGGTGCTGCACATTCCTGATATTAAGAAGAATGTCTTGTCTGGTTCTTTACTAATTAGAGTGGGTTTCAATTAGACTTTAAATGTAATAAAGTAGTTTTTCCGAGACATGGTGTTTTCTTTGGAAAAGGATATTTGGCTGATCATGATCTTTTATTTAGAATAAGATGTGACATTGATAGTTAAGTTAATAATATTTTTGGTTTTGATTCTTCTACTTATGTTGTTTCAAATATTGAATCTACTGATTTATGGCATGCTAGGCTAGGACATGTAAATTTCAATTCTTTGAAAAGAATGATGAAATTTGACATGATTCCTAATCATACTACAGACAAACTCACCAAATATGAAATGTGTGCTCAAGCTAAGTTACCTAGAAAACCTTTTTATTCTGTGAATAGGGAAACTGAAATTCTAGACTTAGTTCATTCTGATATTTGTGAGTTTGGTGGTGTGATGACTAGAGATAACAAAAGATATTTTATCACCTTCATAGATGATAGCAGTAGATACTGTTATGTTCATCTGCTTAAAACTAAGGATGAAGCCTTAGAAAAATTTCTTACTTTTAAAAATGAAGCAGAAATACAAGTCGGGAAAGTAATTAAACGTCTAAAGTTAGATAGAGGTAGTGAATACACATCTAAGATATTTGATGAATAATGCAAAGTATTTGGCATAGTTCATGAGGTTACTGCACCATATTCACCACAGTCCAATGGAATAGTAGAACGAAAGAATAGGACCCTGACTGATATGGTCAATGTATTTTTACAAAGCTCTGGGCTACCATCTTACATGTGGGGGGAAGCTTTGAATACGGCCTGCCATATTCTGAATAGAGTTCCCTTAAGGCATAAAGATAAGAGTCCATTTGAACTTTGGAGAAATAAGAAGCCAAGCCTAAAATATTTTAAAGTGTGGGGATGCCTGGCTAAGGTCTTAGTCCCAAAACACAAGAGAAAGAAGCTTCGACCCAAAACAGTTGACGCGGTTTTCTTGGGGTATCTGGAAAATAGTTATGCCTATCGATTCTTAGTAATTCGGTCTGACATCACATGCATAGATACTAATAGTATTGTTGAACTTCGTGATGCTACGTTTTTCGAGGATATTTTTCCAATGAAAAAAGGGATTCTTGAAAATGTGACTACTGACGTAGCCTCAACATTTGGTTCTATTCCACAACAAATAGAAAAGATGTCAAATGTGGGGCTAGCTCTTCTGAACCCAATGAATTTTTGGAGGATGTTGAACCTAGACGAAGTAAGAGACCTAGGATTGCTAAGGATTTAGGTAGCGATTTTGTCTCCTACCAAATCGAGGGTGATCCTCCCACATACAAGGATGCCATAGCTTCTACTGAAGAAAGGCATTGGAATGACGCTATTAAATCTGAAATGGATTCGATCATTTCAAATGGTACGTGGGAATTGGTCGATCTACCTCCTGGGTGTTGCACCATAGGAAGCAAATGGGTATTCAGAAGAAAACTTAGACCGGACGGATTTATAGAAAAATATAAGGCAAGACTTGTAGCCAAAGGTTTTAAACAGAAAGAGGGTATTGATTATTTTGATACATTTCTCCTATTACTAGAATGACTACGATTCGGATGCTCATTGCGTTGGCCTCCATACATGATCTCACAATTCATCAAATGGATGTGAAGACTGCCTTTTTATATGGTGATCTTGAGGAGGAGATTTATATGGACTAACCTGAGGGATTCGTAGCATCTGGTAATGAAAGAAAGGTCTGTAAGTTTGTAAAATATCTTTATGGATTAAAACAAGCTCCGAGACAGTGGCATGACAAGTTTGATAAGACTATCCAGTCTTATGGCTTTATTGTTCATGAATCTGATAAATATGTGTACTCTATGATTAAAGGTGATGTTTGTTGTCTTATGCCTATATTTAGATGATATTTTGATATTTGGATCAAACATAAGGATAGTAGAAGAAACCAAGAGGTTCTTGAGCAGTAAGTTTGAGATGAAGGACTTAAGAATTGCTAATGTGATTTTTGGAGCTCAAACTGATTACATATGCTAATGGGATAGCTGTGTCTCAGTCACATTATACTGAGAAGGTTCTTGAAAATTTGGCTATCAGAGCTGTAAATATGTATGCACTCCTTATGATTCATCTAAACCCCTCTGCAAGAACAAGAGTGGAGTACCTATAGCACAGCTACGATATTCCCAGATTATAGGAAGCTTGATGTATCTTGCGAACTGTACTCGACCTGATATTTCATTCACGGTCGTAAAGTTAAGTAGATATACGAGCTGTCCTGACCGTACTAATTGGGAGGCCTTGGATCGAGTGTTGAAGTACCTTAAGGGTACTGCACTACTTGGACTGCATTATGGTAAATATCCTCCTGTCTTAGAAGGATATAGTGATGTAAGTTGGATAGGTCAAATGGAGGACTCCGGGAGTAACGGTGTGACTGTGTATGTATTTACCCTTGGAGGCGGTGCAGTCTCCTGGAGGTCTGTGAAACATACCATTTTGGCTCGGTCTACTTTTGAGGTAGAGCTGTGTGCTTTGGACACAACAGCTATAGAGGTTGAATGGCTTAGGGAGCTTCTCTCTGAGATGCCCATGGTGGGTAAGCCAATACCGGTAATTTCTTTACATTGCGATAGCATGACTACTATCGCAAAGGTAAAGAGTTCAAAGTACAATCAGAAGACAAGAAGACATATCCAAGTTAGACTTAAGTATATTAGGGATTTGGTGTCTTCTGGAGTGATTGCTGTGGAATTTGTTGGTACTAAAGATAACACGACATATCCACTTACAAAGGGACTTGATAGATCTTTAGTCCAAAAATCCAGACTTGGGATGGGGCTGAAATCTACTAAGAGTTTACCCGCAGTAGCAACTCAACCTAAATGAGTGGAGATCCCACAAAATAGGTTAAATGGAAAAAAAACAAGCTGTAAGGGGAACTGGTTGACACTTAATATGCAATACTTTACATGTGAGTCCTATCCCTGAAAAGTCGAGTGCCTGAAAACTGCAGGAAAAGGTTGAGCATTATGCTCTTAATGGATTCAAGCTTTTATAAGCAGGATGTGAGCAGTGCATCCTTGGAGAATGCCATTTATAGGAGTATTTCTGTGGACCGTAGATAAAGGATGAGGGTTTATCCTTAATATACTCATGAAACAGGGTAGGGTGCATGGCCATTAATAACACCAAAACCAGAAGATTGTCACCATATACTTCACTCTGTTGTTACCACTCGATACCATTACATCAAAGGATTAAAGTTCAAGACTTAGTTCACTTTATTCCGGTGATGATGAAAGGAGATAACTCACGTAAAGGTTTAAACCGGAAGGTACCTTTACTGAAAGCAGAGTGTGGAAACCCGAGATTCTTGGCTCTTTGTTTTTCAACAGTGAATTCATGGGGGATTGTTGGAATTAAATGTATTGGGATAGTTTGATGCGATTTGATGGTTAATATCAAGTTGTATTAATGTATCTTAATGCCTGGAATTAAATGTTTCAACCCTGTAGGGTGCTGTTTAGTTCTACATCGTGGAGAGACAGAACTATCACTTGGTTTTTATGTGGGAAGTCCTGAGACTAGTCTGGAAATAGAATAAAGAGGACTTTAGACCACATCGCACGCACGCACGCACGCACGCGCGCGCCGCGCCGGGTCGGGCCGGTCTCGGACGTGTGCGCGGCTGCGGCGTGGCGTGGCAAAGATCGGGTCATTTTTGTAACTGCCCGTTTGAATTCCAAGGGGTACGCCCCATTATCCTCTCACGAAAAACGTAACCGCCCGGGCGCATTTAAATATCTCCTAAAGTGCGTGGGTGTGGGTTACGAACATCCATTCTACATTCCTTCTCAGCGCCCTTCTCTCTTTCGAAGACGCCATTTCCTCTCTCGATCTTGGGTTTCGTCTACGGAGGTGGCTTTCGAGAACGTTGAAGCACGGTGCGCACCGTCAACGAGCGTGGACCGTCGGACCTGGGAGCGGCACGTCAAGGCCTTGTGCGCCGGTAAAGTGGGGGGCGCTGCTGGCTCTATAAGAGGAGTTCTACAACAGGACGCTTCAGTTGTGATTTCTAACTCTACTCTTTCTTTGTCGCATTGTTTGTCGTGATTTTGGTTTCCGGATTTTTCCCTTGCATGAATATGCATATGTTATTTAATCGGATATTTCTCTTATCATTGTTAACCTGGAATCATACATATGAAAATCTGTTCCGTAAATCTGTGGTTAATCGGATTTTTGTATGTATGCTATTGTCGGTTTTCTCAACAATCCTTCCCTCCCATCGATCACCTCATCCTCTCTCCTGCGACAACCTCCTTGTCCCCTTCTCCTCCTCCTCATGTCTGGTCACCAAGCTCCTCCCCCTCCTTTATTTTCATCTCCGCAAGGCGTGCTCTCCTTCAACAGCAGTCGATGCAGGCAGTGTAGATGGTGGAAGTTGGAGGCGATCACGATGGTATTGACTGCATCGTCGTGAGCGGGAACGGAGGCAGACACACACACACACTCAGATGGACCATTGGGCCCCCACACATCGGGCTCCCCATAAACTCCACCCCCACACCTGGGGGGCTCGTAGCCCCTCTCCGCCTCGGAGGGGCCACCGCCCCCACACACCCCCATCCCCGCCCTGGAGGGGCCACCGTCACGTCAGTTGCGCCGTAAGCTCTCTGTAAGTCGTTGGATTTCGAGGGGAGGACGAGCTGCGGCAACAACGCCAACACGCCGTGCCTCATTGAGAGGCCTGTCGGGAACGTCATGTCGCTCGCCGCGGCGAACCCCATGCTTCCGGGGAAGAGCACGTCCATTCCTGCGCCGATTGCGTCCATGTAAGAGCACGAACTATGTATGGAATTGAGACCCCAGATAGCTCGACAGTGATACCATGCGTTCATCCTCTAGAGCAAATGGCGGCATTGGCATCGACGTCGGCATTGCCAGCGGATCGCAATTAAGGATGTCGTGCATGACCGCGACGTGGTCGGCGACGAGGTTGTTTGGATCACCTGAGATCGACGTCGAACTTGAAATTGAAGGTGGTTGGATAGCGATTGTGCAGTAGATTGCCACAAATGCCGGATCAATGTCCGGCTCGTTGAGGAACGCCGCGAGCGCGGAAGAATCCGTTGACGAGAGGGAGGAGAACAGTGAGGTGAATGTATGCCTTATCTGTTATAACAATGACGCTATTTATGTCATAATCCGATTAATTATGATGATATTTGTACGGTTGGTTTAAGTCATTTTCATTGGAAAAAATTTTGAATGTCTCGACAAAATATTTTTTTGAGAGAAAAAAGGACCTCCACCGTTCAGATGACTGCCCAAAAACTTCACCATTAATCACCAAAATAATACACATTTCTAGACAGATTACAATTGTCTCGACAAAATATTGTTGCAACTAAGTTTCCATTTTTATATGGTTGCTCCTGCAAAATTTTCCATTTTAAAAAAATACACGTGCAAAATTATAATATTACATTGGATACTCCCGTAAAATGTTTGTTAAAATAGCATGTAAACTTCTCCATTTTACAGAGATACTCCTCCGTACTCCCCTGTTTTACAAAAAAATATCCGTACCAAGAAACCTGCTTAAAAACCCCCCAAATGGATTAGTGGTTGAAGCATTAGCTACCATTAAAAAAGATCAAGATTCGAATCCCTCCTCCAACTCCTCCCTTCTAGTTCTAAAAAAACCTACGCAGGCTGGTTTTTGTAAATAGAGAAGTCTATGGGGTATTTATTAAAAACTTGAAAAACATATCCTTGTATTGTAGTATGAAACTTTGTAACATTAAAACCCTGAATATTACATGGATATTCTTTCAAACTTTTTATGTATAAACATACCCTTGTAAAATCCTCCATTTTACAAAAAGAATCCCTGAAACTTCTTCATTTTATGGAAACGCCGGTAATTACACACCACCACTGACGCTTGGGCGTTTTTATAAAGCAAAGAGGTTTTTGGGAGACATTTATGTAAAAACCCAAAAAGAATGTAAGGCTATAGTTAATGTCACCCATATGTATTCCTATAAACTTTGTACTTGGAAAATATTCTCGTAAAGTTCTCTATTTGAAAAGTACCACATACTCTCCATTTTTATAAAAAAAATGCTAATTGCACAACAATTACATATGGGTGTTATTGTAGTACAAAGAAGTTCTAGACAGTATTTATGTAAGAAATTCGAAAATGGATTCACTATGTTACAAAATACCTCGAATGACTTGTTTTGGCAGGGGTGTTTTTGTATAATAAAAAGTTTATACTGATATTAAAAACTAAAAACTAACTTTTCGACATCACAAGTTTGTATTATTGCATGTTATCCCTATAAACTTTGTATTTACAGAAATATCCATGCCAATTAGCATACTTTTGCAAAGTGCTCATGAATTTCGCGATCACGTGATGCTGCTTTTGTAAAACAAAGAACTTTTCGGGGATATTTATTTATGTAAAAATCCTAAAGAAATATGTGTTGAGTTTTAGCCTAATTTTTTCAAGAATCAATTAACTCTCTAATCTGCTGCTCCTTTGGGTTGACGTCCTCCAACATCTCTCCTCCAATCTAAAACCAAAACACGGTCTCACAATCAACCACATTGCTTTAATGTAAATCAACCGCGAAGTCGGAACTCTGCCTGCGACTTGGTCGGGGGAACGCACATGTATTTGCCGGAGCCTCACTTCATCTCATCGACCGCTACGAGGAGGACGATCTCGGGTCTTGACGTCGGTTCCGTGCGGAGCAGTGTACAAAATAAGTTTGTTATCGTTTGCACGCACGCACACGTGCGGATGTTTTCATGTTCTGTTTCCGAGACGTTGAGATGGGGGAAATGGAACGAACAGAGCTCCCAATGAGAGGTTTTTGCCATTTGGGATTTTTACACCCATAACCTTGAGTAATTTCGCAATAACATTCATAACCCCGCATAATCGAGAATTACATGAGAAACCCTGAGTAATGCTTAACTCTTACATGACATAACCTTGTGTTATGTTCTGTTTGGGATACTGTGACAGTTTCCGTTTAAAAAGATAAAACGATCATTGATATTGATTCATATTTGCAGAACATGCCATTGTTCCCCTCTTCCCCCTACCGAGCACCGACTCCTCCTCCCCTGCAGGCCATACGTCTGCGCACCCCCTCCCCCCAATGCCCGAGCTTTGAGGTCGCTACCCACCCACGAGGCAGAGCTCCTCCCATACTTAGGACCCCCGAGCTCCTCCTCCCATGCTTGAAACCGCTGACGCTAGCCTCCCCACACGACCGACCGTGCCGAGCTGGAAGCCCCCTGGCGCCCCGCAACCTGCACCCACGAGGCCCCCTACCCACTGCCCGGGCCCCCCAAGCCTTGCGAAGCCGTGCAGGACCCTCGCCGCTCGCACACGAGCTCCTCCCTCCGGTACCCATCGAGCCCTGCAAAGCCAGCCTGAACGCACGAGCCCCCCGCTGCCTGGACGCACGAGCCCTGCAAATTGAACATCACCATGGCGGAGGTGGCGGCGGAGGGTCCGGTTACCAGCGCTAATGTCGCAAGTGCTTCCTATTTCGTTGGCAGAAATGGTGCGGCGACAGCAACCCCCCCCCGCGTGGAGAGAATGTTATTCGCGATTATACGGGGTTATGAATGTTATTGCGAAATTACTCAGGATTATGGGTGTAAAAATCCCTTGCCATTTATAGCGGACGGACTCTTCCTTAACGGGGCAGGACACGTGTCCGATAATGGGGGAGTTGGTGGGTTTTTTCTTCTTCCCTTTTTTCTTCATTTCTAAATCCATTAGACTATCTTCACTTGTGTCTGAACGTGTAAATTTGCATTTTATTCTCAATTGTTTTGCACGGTTTAGCTTGTGTAGTTGTGAAATATAAAAAAGTTCGGGTAAATAGATAAAGTATCCTGATAAAAAATAAGAATATTTACACCCATGACCCTGAGTAATTTCGCAATAACATTCATAACCCTGCGAAATCGCGAATTACATCCTGAACCCCGAACCCCGAAAAATGAGCCGTTCTACATCCATAACTTTCCGTTACCTTAGATTGTTAACCCAACCAGACTACTAAGTTAATCTAATCAGTCCAAGATCTAACGGTTGAAATTAACCAAACTAAAAAAGAAAAAGAAAAAAAATCCATCCCTCATCTTCCTCCAGCGCCCCCGTCCCCCCCTCCCCCTGTCGACCCACCTTCCCCCCACCTCGCGCGAGTTGCCCTTGCGCCCCCGCCACCCCCTCCCCTTCTGCGTCACCAACTGCGTCCCCCTTCCCTCCTGTGAGCAGACCTCCCCCCTCCAGTTCCTGTCCCCTTCGTCCTCCCCTCGCGTCGTCGACCACCTCCCCATCACGATGAGCAAGCACTTGGTCCCAATGGCACCATAAAAATTGGAAAATGTGAAGGTGTGGCGGCAAATGTGAAGCTGCTGCTGAAGATGATAGACGACTACAACCATGCCCCCAGGGGCAACGATGGGAGGAAGCCCCAGAGGGTGGCCGGGATGATCAGCATCCTCGACGACATCAAGTCCCGCATCGAGAAGTCCCAGGCCTCTGCAGTCCGCCGCGCAGCCGAGCTCCGCCGGTGCAACACCGATCTCAGGTGAGCCCCTGTACCTCCACCTTCATCATCAGCCATTCCATCGTCGTCATCTTCTGGCTCGCCAAAGAGGGTGGTGGAGCCGGTGACCGAAGAGAATGAGAAGTTGAAGAAGGAGCTAGCGGCAAGTCACGCCGCACGCAAGAACCTCCAGAGGATGTTCTCTAGCCTCGGCAAGGAGAAGGAGATCATGGCAGCGGAGCTCGCGAGGAAGGCACACGAGCTAAACGAGATGGAGGAGTTGCTCAACGATCTCAGGTAATTCCGTAACTAAAATTTGACCCGATAACATTCAGATTTTGACTAGATTATTCCCAGACTACGAATCTTAAGGAAATAGGTTGAAATTACAACATCTGGCGATCCATGCAGGGCTCAGAACGAGATGCTGTTGGAGAAGGTGAAGTTGTGTGAGTCGGAACACCAGAACCGATCGTCGTCGACCGGCCCGGCAGAGAGCGAGGAGGAGCTGAGGGAGAGGAACGAAGAGCTCGGGCAGAAGCTTCTGCAGTCCCTGGACGCCTACCGCGCCCTCAAGAGAAGGTATCGCGATCTCCTGGAGGAGACCGCCCATGTCCGCCGGAGATCGGCCAGGGTCGCCGATCGCCTTTGCCAGCTACGAGATCGGGTTGCCGACCGCCGTGCCGCAGACCCCGCCGACCTGCGACCCTGCGGGTGAGGTCGTGGTGGCTGTGAGGACTTCTCCTTCTTACCTTGTTTAGGTTTTTGAGGGCATCCTGGGGACGACGGAGGAGAGTTCCTCGATGTATGAATCGACATCCTCGACCGGGAAGGTGTCGACCTCGCCGTCGGATCGATTCAGGTTGGGTAGATTGGCGGAGGCGATGTGGTCGCAGCACTTGGTCCAGGAGAAGGGGGAGAGGTAGCCCGGAGGAGGGGAGACGAGGCAGCAGAGCGCAGCGGTGGGGATGCGGCGCTCGACGGAGGGGTGGTGGTGGGTGTAGCGGGGGTGGAGCTCGGCGGTGGAGACGCGGACGGTGCCGTCGGGTTGGCGGCGGTGGTGGTTCTGGAACTTGAGGGTGATGCCCTAATCGCATGAGGATAGCTTGTCGACGGCCTTGTGGATGAGGTCACCGCGGGCACCGCCCATCTGCCACGCCCCGAGCTCAAAGAAGAAGAAGCACGCCAACACCCCCGCCGGGTATCCAAGTGGTGTTCGCCGTGTTTGTGGATCTGTGTTGTGCCAAATTCCAGCAGCCCCCGGCGCCCCGCCCCTCCTATGCTTGTTGATCTTGTTTTCTTAGATTTTATTATCCAGTGGCATATTTTATAAATGTGATATGGTATAAAGGGTAAAACTGTCAGCATGTAACTTTTTCTGTGAGAGTTAAGGGAGAAAATGGATGACAACTAACTCAGGGTTATGCCATGTAAGAGTTAAACATTTTTCGAGGTCTTGGGTGTAATTCGCGATTTTGCAGGGTTATGATTGTCATTGCAAAATTACTCAAGGTTATGTGTGTAAATATCCCTAAAAAAATATTATTCCCGTTCGGCCGGGTTGAGGACAAGGAAATGATACATATCCTTATAAAAATATAATGGATGATATAATCATGATTTGGTCACACTAACTGGGTTAGCTTACCTTATTTTGCAATCAAACATGATCGCAATCGGTACCATTGGACAACATGCCAAGAAGTACTGCGAGTGTTAGGGTCCTGTAGCCCTGCATCACATGTTGTTCGAGTAATCATTACCCGACTACGTTCTACCGTTACCTAGGCCCCGTTCGGCTCCCAGTTTACCTGCGGGTTAGGGGAGTTTACCTCCCTTAACTCACATCCCCCTCTCTCCCTGTGGGCCGCACTTTATTCCTTTTTTAAAAAATAAATAAATCAATTTTACATCATCAATCCTATCAAAAAATAATATATTATACCATCATATCATATAAAATTATAAACTACTCTACTTCTACTCATTTTTCCAAACTTCAATACAATCACATCACAATAACTACTCACTTTTTCAAACTTCAATACAATCATATCACCCCAAATCTCCTTCTAACCCACACCCAATTTAACCCTTTATCCAAACACTAAAACAAAAAAACGGGTTACCCTCTACCAATTTAGCATGCCTTAACCCGTCAACCAAACGCATCGTACCCGTTCGTCTTCATCTTCAGTGGTGTAAAAGACATCATTCGTTTTTTACAGACCTTTGATCGCTAGAAGGGACGTCGTACATAGTAATGTCATCGTGTGTGCTTTACTTGGTGTAGGATTAGTCCGATGAACAAGCTGACGGATACGAAAAAAATATGTTATTAAATACTTATATTGATGTGAATCAGATATAAAAGAAGTAAAAAATTGTTTATATACATATCAAATTCACGTGTAACAGCTCGATATAATAAATAAAATGTTAATATATTAATATTTGTTTGCATCCTTCAAATATTGTTGTAATGGGATATGATGTGATGTTAACCATTAAGTAGAACCTTATCATTTTTTACAGGGATTTATTCCTCACCATCTCAGAAATCATGATTAATTTTATCACAACCATTATAATCATAATAATTGCAAGACGTCTTCTATAATTTTGATTTATTTACTACATATACCACATCATGAAGTCAGATGGATCTACATGGGGACTCAAGGTCATTACAAAAGAATTAATAATGAAAGGGCTCCTTTATTGTTCTGGTACAGTATTTTAAAATTTCAGATTTTTGTAATTATTTGTAATTACGGTTAAATTGATAAAGTTTATTCTAAAGAAAATTTGGACGTGATATCCACCAGTGGGTCGGGTCAAGATGGCTAAACCCAAACCGACATATCGGCCCAACGCACCGGGGCCCATATAATTCTTAACTGAGCCTAATTATCTGAACCCTGAACAATGGGTCCTACCATGTTTCTCCGGATCTTTTTTGGTTTAATTTCGCATATGTGCTTAATTCTTCGGATTTATTTGGGTTCAATTTCAGATATGTGCTTATTTCTTTGAGAATTAATATAACTAGTGGAGAATCCTTGCAAAAGCATGGGTATAGACATGTTTTTTTTGTTTTTTTAGCCTTTCTGCGACTTTACATTTATGAAATTTCCTAATTGTAAGCATATCATATCATAGTTCATAAACTCTGATTCGGAAATCTCCCATGTGGAAAGCTAGAGCTTTCACAAACGTATCGATGCTTGGTTTGTTTTGTCTGAATGTTCTAAGCATATATGGAACCTCTTGTAATTTTATTCTCTTTATTTACACTTCTTGTAGTCCGCAAAATTCCACATGAATCGAAAGCTCGATCCTATCGCATAGATTCCTCAGTCTTCGATCTTTTGACTCTACTCTTCATGAAAATTATGATATGAATTATTCAAATGCACTTCCTTGAAGTGAGGTCTTGAGATCTGACGAGTTTTAATGGCTAGTACCTTAACAACTGTGCATGCCCGCATGTTGCACTGGTAGAATGAATTAATATCGCAGTGTTGTACCGATTCTTCTAAATAGGAATGTAACGCCATATACTTCTTAGGCATTGTAAACATGCAAAACTTTCACGAATGTACATAAAAATGGGGGAGTAGGCCCGGTGGCGACTTTCGGGGGAGGGGTGGGGAGGAGGCTTGGTGGCGACCTCCGAGTTGGGGAGGTGGGGGAGTAGGTCCAATGGCAGTCTTCAGGGGAGGGGGTGGGGGAGGAGGCTTGGTGGCGGCCTTCGAGGGAGGGGTGGGGGAGGGGGCACGGTGGCGGCCTTTGAGTGAGGAGGGTGGGGGAGGAGGCCAGGTGGCGGCCTTCAGGGGGGGCAGGGAGTGCCGGCCTTCGGGAGTTAAAAAATAACCGTCAATATGACTACTTGCAGAAGTTAAGTGTAAAAAAAGATCTAAATTATATTTCACTCGTACCAATAGGTGATAATGGAATGAAATCGGACATGTCTATGCAATTCTTATAAAAATTTCTATGTGCTGATATCGATAGAAGTTCTGTCCACCTAATAACGCTGTTATGATGGGTCCTAAAACGTAGTAACACTCAAAAGATTGCATTTTTTTAAAAATTTAACATACAGCTTCCCATGATCCATTTTTTTAAAAAAGTGATTATATCATGATCCTCGGATTTCCTCAAGAAATCGATGGATTAGACATATTCTTATCGATGGTTTTAAATATATATGGCTCTTAGATATGTGTGCATCATAGGTGTCATGATCCTTCAATCATCTTTGATATAAAAGAAGCACCAAGTAGAAGCCATGAGATTGTATACGATTAAACTCAAGTGGATATCGGTTGCAATAGAGTACAATCTTATTACTTCGGTTCTCGTTTTAATATTCATATACTCTGGTGGTTGGGAGGATATAGGATGCGAAATTGAGGCCCTGGTGAGGAGGGGTTAAAGAAAGGAGGAGATCAGGAGAAGGGAGAGGGCTCTGCATGTCGCAGCCCCAGAACCCTGCCTCCTCGAAGACGCGACTGACCATCGGGTCTTCGATAATCCAGATAGTCAGCCATCGCGGCTCCACCTTCACTCTGGTGAACATCATCGCCGACAACTGCGACTGTTCCTGCGGAAACATATGGAACGTCTCGGGATTTCGATGTGAATTGGCATGTGAGCGCTTGTTAACAACTGCAGTGCCAGACCAATGGCGAATGGGATATGGTTGAGGGGCGACAAAAAAGCGGAGATCGAGGGCCTCGAAGTGGAGGCGTGGGGAGCAGGCGGTGTCACCATGGGAGAAGGCGAGGAGGCAACACTCTCTGGTGAAGAGAATGCGGATAGAGGCTTAGTGTAACGTCTATTTTGTTAAGTAAGGGGGTTTGTGTAAAAATTGAAAACTTCATATATAGAAAAAGGAAATAAAATGAATATATGGGTCTATTACGTAAATACCACTAAAATAACTAATTAACAAATAAGTATAATAGACATATAAATTAAATACATCATTCTCACTTGACAAAAAATAAAACAAAACAAGAGATTCAAACCAACATGCCGTTCCTAGGGGGATTAAGCATATATATATTTTTTTTAAATAATCTAACGGCAATCACTTGTAATGCACATAAAAAAATCGAAATAAGGGGATTGTTATTGACCAAGTCGGATAAGGTTTATAATGAGATAATTAGGTCTTTTTTTGTATTATCTTTTTGGCTCGGCACAGTATACGTGCCTTTTTAAGCCGTGGTGTGGATCCCTCTCTCCCTATTGACTCCCCCTATCGAGATTTTTCTCAACTAGATTTCTCGACTCCCCTTTCATGTTCATTACCTCTGGACTCCATCACTTGAGGTTGTTGGCACGCAATTTCCAATTTCGTCGAGCAGATTCGAATAACTTTGCAGAGGAAAATTTCGTATAGGTAAACCCTTTAAATTATCTCTTTTGTGATTGTCGAATCGAATTAATAGTCCTTGTCGAATCATCCACTATTATTTTTTTTCTCGTAAATCAAATCATAATGCTGTGATGTTTTTCCCCGAAGCTTGAATTCTTGTGGTCGAATATTATTAATCTTGTGATCCTAAAAAAAATAAATACATGAGTTCTACGATCATTGGATTTCTAACGTCAATTGATTATAGGTTTAGCGTCAATTAGACTATAGCATGCCAATATAGTCTCTTAAATTCCAAAAATCAACTCTTATTGAAACTTTCGTACAACTCTGTCTAATATTTGTCAAGTTTCTTTTAGATAATAACATTAACGATTATATGTTATCATGATATTCCTTATACAACTATAATATGAAAATATATATGGATACATATGTTATTCAAGCAACTATTAATTCTATGTTTTACATAATTGACATATGCATGCAAGTTCACGACAAATAAAAAAATATTGTTTTGATACCCGTAGATACTCGCATTGATATCTATATGTATAAAAAATATAGCAATCACAATAATTGAATAAATTATATTTATAAAAAATGGGGTACTGCGATTGTTGGAATTTCGGATATTATGATGCGATGTATTACGGATTGCGCGTGACATTGAAATACATCTCTTTTATTTAGGTGGTAACTGATTTCCATCAACGGAGAAACATAGTGATCTATCCTTATCGTTTTGAAAGAAAAAGAAGAAGAGAGGTATGTACATTAACTTATGTCACATGCCACTGTTATTTATACCCCACATTAGATTTTTACCAATTATTGATTGTTGCTCTTATTTAATCTCTTAAAATTCTTTGATTATATTTCCTTAGTAGAACTCTAGATAGTCAGATGCTAATTTGATATGTTGTCATAATGCTTGTGTATGGATTCATTATTAAATGATAAAGAGATTGTTACATTACTGTCTTTTGATATATAGTTTTAATTTGCAATTTTGTTTGTCTAAATATTTTTATTGAAAATTAATTATTGTTTTTGACACCATCATTGTGAGGGAATAGACATTGTTCATTGTTGGCCCATTAGAGGCTTTGACCTGGCCGGATGCCGCGCGGACGATTAATACCGCCAATTGACCCTTGTAGGCGGGTAATCCTACACTACTTTCAAACAATTTACCTCTACAGTGGTTGACTCAGTACTGATGTCCATTGCATTGGAGTTTGGATATGAGACCTCGTATTGATATTTGTTTTAGTTTAAAAATTTTGATTTAAGGGAACGGGGTGGCTTCTATCCAAGCTCGGGCTGCCAGGTGTCGGCAGATGGTATTGATTTATATTGATATGGATATTGACATTATAGTCACATAATTTGTGATAGTCAAGGAAATTTATTGAATTGTCATTATTATCCCATGATGATTTGCATAATTGAAAAGTCTTGTTATAGTTCATTGTTTATTTATTGATTTAAATTCCTTATTATATGGAATTGTCATCGTATTATCCTTTACTACTTATTGTATATAGTTATGATGGTATGTCTCATAAATTATTGGTGCATACTTAATCAAATTCATTTGACTAATATTGATTTATAACCTTGCATCTTAACGGAGGACGAGGTTGGGTTGCTCAGCTAAACTAAGGAGTCATTGCTTTATCCTAGTTCATTGAGATTAATGTAAGGGAGATTATTGATAGACTTATTTGTTTTCTTTTTGTAGTTCAGACTTGATAAGTCTTTTATTTATTGGTTATGTTCCTTTATTCTTCCATCATGTTTGGCACTCTGAATGTTACTTATGGATTATTGAGATTTTGTCTCGCTCCTGGACTCGAAAAAAATTCATTGTCATGGGATGCTTCCGCAATCGTTTCCCCATGTTTCAAGGTTCGGGACGTAACAACGTGGTATCAGAGCCAAACGGAAGATTAGAGGAATATTATCTAATTTTAGGATGACTTATATTATTTATATATTAGATTTGGAATAGCTGACTAATTGATCGTCGCTATTCGTAGATGTTGACCGTCTCGAATCGTAAGCGGAGTCGTCGCTCCACAGATTTGGCAGCCAGAATGCCAAAATAATGAAGATGGTCGAGGAGCTCTCCCAGTTGATTCGTGATCAAGATGATCACCACCAGAGCAAGGAGAGGGATCAGGGACGTCGCGAGAGGCATCTTGAAAAAGAAAGGCATCTTCGTGAGGAGCATCGAGATGAGGTCACCTTTGAGAGATTCTTAAAGGTGAACCCGCATAGCTTCGAAGGTGTAGTGGATGCTGAGGTAGCAGATCGATGGTTGGTGGAGATAGAAAAATTATTTGATGCAATCAGATGTCCGGATCATAGCAAGGTCTCCTTCGCTACTCATCAACTGAAAGGTCCTCCTAAGGACTGGTGGACCAGTTGCCAGTTGCGGAAATTTGAAAAAGGAGAGACTATTCTGTGGGATGAGTTTGTCAAACTCTTCCGAGAGTAGTATATTCCGATGCACTTACAGTTGATTAAGGAGCAAGAGTTTATTAATCTGAAGCAGGGAGATCTGAATGTTGCTGAGTATAACTACAAGTTTCATCGTTTATTGAAGTATGCTCCCCACCTTTGTCTAGATGAATATCGGATGACTCAGAAGTTCATTGAGGGACTTCACCGTGCTTTAAGATCGAATGTTCTTTCCAGCATGCCGAAGACTATGGAGGATGCTCTAGCCAGCGCCACAACTATGGAGCGAGATTTCTTGCGAAGAAAGGAGGAGAAACAAAAATTTCAAAAATTCTCAGAATCAGAAGCGAACCTCCAAGCCAGGGCAAAACAACAAATTTCTTGAATGCTCTTTCTGTCATCGTTTCCATCCTATAGAATGGTATCTCAAGAATGGTCAATGTCTGAACTATGGAGAGAAAGGACACTTTGTTCGTGATTGTCCGAAGCCTAGGAAGCAGCACACAGCTCAAGGACAAGATCAAAGGCCAAAGGTTCCGGCTCGAGTTTATACCCTTATCACTGGGAATGATGCTGCTAAGAAGGACAAGGTCATCGAAGGTACCCTTCTTAGTGATAATTTACATGCAAAGATTCTTTTTGATATTGGTGCTACACATAGCTTTATCTCCAAGGCTCTAGTAAAAAGCATGGATGCCAAACCAAAACTTTTAGATATCGATCTTATAGTCATCACCCTACGGGTGGAAAAGTAAAGGCATTGGAGTATATTCAAGATACTCCATTGATATGTGAAGGTCACAAGCTTCCTAGCGACCTCATTGTCACGAAGATGATAAACTTCGACATTATCCTTGGGATGGATTGACTTTCCCGATATTATTGTATCATTGATTGTTGTAAGAAGAGAGTGATTGTCGCAAGCCATCAGATCCCAGGTATTGTTATTAAAGGGCCTGTCACCGATTCTGAACGATGCATTATTTCTACCATGAAGGCACATCGCATGATCTTGAAAGGGAGAGAAGCCTATCTTGCCTGCATTATAAAGGTTGAGCCATCAACCATATCACTGTCTGATCTCAATGTTGTTCGGGAGTTTCCCGATGTCTTTTCAGAAGAATTGCCTGGACCCCCACCTCAGCGAGAGATTGATTTCACTATTGAGTTGGTTCCTGTAACTGTACCAATATCCAAGGCACCATATCGCATGGCTCCTGCCGAACTAGTGGAATTAAAGAAGCAACTTGAAGAGTTGCTTGACTTGGGATTTATCAGGCCCAGTGTGTCACCATGGGGTGCACCTGTTTTATTTGTTAGAAAAAAAGATGGATCTCTCCGGTTATGCATTGATTATCGAATGTTGAATCAGGTGACTGTGAAGAATAAATATTCGTTACCACTGATAGATGATCTATTTGATCAGCTCCAATCAGCAAAGGTTTTCTCGAAGATTGATTTACGATCCGACTATCATCAATTGAGTATTCGAGAGGAGGATATCTCGAAGATTGCTTTCCGAACACGCTATGGGCATTTCGAGTTTTGTGTGATGCCATTCGGATTGACGAATGCCCATGCTGCTTTTATGGATCTCATGAATCGGGTCTTTCGACCATTCTTGGATCACTTCGTCATTGTTTTTGTTGACGATATTCTTGTTTATTCTCAAAGTATTGAGTAACACGAGGAGCACTTGAGAATCCTATTGGAGACTCTGAGGTAGAACCAACTTTATGCTAAATTCTCCAATTGTGAATTCTGGTTGGAGAAGATCATGTTCCTTGGCACATTATTTCCAAGGACGGGATTTCTGTAGATCCAGCCAAGGTTGAGACAGTCGCAGAATGGAAGCAACCATAGAGCGTGACAGAAATTAGAAGCTTTCTTGGTTTAGCAGGATATTATCGTAGATTCATTCGTGATTTCTCAAAGATTTCACTCCCTCTGACCGAATTGACTAGTATGGGAACTAAGTTTGAATGGTCTTCTGCATGTGAGCGTAGCTTCCAAGAATTGAAGAAGAGGTTAACCACTGCTCCTGTCTTGACTTTACCTTCTGGTTGTGGAGGTTTTTTCATCTACACTGATGCATCCCTGAATGGCTTGGGTTGTGTGTTGATGCAGAATGAAAAAGTTGTAGCTTATGCTTTGAGGCAGTTGAAGATTCATGAAAGGAATTATCCTACGCATGATCTAGAACTTGCCGATGTGGTGTTTGCATTGAAAATCTGCCGTCTCTATCTTTATGGTTAGAAATTTGAGGTCTTCTCTGATCATAAAAGCCTCAAATATATCTTTTCTCAAAAAGATTTAAATATGCATCAAAGGAGATGGATAGAATTTCTTAAGGATTGTGATTTTTCTATTGCTTACCATCCAGGTAAAGCGAATGCTGTACCTGATGCTCTGAGTCGAAAGGGCTATGTCTTGTCAGCCAGTTTGATGATCAAAAAGTGGAAGTTGGTTGACGATTTGGTCTATTGGAATCCTTTCAAGGAAGGAGACAAGATTATTTTATCTAGTATCCAGATACATTCAGAGATAGTAGAGAAAGTATTGAGAGCTCAAAAAGAAGATCCTGAGTATCATGTTTTTACTGAGAAAAGTCAAGGGGAAAATTCAGAATTCTTCATTGCCGTGGATGGTGGCATCAGGTTTAGGAATCGTTTATGGGTTCCTTCGCAGATAGAGCTGAAGAAAGAGATTCTGGATGAATCTCATCGCTCTAAATTCACTGTGCATCCAGGAAGTACAAAGATGTATAAGGATCTCCAACGGAATTTTTGATGGAAAAATATGAAGAAGGAGATCGCAGAATTCGTTTCTCGTTGTTTGGTGTGTCAGCAAATTAAGGCTAAGCATCAAAAAACAGTTGGACTTTTGGAGCAGTTAGAGGTTCCGGAATGGAAATGGGAACACATCACTATGGACTTTGTGATGGGTCTTCCAAAGACCGATGCAACTCATTATGATGCCATTTGGGTAATCGTGGATAGATTGACAAAATCTGCCCATTTCTTGCCAATGAAGAAAAAGAAGTCAATTGTGAGCTTAGCAAATTTATACATGAATAATATTGTGAAGCTTCATGGTATACTTGTCTCTATTGTCTATGATCGAGATCCAAGATTTACCGGGAGATTTTCAAAAAAACTTCAGGAGGCTTTCGGTACAAAGCTGAAGTTTAGTAATGCATTTCATCGTCAGACAGATGGTCAATCTGAAAAACTATTCAGGTTGTCGAGGATATGCTTAGAGCATGTTCCTTGGATTATGCTCGAAGTTGGGATGAGAATCTTCCACTTATTGAATTTGCTTATAACAACAGTTATCAAGCTAACATTGGAATGGCCCCGTATGAAGCTCTCTATGGGAGGCCATGCAGATCTCCTCTTTGTTGGAGCGAGGTTGGTGAAAGAAGATTGCTCAGACCGGAAATTGTGCAAAAGTTTGCAGATAAGATTGACCTAATTGAGAAAAGGCTCTTAATTGCTCAAAGTAGACAAAAGAGCTATGCAGATAACCGTCGCAGAGAACTAGAATTTGCAGTTAGTGATCATGTCTTTCTCAAGATTGCTCCGACCCGTGGTATATTGAGATTTGGAAAGAAAGGAAAACTTAGTCCAAGATATATTGGTCCTTTTGAGGTATTGGATAGGGTAGGCGAAGTAGCCTACCGCATTGCATTACCACCTCAGTATTCACATATTCAGAATATCTTCCATATCTCCATGTTGCGGAAATATATTCATGATCCATCTCATCATATTCATTATGAGCCAATTGAGGTTCATAAAAAACTTATCGTATGAAGAGCGCCCTTCACACATTGTTGATCGTCAAGAATACTATTTACAAAGGAAGACTATTAAGATGGTAAAAGTTACTTGGCATAATCATTCGGATAGGGAGGCCACATGGGAACTTGAAGATAAAGTTCGAGAAAATTATCTTGAACTTTTAGGTATGTCTTTTGAAATTCGAGGACGATTTTTTTTAAGAGGGGTAGAGTTGTAACATCTATTTTGTTAAGTAAGGGGGGTTTGTGTAAAAATTGAAAACTTCATATATAGAAAAAGGAAATAACATGAATATATGGGTCTATTATGTAAATACCACTATAAATCAAATACGTCATTATCACTTGACAAAAAATAAAATAAAACAAGAGATTCAAGCTAACATGCCGTTCCTAGGGGGATTAAAAAAATCAAACGGCAATCACTTGTAATGCAAATAAAAAAATCAAAATAAGGGGGATTGTTATTGACCAAGTCGGATAAGGTTTATAATGAGATAATTAGGTCTTTTTTTTGTATTATCTTTTTGACTCGGCACAGTATACGTGCCTTTTTAAGCCGTGGTGTGGATCCCTCTCTCCCTATTGACTCTCCCTATCGAGATTTTTCTCAATTAGATTTCTCGACTCCCCTTTCTTGTTCATTACCTCTGGACTCCATCAACTTGAGGTTGTTGGCACGCAATTTCCAATTTCATCGAGCAGATTCGAATGGCTTTGCAGAGGAAAATTTCGTTTAGGTAAACTCTTTAAATTATCTCTTTTATGATTGTCGAATCGAATCAATAGTCCTTGTCGAATCATCCATTATTATTTTTTTCTCGTAAATCAAATCATAATGTTGTGATGTTTTTCCCCGAAGCTTGAATTCTTGTGGTCGAATATTATTAATCTTGTGATCCTAAAAAAAATAAATACATGATTTCTACGGTCATTGGATTTCTAACGTCAATTGATTATAGGTTTAGCGTCAATTAGACTATAGCATGCCAATATAGTCTCTTAAATTCCTAAAATCAACTCTTATTGAAACTCTCGTACAACTCTGTCTAATATATGTCAAGTTTCTTTTAGATAATAACAATAATGATTATATATTATCATGATATTCCTTATACAACTATAATATGAAAATATATATGGATACATATGTTATTCAAGCAACTATTAATTCTATGTTTTACATAATTAGCATATGCATGCAAGTTTACGACAAATAAAAAAATATTGTTTTGATACCCGTAGATACTCGCATTGATATCTATATGTATAAAAAATATAGCAATCACAATAATTGGATAATTATATTTATAAAAAAGAGGGTACTACGATTGTTGGGATTTCGGATATTATGATGCAATGTATTACGGATTGCGCGTGACATTGAAATACATCTCTTTTATTTAGGTGATAACTGATTTCCATCAACGGAGAAACATAGTGATCTATCCTTATCGTTTTGAAAGAAAAAGAAGAAGAGAGGTATGTACATTAACTTATGTCACATGCCATTGTTATTTATACCCAACATTAGATTTTTACCAGTTATTGATTGTTGCTCTTATTTAATCTCTTAAAATTCTTTGATTATATTTCCTTAGTAGAACTCTAGATAGTCAGATGCTAATTTGATATGGTGTCATAATGCTTGTCTATGGATTCATTATTAAATGATAAAGAGATTGTTACATTATTGTCTTTTGTTATATAGTTTAATTTGCAATTTTGTTTGTCTAAATATTTTTATTGAGAATTAATTATTGTTTTTGACACCATCATTGTGAGGGAGTAGACATTGTTCATTGTTGGCCCATTAGAGGCTTTGACCTGGCCGGGTGCCGCGCAGACGGTTAATTCCGCAAATTGACCGTTGCAGGCGGGTAATCCTACACTACTTCCAAACAATTTACCGCTATGGTGGTTGACTCAGTATTAATGTCCATTGCATTGGTGTTTGGATAGGAGACCTCGTATTGATATTTGTTTTAGTTTAAAAATTTTGATTTAAGGGAACGAGGTGGCTTCTATCCAAGCTCGGGCTGCCAGGTGTCAGCAGATGGTATTGATTTATATTGATATGGACATTGACATTATAGTCACATAATTTGTGATAGTCAAGGAAATTTATTGAATTGTCATTGTTATCCCACATGATGATTTGCATAATTGAAAAGTCTTGTTATAGTTCATTGTTTATTTATTGATTTAAATTCCTTATTATATGGAATTGTCATTGTATTATCCTTTACTACTTATTGTATATAGTTATGATGGTATGTCTCATAAATTATTGGTGCATACTTAGTCAAATTCGTTTGACTAATATTGATTTATAACCTTGCAGCTTAACGGAGGACGAGGTTGGGTTGCTCAGCTAAACTAAGGAGTCATTACTTTATCCTAGTTCATTGAGATTAATGTAAGGGAGATTATTGATAGACTTATTTGTTTTCTTTTTGTAGTTCAGACTTGATAAGTCTTTTATTTATTGGTTATGTAACTTTATTCTTCCATCATGTTTGGCACTCTGAATGTTACTTATGGATTATTGAGATTTTGTCTCGCTCCTGGACTCGAAAAAAAGTCATTGTCATGGGATGCTTCCGCAATTTTTTCCCCATGTTTTGAGGTCTGGGACGTCACACTTAGATTTAGCAATGTAGATATATGGAATTTGAGGGAATCATCTAATTTTTAGATTCGATTTGTTTATTTAATCGAACATGAACTTGTGTTATGGTTTGGTTCGCTTATTTTGGAGTGCAAACCTCTATTTATTCGAATTGAATCTAAGTGAATATCGAAGTTGAAAATTTTCTGATAGGAGGGAATGAAAAGAAAAGAAGTGAAATTCAATGCGAACATTAACTGATTAAATTTATATGGATGGATTTTGGATTGAAATTTGTAAAAAAAAAGCACATTATAGCTCCTCAGTTGTATCTAGAGTTGCTTCAATATGAAAACAGTGGTCAAACTATAATTCGACTCTCGGAGTACGGTCGGAGAGGAGATTTGGGCGCCATTAGAGAGAATGAAAAGGCGACAACTGGATCGAGATGGAAGATGGGGTTGTAGAAGATTACGACTCCTAGACCTCGATCTCCGGAGACCCTCCAATGAGATGTACCTTTCTTAGTTTGTGGAGGACCTTCAAGGATGATCAACAACAACCTAATGCCCCAAAATCTCTTACCAGGAGAAGAGAGAGAACTTTGACTCCCAAGACACATAATCCAGATAGGGTTCCTCACAATTTTCCCTCTACTCCACCAAGATGCGAGCGAAGAGCGAAGACTTCTATTATCGTCGCCTGATGTCCTTCGGCCCTCTTCTGCTAGGACCTCGCTCACAAGCTCCTTCTCGCCTCTTTCCTTCGAGACAAGGACCACCTCGAGGCCTTCGCCCTTTGGGAGAAGACCTCTTGCCTCCTTCCTATGATATGAGGCTCGCCCCGGGGCCTCCTCCCTTCGAGATACGAAGGAGGTAAGTGATGAATACCCATTCATCACTCTTTATTCTTATATTTTAGCTACAAAAACCTTTACAAATGCATGTATATTCATGTAAATACAAATAATTATCAAAAGTATGCATTGTATAAAGTTTAATAATTAGCATGTTTTTGTGCAAAAATAAAAGAATAAAGAGTAAAAAGAAAAAGAGGGAAATATTTAGAATAAATATTGAGCAACCTAACCCAAGGGAGGGCTCAGCATGGGCCTGACCACATAAAAACCAAAGTAGAGGGAGATAGGAGCTCATGTGTGTAAATATTTATGTAAATAAAATAAAAATATTTTCCTCACAAAAATAGACTAAAATTGGATTGTAAATATTTGTATATATTTATAAACATAAAATCAAGATAAAAATATAAAAATTAAAAAAAAAGAAAACAAAAAAAACATCACCTTTTATATAGTCATCATGTATATAAGACATCCATCTTTATATTTATTTAGCCTTATAAATAGATAAAATTAATTTCCAAAATTTTTGTAAATATTCCATCCTTTATGTTGTAAATAAATTAAATCAAAACAATTAAAATAAAAACAAATTAAAAAGAACAAATTAAAAACACAAAAATACTTTGTGTATATATGTACATATCTATTTATTTCACCTATGTATATAAATAATAAAAATAAAATAAAAATATCTTTTTATTCCTATTTTATGATATAAATAAATAAAATATAAAATGGGAATAAAAATGCACAAAAATAACAAATTAAAAATCAAAAATTAAAAATACATATTGTACATATACTTATGAATAGCTATATATTGTAAATACCTTATTTTTATTTTGAAAAATTAATTAAAAATCACCCAAAAATAGAAAAAATTAAAACAAAAATATTTCATGTTTTGACTTTTTAATAACTCTGCCATTTTCTATTTATAAATGATTTTTTTAAATCATTTCCACGTGGCAGCCTCTCATTGGTCCACGGAGATGTTGACCTCCGGTCAACTCCCTCCGCGGACCTTCTTCTCCAGCGGATCTCGCGCCCGACCCGACTTCTCCTCTTTTTCCGCGCTCGATCCGCTCGTCATCTCCGCAAACCTCGGGTCCTGCTTCTTCTCCTTGCATCCGACATCCTCGCCGGAGCCCTTGCCTCGGGATCCGCACCTTCCATTGCCCTACCCGACCAACCCTAGTCGGACCTGCACCCATATATATGCCGAGCTCCGCCACCTTCATTCCCATCTTTGGCCACTCGATTCCACCTCCCGTGAGCTCCATTGCGTAGGCGAGAGTGACAGCTTGGCCCCCGTGGTGTCGAAGCGAGGAGAGGACGCGAGACCACTGATCCGGCGAAGCTTCGCCGCCTTGCTCCGCCACCAGCAGGAGCATCGAGCCTCGGACGTCGGCGCTCCTCGAGGCAAAGACCCAGAGCTTCCCAAGCTCGTCCCCAGTCTACTCATTCACCCAGGTAATCTCGTAGGACCTTCTTTTTCTTTGATTTTACATTTCGCCCAAATCGCCGCTCCGCCGTATTTCGCCGATTCCGACCACTCCTTAGATGGACTCGATCATCGGAATCCATAGTCATATTCGCCTTACTCCTACGCGCCTTCTCCATCCCTCCATCCAACCTAGCTCGCACAGGAGTTGGGATTCGAGTTCCACCGTCTCCCTTTCGCCGGAGCTCGTCCACCTCGCCCCATCGTCCACCGTCACTCCACCTAACCGGGTCGAGGCAGTTTGCCCTCGACCCGCGAGTCTCCTGGACTGTTTTGCAGGTACTACCCCAGCCATCTGAGAGCTCGGGTCATTCGGACCAGAAGGCTTCCTCCGCCGTCCTCGCCGGGGCTCACCAGAGCTCGGCTGGAACATCGGAGCCCACCACCAGCTGCGGGACACCATTGCGGAGCTTCTCCGACCTTCAGGCGCAGCAGAGGAGCCTCGGAGCGAGGCCCCCGGGCCGACGAACTTCGCCGGTCATCTGTTCTTCGAGGATCCTCCTCCTCCGTTCGATCAGTCCTCCAGCTCCAGACTTCATCGGGGCCGTCCATCTTAGGAGCAGCAGTCACCGCCCGATCTCAGGAGGACCGATCCCAGCCATCCGATGCACAAGGGTTAGCCACCTGCGCCCTACACCGTCCGATCGCCCACGTGGAGGAACCCTCACCATCGGATTCGCCCAAGGAGCCCTGCTGTGGAGCGGCCGCTGTTCCCCATCGTCGGATGTGCCACGTGCCCTCCATCCAGCCGGTCCGCGTAATAAAGGGGTAATTTACCCTTAGGCCCCCTTTGTTATTTTATTTCGCTTTTAGTCTTGTAAATATCTAGCGTAGTTGTTTAGTTTTGGGATATTTGCATAGAGACCCTTGTGCTTGCATTTATTTACTGATATGCCCCTGTGTGTGGTCTGACACGTGCATCGACACGTGATCCTCTGGGCTTTTTACATTATCTACCCTGTAGTTCTGGTTGTTCTTCAATGAATGAAACTTTTTAATTATTTGCATTTATACCCCTGTGCGTGATACATTTGAGCATGTGCGTTATATTTTGGGTTATTTGCAGATAAGCCCTTGGGCTTTTGGTACCTGTTACCAATAGGCCCTTGGAAATTATTTTTCTTACATATGGGTCCCTGAGTCTCCCAGACACGCGCATCGCACGTGTTTTACTGGGTTAATTGCACCAGACCCCCCAGACTTCCAGGTATTTGCACTTTGGTCCTTGTGCACAGTGCCCCCTCTTTATTTTTGAATAAAATAGCAAATTACCTCCAAATACAACAAAAATTGGATACATGGCTCTTGCCATAGTGTAAAATTTTCGAGGATTTTTGGAGACATTTCTGAGTTGATTTGATATTTTTAGAAATTCATAAACCTCCATTTTTGCTACTGTCTAACTTTAAAAACCCAAAAAAATATTAAATAGTGTCCAAAAATTACAAAAAATTGTCTACTGTCTATTTTGTTGTGCTTGATTTTCTAGCCAATTTTGGCTATTTTTTTCATTATTGAAAACCACTAAAAATTGAAAAACACTTAAAAACTTATAAAAATTCTAATAATTAAACCAAAAATCCAAAAATAATAATATAGGTGCCTAAATTTTCCTTGTTTAATTCTCTTTACAGGAAAATTACCTCCCAGCTAATTTGGGGCCTTTAGATTTTTTATCTAGGCCCTTTTAGCTCGGCTGGACAGTATCTCTCATTTCAGTGCTTGTTTTATTTTTAGCAAACTAAATAAACATCATAAAAATCCCAAAAAATCACCAAAAAACTAAAAATTAAAAAACACATAAAAATATTTTTGTTAGAATTTTTGGTTGATTTTTAGTGCTTTTAATAAATTGTTGAAGTGTGTAGTTTCCTTGCTCTTCTTATTTTCTTAATATCTTGAAAATTCAAAAAAAAAATATAAAAACCCTAAAGACCACCAAAAATATCTTCTCTTCTCTGATTGACTACTTCGTAGGCCGAGAGGCCAACCCGTGCTCCTTGAGTTCGACCCTGGTCGCTATACCAGGTTAAATAAATAGCAAGACCGCTATTTCGCTTTTTGATTGATTTTATCTGTCTTAGTGGTCTACTTTTTCTTGATCGACACGATCGAGTGACCGAGGTCGTGACGACCATCGTAGAGATACCTGATTGCCTTAGTCGCTCGGTTTTTCGTGTCATCAGTAAGCCTCTCCGACAGGAGGAGGGCGCCACTGATGAGATAGTGTGTTAGGTATCTAAGGGGTGCGTGCGAGCCGCCTTCCCCTCTGTCCCTCCACCATTCCCACGACTCCTCACATCTCCCCTAAAAAATCATCTACACCAACACCCTTTTTTTGGTTCTTACACGCAATTGGTCCCTCCACTCCACTGCTTATGAATTAATACGACAATTTATACTTTATCTGAATGCCCGATAGTCGTAACCGGTAGAAAAAAGGAGTTATTCGATTATATGAACCGAATAGAGATAGCTTGAAGGGAGAGGAACTGACAAACAAATTTGATTCTCTTGTAATAACAATTGCAGCAACTACTTGCCTTTTATCTCTCATAATAAGTTTACAAATTACATGCATTAAATTGTATGTGCTGAGAATATTTTTGGAAATCAACGAATAAAGGAATTAACAATAATTTTCTAATAAAAACGAGCTTAAAATGGCACCAGCATCATTAAATGAATTTCCAATTAAACTCGAAACAAAAGGATCGAAATACCCTTTTTTTACCATCAAACCATCGGATCGTGATCTAATAGATCTCGTTGATGGCTCACCACAAAAGTAGTGAGCCACATCTCATTTATATATAGGAGTGATCCTATAAGAGAAAAAAAATTGTGAGAGAATGAGAGTAGTGATTCTAGATCACTAGATTATGTATTCTCTCTCCCGGTCTTCAAATATTGTGCACTCTCTCCCGGTCTTCAAATATTGTGCAGGAATCTATCCCATATGTTCATCATAGAATATTAGATCAATTGCATCCTTTTCTTCCAGAGAATTGAGAGAATTTGTGCATATTGATAATTTGTTAGAGGAAGAGATGGATAAACACCATTGGCAAGGTTGCAAAAATCGGTAATCGATCGGTTGGATCACTGACTAAAGATTAATTGACAGCCGGACGACTAATCAGAGGCGTTGCTTGATCCTAAGTGAAGATGTGCCACGCAACCTGAGATATTGTAGACATCCTAAAGGGGTGCATGTTATTAGCTCTAAATTGGTGTACACCATAAAATGCATGCCAGATGGACAAGTGGAAAGATACAAGGTCAGACTCGTGGTAAAAGGGGTTTACTACAGTGTGAACTACATTGAAACTTTTTCTCCCATGGCAAAAATAAATATATTGTGTGTTATCCTTCCTCCTATCATTTTCAAAGATTGGAAATTTTATTAGATGGACGTAAAAAAAATGCATTATTGGATGGATACCTCTAATAAGAGGTTTATATGCACATGCAATCAGGTTATGAAGAAACAAGGAAGTGTTACAAGCTAAAAAAGTATTATATGGTCTAAAACTGTCATGTAGGGTTTGGTTCAAGAAGGTAAGAGTTGTGATGTTCAAATTTCGTTATCACCAATGAAATGGAGATCACATGCCAAAGAGAGTTTCTCTTCTTCCTATTTGTGTTGATGGATATGATCTTATGGGGACCCAAGGCAACTAAGGTGCGTGGACGTGGTGGATGATGTTGACTATATCTTTTTCACATGTGGTAGCTCTACGGAGGTGTGGAATCACTTCGTGAGTAGAGTTGTGAGATCTGACAACAAGGTTAATTTTTGAGGATCTATTGGGACGGATTGGACATGCATGGAGAAGGAAAGATTGGAATGTGTGGCTGTGATTTGGGTACTCTGACTAACTAGTAATGAGGTGACTTTTAACAACGAGCACTTCTACATTGAGAATGTTGTGGCATGACAATGCGTTGAGTGGGAGTTTGAAGATGTAAATTTATGGTCTTGTATTAGGATTGTAATAACTCTTGGTGATAAATAGTGAAGATTTTGGGCATACACCTATACGATGCAAGTCCTTTTTTCTTTCAAAGAAAATGATCATTATAGGGATGATGACAAGGAGATTACATGATTCATAAGTGGAATTGCAGGGGTGTTTGATCTGAAAGACCTTGGTAAATTAAAGTACTTTCTAGGCATTGAGATGACTAGATCCGGTGGGGCCTTGTCCTATGTCAAAGAAACTATAGCATGTGGATCTCTTAAAAGAAATAAGAAAATCGAGGTGTAAACCTATCATTACTTCGATCGAGCAGACTGGGCATAAAGGATGGGAAGCAGCATGAAAACACAAAAGGTTGGAACCAAATACTTGTTGGGAAGTTCATCTATCTCACACTTACGAGACTGGACATAACCTATGCTATAAATGTGGTTACTGTTGATTGTCTTCTATGGTATATAAAAGGAAGTCCCGAAAAAGGATTGATTTTTACAAAAAAAGGGAAGCTCGAGGTTGATTGCTACATTGTATCTGCCTGGGCTGATTGTCATGACACGGGGAGATCTACCACAAGGTATTGTGTATATCTGGGAAAAAATGTTAGGATTTGGAGGAGTAGATGACAATCTGTTTGTGCAAGGTTGCGTGTCGAAGCTGAGTACATAGTTGTAGCGATGGGTGTCATAGTGGCTCAAGATTATTTTGATATGTTTGTGCAAGGTTGCGTGTCGAAGCTGAGTACATAGTTGTAGCGATGGGTGTCATAGTGGCTCAAGATTATTTTGACTGATATTAAGGTTGATCCTGAAATGCCTTCGAAGTTATTTTGTGACGATAAGTCTTCCATAAACCTTTGCAATAATACGATTTTACATGGCGAAACAAAGCATGTTGAGATCGACTGTCACTTCGTCCGAAAAGGATTAATTCCAAGGAGCTGGCGTTGTCGTACATAAAAAACTCTTCCTTCACAGTGGCACTCCAAGAGGAAGGGTTTCTACGTTAATTGATGCATGCTAGTGGTTGTTCTTCTCTACAGCAATCATGCGTGAAATGCGTTAGCCCTCCACAATGCAGACATGCCGGGATGAGTGTCCTACAACTCTTCTGCCTGTTCTCATTCCTCTTCCCTTTTCCTCCTCTCGCTCTTCTCCAAGGTATTTGTATAACTAGCATAACTAACAATCACTTCCATGAAGAATAATTTATTTTAGAAATTTGAAGATTTGTCTCAAGTCTCCTACCTAGATATTTCTCCTTTGAAGATGAACTGTCGTACATCAGCATATCGGCGAAGCTCATCAAAATATCAGATTAATATTACAGTTCAAAACTAAGTGTAAAACTGTAAAACCACTAGAGGATGCTAACAAGTGGAGAGGTCAACAGGACTTGTATAACAAGCAGTACAGGTAGGGATGAAAACGGTCGGATACGGATACAAATATATGTATAATCATATCCTTATCCATTTTAAAATATGAATACTAATATTGACGGATGTAAAAATGGCTTACCATATCTTTAAAAACGAATACGGATGTAAAACGAATGCGAATCAGATACGAATAATAACAGATTTTTTAATTATTTAACTAAAATATACATGTTTAGGATGGTTTACATATAAATAGGCATACTAGATATAGTAATTTCATAATAATTATATCAACAATGGTGAATACAATCATAAAATGTTATTACGCACAGTTATAAATAAATATATTATTATAATTACATACGAAAACGAATATACGAATACGAATGCGAATATTAACGAATGTCAAAGTGATATCCATATCCGCATCCATTTTAAAACGAATACGAATGTCAAAATATGTATACAACGGATATGATAGCAGATCGGATACGAATATATTCACATTCGTTTTCATCCCTATTATGTTCCATGAAAACAATCTGAAGTTACTTTTGTTGTAGCTAAAAATACTTTTAGTTCAAAATCACTCATCATGCCCCAATTTGTTTTATAGATACTTTAGCTAGTTTATTTAACTACTAATTTTCTAAAAATAAGTCATACATGAAAGAGGATGCCCTAATTATCTGTATATGCTAATGCCGTATAACATGCTGCAGGGAATTTGGCATCGAAAAATGGCATGCTATTTTTTTAGAATCTTTGTTACACTAATAGATGTTAATGATATTTCCCAACTACATTTTTTTCTTCATAATTTTCTTATTTTCGTGCAGAGATTATTCTATGCAATTAAATGCATCACGCATAAAGGTGTTGTAAGTCCAAGATAATCAGGGATGAAGCCGGGATTATTAGTTCAGGGGCAAATATAATAGAAAGATATTTTAAAACATATATAGGTATTTTTTGCTTAAGACACCAAATTTATTTTGAATTCATATTATATCATCTTCAAAAATACTAAGGTATCGTTCGGGTTATGGTTTACCCCCATTACTCACATCCCCCTCTCTCCTCGTGGTCTCCACTTTATTCCTTTTTTAAAAAATAAATAAATGAATTTTACATCATCAATCCTATCAAAAAATAATATATTATACCATCATATCATAAAAAATTATAAATTACTTCACTTCTACTCACTTTTCCAAACATCAATACAATCGCATCACAATAACTACATACTTTTTCAAACTTCAATACAATCATATCACCCCAAACCCACTTCTAACCCACCCCCAATTTAACCCTCTATCCAAACACCAAAATCCAAAAACGGATTACCTCTACCAGTTTAACCCGCCTTACCCCGTCAACCTAAAGAATTAGTTTCAAGCATATTATAAAATTTCCAAAAATATGAAAAGAAAGACTTAGGTAATAAAATTACCAACAAACTTACTACATATAACATTGATACCAATAGTTTGTCATACACAAATTATAAACATAAGACGTCGCTCATCTTCTTTGTAATTTAGAATTGATCCTGAAAGAAAAAATTAAGCATGTTATAATTTATCATAATAAAAAAATAAAAGAGATCGAACATACCTTTCTATTAAGCTATTTAAAGCGCACTCTTCTTGACTTTGAATCATACTCATCTATAATTGATTCTGTTGAAATATTTTCTGCAACTTCTTTCTCAATGTATACCAATAGACAATTTCTGAGAAAATCGTCTTCCATCTTGTTACGAAGCTAGATTTTATTATCTTCATTGCTGAAAATGCTCTTTCAGATGTTGCAGTCGAGACCGGAAGAGTCAAAACAAGCCGGATCAATCGGTCAATCAGATAATATATATTTGACTTACCCCATTGAGCTAATTTTTGGCAAAGGTCAACGAGATCAGAAGAACTTTTAAGAAACTGATGAGCATCGAAATCTGATTTATAATGCAATAATTGTTTTTCTAATAACAATCTCTCTTGTTCTGCAAAATCCGCTGGATAAAACTCCGCTGCTTATTTACAAATATCAACATTGTTGAATGATCTGTAATTATCTCGTGGATCTAAAGCCACACCGAGTTTAAGAAGTTTGGTGGAATTTATATTGAAGCGATTATTAAGCTCTGGTAATTGAGAATCTATTACAGCTGTATATATCCACTCGATAATGATGAAGAAGTGTAACTTTAGTTACTTGATCACGAGATCTGGTTCGGCTTAAAAGGAATTTTGATTCGGAATTTCAATACTTATTCTTTGAGAAAATGCAACAATTTTCAAAAACAATGCATTTCAACCATCTTTTCTTAACTTTTGATGATGTTCTTTAGTGGACAAGACAAGATGTAAAGCATTTAAAATATCTATATTTTTCCGTTGTAGATCCTGACATAAATCTTCTGTTATTCCCAAAATTACTTCCATAATATGCATGATAAGAATAAATTCAAAAAGGAAGTTACATCTTCATATGCTTCATCTGCTTCTGCACGTTGTTGATAATTATCACATCCATCAATGATAATTAAGAGTACCTTGCAAATTGCACTATACATTTAGAGAATCTGCAAATAGATTTATAATGCGAGCTCCATCGAGTTTCACCTGGACGTTGTAGTGTACCCATCTGATTATATCCCGTACCTGATTGAACTTCATTAGTCGTAACAAATAAGTAATATCATCCGCATGAGCAGCTTGTAATTCATCATGTCACTTAGATGATGTGTTGACAATGTTGATAATTCCACTTAACTTGTTAAAAAATTTATGAATGGGAATCACCTCCCTCGAAGTAGTTACATAAGCTAGTTGAAGTCGATGTGCCAAACAATGGATATAACAAGCATATGGATTTTTATTCCTGATCAAGGCTTGTATTTCGTTCCATTCACCACGCATATTACTAGCTCCGTCATATCCTTTACCTCTAATTTTCTCATAATCAAGATTATTTTGCAAAAGAACTTCTTTTTAAGGTTATTGCTCTTGTATTTGGTACATACACCAACTCAAAAAATCTTTCACGTATATAACCACTTCTATCAACAAATCTAAGAATAATAGCCATTTGTTCTCTTTTTCCTCCATCTCTAGCTTCGTCAATTATAACACAAAAAGGAGCATCTCCAATCTCATCACGAATAGAACTTCTTACTTTACCACCAATAATTTGTAGAATCTCTTTCTGAACATCTGGGGACGTATATTTAGCATTTCTCGATGCATTTTCTAAAACAACCTTTTCCACTTCTTCATTATAAAATGCCACAAATTTCATTAACTCGATGAAATTTCCACGATTGGAAGAACTTGCTCGTTCATCATTTCCTTTGAAAGCACATGCTTGGAATGATAGCCAACGAACAACATTAATTATAGTTCTTAGACGTAATTGATTTTCTTGAATTTGCTTGACATCTTTTTTGTGGATGATATGTTCAATATATTGTGCATTATTCATGAAGTTTCTCATACTTTCTTCTGCCAAATTATGTGTAGAACCTTTGCTTCCCATGTGACTTAAGAAAGAACAATCTTTTCCATTATTAACTTTCTTCCAATTTCGAAACCCGTCGACAACAAAGATATTTATGCCATGCTTTAAATTGGGCTTACCCAAAAAAAGATAGCGAGGAAAGCAAAATGCAGCATTTTTACAAGGTGAATACTCCAACCAAGAATGTTGTCTAAACCAAGATGTCTGAAATCATCGACGACGTTTCTCGTTGCTATTGTATGGATAGTTTACCATAATATATTGGTACGATCCCAAATTTAATAAGCACGTACTATGTCCTATCTTTTATCATGAGAATACTCCCATATCATTTGGCGTAGACCCGAATCTCGTTCTAATGAATCATTAACTAAATTGTGCATCTCAGCTCGTGAAATTTTAGTAGGAGGAAGCCCACCGTCTTCAGAATTTTGAGAAGGAAGTAAATTTTCTCTACTTTGTTTTCATTCGTCATCTTTGTAAAATAACCATTGATTGACCTCTTTGATATTGTTGATCTAAAAGTACAAAATTAATGTCACAATTTCAAATATAAATAAAACTAATGACATTATCCCAAAGTATTATTAAATTGGACTATTATCTTAGTCATCATTCTATATACAATAGCATATGCACTCCTTGGATGGGTAATTCAATATGTTAAATAAAATATTTATATGATCACCTAACTATTCAATAACAACTATGAATCTAACTTAAAATATTTTTAGTATTTGATTTTGCATTCTAAATATATATATAGGTAATTAGGGATGGATACAAATTGGGAATCAGATCCACCACCTTATTCTCTTTATACATTTAACATCCGTACCCATTATAAGATAGATACAAATATGAGTATTACTTCGATAACCGTAATTCTAATATAACTCATACGCGATTATTATCCATTTTACAAATATATCTATTTTTAAAGGATATTGTAACATAGTTTTAATATCCATTATAAGAATATGATAACATATATATATATATATGTATGTATGCATTATGCATGCATGTATGTATGTATCAGTATCCACCGGTTTGTATATGTACATATAATGGTTGATATACAAGTTTACCATTGGAAGAAATTTATACGAGTGTATATGTATCATTACAACTTTAATCCACTCCATTTGATTTTGTAAAATACATGTGTTTAGAAATGATAATATAATTTCTTCTTACAAATTGTTACATATTTTATTTTTTTCAGTGATAAGTGGTTACAACTAGATATATTTTATTATAAAGAAAACTAAGTACCCATTTGTAATGTGTGTGCTTAACTTGAACCAACCAACATCATACCATTATTTTATCAATTATAAATTTAATGTCAAAGTTCATAAGTAATATTTTTTATAAAGATTTTTTGGCAATATTATTTTGGAAATTATGAAAAATAATTATACTCACAAACTGTTAGCATTATTATAACAATAGATTAACAATTAAAAAGTTTCGAATCCATACGATTTAGCAAAAAACTCGAACATCTACCCTAAAATCCATGACAAATGATGGGTGTGGAAACTAAATATGCACATCCCTATGAGATAATACGATTACCATCATAATAAACAACATGCTGATGTGATCAAGTTTTTCATATACATGATTAATAATTTAAGTGCCAATGACATCTATCATTATATCAATCGACAAAGAATAATATATATATATAAATATATATATATATATATATATATATATTCGATGACATTGATACGTGCATGCACTTCTTGCGAGCAATGTTGAATCAAATCAATACAATCGAAGACCAAGACGGTGTCCAAACTGCTACGTTGGAGTTGCGATACCGGAAATTGATGAAATCTATTGCGTTAACAATGTAGAATCCAGAGGGAGTAGGCGGACTGCATGCAATATGGATTTGTATTATGATTAATTTTTCAATAGGGATTTTTACCTGACAGACCTTATAATCTTTGTCAATTACCTCTACGACCTTTGAAACATCGATATTCCTCCCTCGACCCCGTAAATTTACTCCGTCTTACCCTATAGACCTTGCCGTTAATTTGAGACTTTTTGAGTTAACTAGCTTGAGTATAAGTTGAGTTAATCTAACTCTAACAAATCTAATGGTAGATTTTCTTCCACTCTCCCTCCTTTCTTCTTCTCTCCCTCCACGATGGCCTTCGCCACAGGCGTAGTCGGCTTGAATGTGCCACGTCTCAATTCGGGTTCCCGTTCTGCCGCCTTCACGATCTCACCTTCATCATAGCCTTTGTTAGCGGCTCTTCCAGCTCTCTCGACGCCTACAACAACTCCTTCTCCGGCCTCCTCCCCCTCTCCGTGCTTGCCCTCCCCCGCCTCCGCCACCTCAACCTCGACGGCAGCTTCTTCTCCGGTCCCATCCCCCCTTCCTTCGCCTCACTCCGTCACCTCTGTTTCCTCCACCTCGCCGGCAACTCGCTCACAAGCGAGCTTCCACCCGAGTTGGGCTCGCTGACTCAACTCGCCCACCTTGAGCTCGGTTACAACCGTTTCCATGGCGGTGTCCCACGCGAGTTGGGTTCCCTAATGCACCTCCGCTACCTAGATATCTCCTTCGCTGGGCTCGCTGGCGTTCTGCCGGAGGAGCTGGGGGTCTACAGAATCTTGAATCGTTGTTCCTCTTCCAGAATGAGTTGCATGGGACGATTCTCGGGAGTTTCGGGAAGTTGTATCCCTCAAAGAGGTTGACCTCTCCAACAATGGCCTCTCCGGATCGATCCCGGTCAAATTCGCGATGCTACAGAACCTCACATTGCTCGCACTCATGAACAATTACCTCTCCGGAGAGGTGCCTGTTGGTCTTGGCGAGCTCCCCAACCTCGAGGTGCTGCTCCTGTTGAACAACTCGCTCGCGGGTCCCCTCCCGCCGCGACTCGGTTGGAATGGGCGGCTGAGGAAGCTCGACGTCTCGTCGAACTCATTCACCGGAGAAATCCCGACGCTTTATGCATCGGCAATCGACTCGTTCGGCTCATCCTGTTCGCGAACGAGCTAGAGGGAGAGCTCCCGCAGAGCCTCGCCGCGTGCATGACGCTGTGGCGATGGTGCACGGAGAGGAGCCGCTTGGGGGGTCGGATCCCGCCGGGATTGGGGCTACTGCCGAACCTCACGTATATGGACCTAAGCAGCAACGGCTTCTCCGGCGAAATTCCCAGATAGGGCTCCTCCCAGATTGACGTCACCGCCTGAAGAATCATGAGGCCTCGCGAGGAGTTGCTCGGGGCAGGGAGGTGCACGCGGTCGGAGATCTACGCCATCACCACCTGATGGGCTCTTCTTCCTTATCACCGCCGCTTTGGATCGAGTGAAGGAGGTGGTGCACCGCCACTGTCTAGATGGGTAACGGAACGCATGGGCTCTTCTTCCTTATCACCGCCGCTTTGGATCGAGTGAAGGAGGTGGTGCACCGCCACTGTCTAGATGGGTAATAGAACGCATGGGCTCCGTCAAGGCTTGGATGTCGACGCCGCTTGAGCCAGAGAAGGAGGAGGCGATGCCATGCCCTCATGTGGGAGGGTCATCTGAACCTCTCAAACAATCCACTACAGAGCCTTCTGCCGGAGACCATATGGATGGGTACTAATCTTCAGGTGTTCTCCGCCGGCAAGAACCACCCCCACCGTCGTCTGGGTCGCCGCGGCGGCGTTCGGGTTCGGCCTATCGGTCCTCGTAGCATCGACCCGGTTCTTCCAAGCACTTAACCAAGGAGGGATGGGGGAATTGCATCAACTGTAAATTTGATAAACAAAATGGGTATAATGTAAAAGGACATAACGGAATTCGGTTAGTTTTAACGGGCAAATGGATGGGGGTTAACTACAAGGTCTGTAGGGTAAGGATTAGCAAGTTTAAGAGGTTGAGGGAGGAATATCGATGTTTCAAAGGTCGTAGAGGTAATTGACAAAGATTATAGGGTCTGCCGGGTAAAAATCCCTTTTTCAATTTATAGAATTTGAAAAGTAAAGATGCAACGGAGGCATCTTCCAAAAAATCAGGGAATGATGGATACCCAAATTATTTCCCTTGATTCTGAGAGGAAGGCAGTAAGGGAAAGAGCCGTTTTCCCTAATATTAAGGGGATGACACGAGAGTTTTTTTCCCATAAAAAAAGGGAGTTAAGGGGCCATTCCATCGTGGCTTCTAATTTTAGCAAAGAAAGCTGCGTTGGGGGAGGCAAGTCCCTTAGATGATCTTGTGAACTCCATGAGGGCATCTGCCTCCAGGGAACTTCTTCATGTTTTTGATGATTCGGGCAAACATAGAAGTTTACTTAGAGATTTGATTGTTCAGGTAACCGACTTGCCAAGTTAATGTTGTAGACTTATTCGATCTTGAAATTCTGCTTGTTAACAAATAATCAAGGAATATTTACACCTATAATCGTGAGTAATTTCGTGATTACCCTAGGAGTCCTGCGTAATCGCGAATTACATGAGAAATCCTGACTAATGGTTAACTCTTACACATCATACCTTATGTTAGTAGATGTTTAGCTTTGATGGGCATATGTCTAGGTGGACGAAAATGCCTCCAGATTTGTTGTGCTCCAACGGCTAGAAGTAGAGATGTTGGTGATCTTCTCTCCCATGCAACCTACTATATAATGAGAGGTAGAGAACCCCATTGAATGTGTTTTTTTTTACAAAAATACTTGGGTGATTGATGAAGCTCGATTTCATCATCTTAATTTTAACCCCCTTGCTTAAATTAGTGTTAATAAAAACCAGACAAAGTCTTGTAATGATCAGAGTCTTTGAATAAATTAAAAACATAAAAAAATCGTAAAATTAAAATCCGTGGTATTTTTAACCTTAAAAATACCCTTAAAAATATTTTCTGCCCTTAAATAACCTCATCTCCATTTTTGGTAAACATTGTATATCTCATCGAGATCTACAACTTTCATGTTTTGAGTTTCTCCAAATTCGACCATCTACGCCCTCTTAAATCAATTTCTTCTTTGCAATAATCTGATTGGGCCACGTGGCCGCATCTCCTCGCGCCACGCGCCCATGCCTAGCCGCCGTCGGATGGAGGTCCGGGAGCCTTAATCGCCACCGTTCATGCCGCTTTCGATACTTGCCATCCGATCATGCATGGGATCCATCACAACCCTCCGTCAGCGCCAGTTTCTCCTTGCGCCACGCGTCACATCCTCCGCCATCCGAGGCCTAGTCTCTCCTCCAATGTTCACCATCCAAACTCGCACCCGTCCTCAACCCTCCGGTCGTCCTCCATCTGTGATTTGGGCCGTCCGCTAGCGCTGCGTTCTTGGCACGCCACATGGTGCGCCCAATCACCCTCCGATCTAGTCGCCTTAGTCTCATCTAAACCGATCGTTACCGCCGCTTCGTAACTGTTGGATCATGAGATACAACGGTCACGAGGTCATCCCCTACCTCTGGTCGATCCTCTCTCCCACGTTTGCCAGCTTGCGAACCACCTTAGCCCTTCCATTTTTCCCTGAGTCCATGATCCCCACCTCCAAGTTCTAACCGCTCTACGACGTACCCGACCATCCCTCATCCTCGCGGTCATCCACTCTTTCCACAAGTTCCCTCCACTCATTCCGTATCTCCCCCACAAATCACTCCCAACACCATCAGAAACTGCCATCTTCGCCCTTCAAATACCCCCTCCCATCCGCCAGTCACCACTGACCACCTTTACACGAGGAGTCACCCAGCAAGCCTCCGCCCCCCGGTGACAGCGAGGGGGCGGAGAGGAGCGCAAAGACGGTGATTTCCTCCGATGTCGACCCCTGGCCATGGTAGGCAAGGACTGCGGTGGTTGAACCCCGCCAAGCTGCTCCCCATGGCTGGGGGAGTTCAGCGATGACCGGAGTGCCATCGGCACTCAGCCCAAGTCGCCGACGACCGCCCTCTTCTCAGGTAAGCTCCTTCAAATTTCTTTGTAATTTTTATCTCTGTTTTCTCGTAATTAATTAGGTTGCCACATACACTTTCACCCTCCATTGGTCACGTCGTCAACTTTACCATATCACCTCCACCCATGCGCTCCGCTCCTATCACATTTTCCCCTTCTCCACCATCTGAACACCTCCTCCACCTTCATCCCCGCTCGCCGGAGATGAAAACCACTGGGGCTCCACCTCCCTTCGCTCGCGTGCCCTCCATTCCACTCACACACGTCGTTCCTTTGCTTCGGCTATGCAATTAACGCTGCAGGTAGATACATTCTTCAATGATCGGACCCTCGTCGGAGCTTCCTTGAGCAGCTCCGTCTCCAGCCTCTAGAAAGTCTCCAAAGCAACGACGATGCCCAGCCATTCCGCCAAGCTTTAACGACGATATTCAGCTGATCAGGAACAGCTGGGAGTCGTTATCGAGCATGAAATTCGGCGGCGGAGGTACAGCTGCTTCGCCGGAGATCTATTTCCTCCGCCCGACGAAGTCAATAATGAAAGCACAGGTGCCGTTGGATGAACTTCACCAGCACTCAACGGGTCAGGAGAAGCCACGTTGCCATCTACAACAGCCTTCAGATCCGTCTGATCTCGATGATCGGACGGTCATCAATGGCCCACACGTAAGTTCTGTACGTCCTCCAAGCTATATAACCGGACCTCGAGGTTCGTATCCGCCGAGCCTGCATCGAGCCTCCACAGAGCTTTGATCATCACCGAGACTCATCCGAGCCCAAGCCTGGAGGCTCGTCCATTCCGAGCCTAGCCGAAGCTGCCCGAGCCTCCTCCGAGCCTCAACGTCTACCGAGCCTGGAAGCGCACATGCCACACACGTGCAATCTGGGCAAATTGCATAGAGGCCCACCAGAATCTTCAAATTGCAACCAGATCCTGAGATCACGTGCCGACCATGTGCATATGGGTATTTTGCATTTATACCCTCGCGAGTTTTCATAATTGCAAAAATACCCTTGTGCGTGTGGGTTATTTAAAAGGAAGGTCCCGAACTTTCTTTTATTCACTTTTTAGTCCCTCCCAGTGACATGTTTTTTATTTATCTTTCATGTTTTCTTGCGTTTATGCCCTTGGCTTCACTCGTATATATCTTGAGCATACTAGCTCCGATTGAGTCGGTTTCAATGGAGTTTTGAAGCTCTTTTCATTGTCTTCTTTATGGTATACTTGTATTTCAGATTTGACACTGTGAGTTTTACTGTATTATTTTATTGGCTAAGTGTTTTGAGTATAATAATTCATATGCCTGATTTTTACGTCAGTGAATGTATCTTTATTATTTGACTCTGATTTGACTTCTTTTTAAATGGATCAAGTATTTCTAATCTACGGAATATTTTCATTGCATTTCATCGCATATATTTGTATGATTAAAAATTAAATAAAAAATTGCATAAATCCCATGTTTACTTGATGCATTGTTTTGTCTTCTTGCGTTGTTTGACCTAGGGTTCTCTAACTCAACACTTAATGAAATTAATAAGAGTCTAAATATCACGAGAGAGGCTCGTGTCTCTGAGTTCGACCTTGGTTTTGCCCAAGCAAAATATAAATTCATGACCATTTGATTTCATTGACATATCAAATCAGATGGTTTTGACGAACCGAATCCAGACCGACTGCGATGACATCCGAGTGTTAATCCCGCACTCTTAAAGGGCCGGATTTGCAGCTCGTCAGTGATCTACAACTGAAAAAAAGTACAAATTTTGTATTTTTCGTGATGCTGCAAAATGTTGTATTTTTTGTGTTGCTACAAATTATTGTTTACAAATGTTTACGATTGTTGCAGAAAATGCGACCGCGTTCTTTGGAATCATAATCTAATATGCGTTGCCTTTGCAGCGTCGAAGATGTTCTTAAGACCTCCAGCAAACCGTGGAGCAAAGAGTACGATTCTACACATGCGCCTTCAAAACTTGTGATTTCTTTTGTTGGATGGATGAGACGTGGAGCAAAGGGCACAATCTTCTAAGAATGATCGAAGCAAAACAACCTCTATCAAGAAATCCCTCCACACCGTCCCCTTTCGCACATTCGGTGAAAGTGATACAATCAAGCGACTCCATGATTTCATGCCCGACCTTCCCCAATTCCTCTAAAGCCTCCACAATCTCATTCACATCATTGCCTAGAGAACTTGCAGTTGGATCTTGGTCTGCATTTACATGCTCTTCTACGACAACGAGTGCTTCTGCATCGTGATCAAACTCTACCACCAACTCAATTTTCTTCCCATCTTGATGCAAGTGAAATATCTCCATCATATGCTTCTCATCCGATAACTTTACATACCTGACAAAGAAAAAAATGTGATTAAATCATAATCGATTTGGGCGTAAAAAAAATTAAACCATGAGATAGCTTCGTAGATGGATGAGAATTAGGAACTTTGTAGCACATACGCAAGGAGTCCTTTGCTTGCCATGGAACGACTTCTTCAATATCGTCGGTGATGCTGAACGAACAAGTGTAATCTGGGTTTGCTCCTATTATGACTTGCTTCCCCAGAAAGTATTTATCGCCACCACGCCCGCGTACCTTCTTGAAGTATCCCCCGTACCAGACACAAATGCTAAGGATCCCTTCAAGCCCTTCTAACTAACCCATGCTATAAGGTACATGCATGTTTCATTCTCATTTGGTCAGTTTGATTTTAAGAAGAAATTTAGAGGTGAAGATGACGGGTTCGACAACCAATTCTATCGAGACCCTACATGTGGGACACGATTTGAGCCAATGAACCCCAACCACTTGATCTCCACCTCGTAACTAGGGCGTGGCAGGTAGCAACCCAACCGTGGTTAGTGCTAAGGTTAAACGTAACGAAGGGTTACACATGTAAATGTTAACCATTACTCGGGATTTCTCATGTTATCCGCGATTATGCAGAGTTCTAGGATAATTACGAAATTACACATGGTTATGTGTGTAAACATCCCAATAATCATTGAAATCACCATCATGCCTTTATTCGTGTTTTTTTGTGGATGCATAAGCATGTAATGTTCTACTAAGTCTTATGGTTTTTTTGAAACTCTTTCTCTGACATTACAGAGCTTGCTGCATTTAAAAGAGCCATCAGTTTCGCGGCGATGCAGAGGAATGGGCCGTATGTTGGTTGAATCTGTTATGGAGGAAGCCGAAGAATTATTTTCTAACAAGACAAAGGTCAATGCTTTAAAAATAACTATCGATGATCGTGTGTAGGGATGCAAAAGGACGGATATGAATATAGGTATTACCGTATCCTTATCCGTTTTTGAATACGAATACGGATATTGACGGATATTAAAATTATCTTATCATATCCTTAAAAAATGGATGCGGATGTATAACGGATACTGATTGCATATTAGTAATGTTAGAAATACTCTATAAAATTGACTTAAAGATATACAACTTTGATGGAAAACATATGATATAAATTTACTAAATATCTTTGTATCGTAAAAATTATACAAATATGTAAAAGAAGATATAGAATTATCTTATATAGGGTTAAAAAAGTATATCTATGACTATATTTATATATGAAAACAGATATACAGATACGGATGTTTACGGATATCAAAATGATATTCATATCCATATCCATTTTAAAATAGATACGGATACGGAAGTCAAAATCTGCATAAAACGGATACGGTGACGGATCGGATATGAATATATCGGTAACCGTTTGCATCCCTAATCGTGAGTATGTCCCGCCACCTCCGAGTAGTTATAATGCTCACGGCCTTTCCTGGTAAGTGTCTTGGTGGTAATTTATCTTTTGATAGCATCCACATACGTGCATAAACAATTGCACCAAATACTTTATGCCTCTTCCTGGATACAAACGATTGGGCATGTGGTTTTATCTATACTAGTTTCTGAAATTAATCTCTTGTTGCATTGAGCTGTGGTGTTGCAATAAAGAAAATATTACATATATATAGAGAGAGGGGGGGGGGGGAGGGATTCGACCTCCATCCATATAAGGTTGATTTAAAAAATCTTGTGATCGTTAAAAAAAGTAATTGTCTTGGATGGATGTCATACGAGTCTCTATTTTTGACGAAATTCGAATGACATAGGAGTGATACATGGATGAATATACAGAGTGATATTTTTTCAAAAAAATAAAAATAATATAAAAATAAGGTGAGGCCAGCTATGTAGACTGTCCGGGGGGGGGGAGCTCTAAGAGGAGAGTTGGTTTGATATATTAAACTTGGTTTTCTTGACTTGGTTTCTTCCCTATACTATATTTGCTATTGAGGTTGTGTACAAGTGTTGGAATTCAACATTTCTGGAGGGAAGTTGCATTGTGTCGTACTTTAGGTGGGAGCTCTAAGAGGGGAGTTCCAGGTATTGAAGTCGGAGTTTGTACTAACTCTCCTGTGTATAAGGAGGAATGAGGAATTGTAGTTGCATGGGCAGAGGAACATTTACATGTAAATCTGCTAGTACTGCTCGAACCCACATCATTTCTGTACTTGCTCGAGCCATAGCTCTATACTCAGATTCGGCACTTGATCTAACCACAACTGTTTGTTTCTTGCTTTTCGAAGAAACAAGAGAACTACAACAAATACCACAAAGCCTGTTGTGGACTTCCTATCCTTAGGACATCCTACATAGTCAGCATCAGCACATGCAGATACCTTGAGACTTGTTCCTTTCTTGAAGATTAATCCTGCACTTGGAGAAGATTTTAGATATTTCAATATCATGTATATATCATCCATATGTACTTGCCGAGGTTGTTCCATAAACTGACTCACTCGACTCACTGCAAATGCAATATCTGATACGGTAATGGTAACATACAAGATCTTTCCTACAATCTCTCTGCATCTCCTCTTATCCTCTTCATATGTATCATCATCGTATAATTTTATGCTAAGATCCATAGAAGTAGTCAACACCCAATCATCCCTGTCTCAACAAGCATGTCTGTAACATATTTCCTTTGGGTCATTACAAGACCCTGCCCATTTCTAGCAAATTCCAACCCTAAGGAGTACCTTAGGGTGCCCAGATCCCTAGTCGCGAACTGATGGCCTAGATATTCTTTTATCATCTTTATCCCTTGCATATCATCTCCTGTAACAAGAATATCATCAACATAGACCATTATGATAATCGTACCTCTAGGTGTCCTTTGCACAAAAAGTGAATGATCTGCATTACACCTCTTGAACCCTTGTTTCTCTATTAAATCCAAGAGCTTCTGAAACCATGCTCTTGGACTTTTCTTAAGACCATATATAGCCTTATGGAGTCTATAAACCTGCGTACACTCCCCCTCAGTAGCAAAACTAGGAGGCTGCTGCATATAGACTTCCTCTTGTAAATCTCCATATAGAAATGCATTCTTAACATCCATCTGAAATAAAGACCAATCATTACCACCGCCACAGAGAGTATTATATATAGTGTAGAATGACAAGCTACCGGAGAGAAAGTGTCCAAGTAAACTACACCATAGGTTTGAGTGAAGCCAGATGACACTAACCTTGCCTTGTAGCGATCAAGACTACCATCTGCATGATGTTTAACAGTAAACACCCATTTGCAACTGACCACTGATGCCCCAGGAGGAGCAGACACCAAGTTCCAAGTACCACGGGATTGCAACGCGACCATCTCTTCCTTCATGGCTAAGCGCCAACGATTATCCTTCAATTCTTCTTGATAATTCCGTGGAATCTCCATGGCCAACAAGGTAATAACAAATCTATGAAAGTCCCCTGTTAGACGATGAAAGGAAACCTGAGAAGCAAGAGGGTAAGAGGCACAAGATCGTCTCTACTTGCGAACTGCAATTGGAAGATCCAAGTCAGTAGGAACCTCCTCCGACTGTTGGCTACTTTCCTGCATAGTTACATCTCCATACCCTTCATTAGAAATTATGTTATCAAAACAAACCTGGGGCACTTCAGATGATGAACCATGACCATGAGCAAAAACAGGTCGACGAATATAGAATTTTGACAAAGGTGGAACAATGTGTGACTGGGTAGAAGACGATAATGGTGGAGGTGGAGGTGGTGGTGTTATAGGTGAGGCATCAGACACATATATAGACGGAGATGGAACAACAGGAGGAGGAGGCACGTAAACCTCATCATCAGAATTGGACGAGTCCAGTCTATCACCTGTAGGAGAGAAAAACATCACAGACTCAAAAAATGTGACATTAGCACTGATGCAACAGATCATAACACCGATACCCCTTCTGTATTCTGGAGTACCCAACAAAGATACACTCGATAGACCTAGGAGAGAGCTTATCAAGACCTAGAGCCGTTTGGTGTACAAAGGCAACCGAACCAAAGACACGAGGGGTGAGGGAGAATAGCTCCTTATCAGGAAAAACAATGGAAAAAGGAGACTTCTCTCCCAAGACGGACGAGGGCATGCGATTAACCAGATAGCATGCCGTAAGAACAACATCACCCCAAAACGAATATGGGGCTCGACTCTGAATAAGAAGTGTGCGGGTGATATCAAGTCAATGACGATGCTTTCTCTCTGCCACCCCATTCTGTTGAAATGTGTAGGGACATGTTGTTTGATGAATAATGCCACGAGATGATAAGAAATGGGATAGATGTCGAGTGTAGAATTCCAGCATTATCAATTCGCACAAATTTAACAAATGAAGAGAAAACATTTTGAACTTCATTAATAAATTTTTTTGATCACATACCATGCTTCAAATTTAATTTTCAATAAGAAAACACATGTCAAACGAGAGAAATCATAAACTGCAACAAGATAAAACCGGTGCCCCTGATGATCAGGAACACACCTATGACCCCGAATGTCAACAGGAAACAACTCAAACGAGGAGCAACTGCTCCGACTCCGACGACTAGGAAAAGACGAATGATGATGCTTCCCCAATTGCCACATTGTATTGGAATTTAGATCCCGAAGAAATCTGCGGCAAAATATGACTCATCATCTGAAAAGGGAGATGAAGAAAACGGAGACGAAGAAAATAGAGATGCCAAGTAAAAGGAGACATTGGTCCGGAGGAGATAGAGGACGCCTGCATATGGAGTTTGGACCAGTCGATAGAGATCACCTGCTCATGACACAATCATTCACCTTGCCAGTAAGAATGTCCTGAAAAATAAGAGATGATGGGTCAAACATAGCTCGACAATGCAAATCCTTCGTAATCTGATTGACGGATAGCAAATTCATAGAAAAATCAGGGGCATGTAACACGTTTTGCAGATGCATTGAGGGGGTTATGGTAATCTCCCCTTGACCAACGATAGGGGAATGGGTCCCATCAGCTATCACTACAGTTCTTCCTGAAGAAACCTATCTATAAGTTGTGAGCTGTACTTTATCTCCCCATAAATGGTGTGTCGCCCCAGAGTCCATAATCTACTCTAGAATCTGAGATCCATAACATGATGTAAAGGCAAAAATGCTACCTGAGGTGCTTACCGTAGCAGAAGTACTGGTGGAGGCAGAGGCTGCAACATCGGAATGGCCTCCAACAGATGATGAAGAAGAAGGCATGATATCACGCAGTCTGGCCACTAGATCGTCAAACCTCGCATCTGAAGTAGATGTGACGGGTGACTCGACCTGCTCTGCTACACAGGCTGATGCTGGGAAAGAGTAGCATGTCTCCTCAGTATGTCCTAGACGATGGCAAAACGTGCATGACTGACAAATACGTCCTCCTCTACCACGAAGTCCACGTCCAGGAGAGAAAGAAGAACCTCCTCTACCTCAGGAGGTTGCCATAGCTGAAGGTGTCTGACTTGTGAGAGTAGATGGAATAGTGATTCTGCTAAGCCTGCGGAAAGCTTCCTCCATGGGAGGAATAGTAGCATTTGCAAGGATCTGGGAGCGACTAGCATCATATTCAGAATCTAGATCTACTAGGAATATACCAACCATAGTTGCATTCCGATATATCTTCTGCTGTTCCGGAGTGGCTGTGAGTGGCATGAAACTACGAAGCTTCTCAAACATCCCTTGCAAGGATGTATACATGGAATGGAGAGGACGCCCGTTCTATTTTATGGTGAAGATATCATGCTGAAGATGAAGTATCTTAGTTTCATTCCTCGCTTGAGAATATGTAGCTGCGAGGATATCCCACATAGCTTAGAAGTGGGATGATGTAATACGTCATTAGCTATCTCCATCGTCAATGTCCTTGAAATCCAGACTTTAGCATATGCATCATCTACCACCCAAGAGGCATTTACCACAGTTTTCTCCACCGGTTCCTCCTTAGTAATAATATGCTTCTTACCGCTCGACTTCATGAAACTCATGAACTGCATTGCCCAGAGCTCGTAGTTCGTCCCGTCCATCTTGACAATAGGCGTTGGACCTCTGAATGCGCCAGTAGAGGGAACATCGACCTTACTTTCTGACATGATGATGGTAGAGGAGGACTAGGATTGATAGATGTTTGAGGATAATCGTCTACACAAACATGAAGGGGTGTGATTACGTGTGGACTTAGAGTGCAATCAACCCCATCAATTAAAATGAAGAGCATGCGAGGGGCTCCTTCCCAAGAACGTGTGCTCTAGAGACGATGGGGCTCACAGATGTGCACCTATGAGAAGTAGACACACAGACACACGCCTATTAGCAGCGCGAAGACATGCGCCGCACGTAGGCACACATATGCAGGCACATGCGTGAGGCTGGCGAGACGCAAGAGGAGAGGATTCGTGAGGCCGAGGCGGTGCCCGAGTGCTGGCGCGCTAGGTCGTGGGACCGGGGAGGGGGAGGGCTGATGTGCGAGGCCGCGATGCAGTGCACGAGGGGCGGTGCACATGGCTGGGAGGTAGGGTTAGGGTTAGTGCACGAGAGTTCTGATCTAGGACTGCCGCAAGTTGAAAAATAGAGAACATGTTTATTCCAGGAACCCTAGGATCTTTTATATAGAGCTGAGACCTATGGGTAAATTGCATGAAAGATACATAAAGAAATAAAATAGCCGATAAGGTACATAGAAGCATATAAATATCTCTACAATAAGCAAATAGCATAGACCAAGGTAACTCATCCTAAATGTGACTTGTCAATTCGTCCATAATCAAAGTAAAATGAAATGAACTCAAAGCTGAACCTTGATGTAAACCAATGTTGATGTCAAAATAACCAATCTTCCCAAACAGGGTCCTTACACAGAATGAAGCCCTATCATACATGTCCTTTATGAGGTTAATGTATAGGACATGTGCTTGTCTCTTCTCCGAAACTCTCCACAATATCTCTCGTGAGACGGAATCATAATCCTTCTCCAAATCAATAAAGATCATATGGAGGTTCTTCCTTTTAGCTCTATAAATTTCCATTGTTCTCCTCAGCAAATGGACAACTTCAATAGTTGAGCGACCTTGCATGAATCCGAATTGATTTTCTTTTACGTTGGAAACTTGTCTCAACCTATCACACGTTCCCAAAATTTCAATTTTTGGAAATGTCATTCCAAGTTCAAAATCATAAATCTAAATCAATTTTTGGAAATGTCATTCCAATTTCAAAAATGGAAATGTCCTATTTCAACTGTTCTTATTTGATCAATTGCAAATAATATTCAATATCTTGATAGGAAATTAAACTGAGGCCAAGTTTCCAACTAGCCATCTCCAATGTAAAAGACAAGGCAGTTTGCAAAAGATTCCTATACAAGAAACAATTGTCAGTTGGCTTAAGAGTCTGCTTGAGCTTTGTGGTAGCTTAGTCCCATAGGCTCAATGGAAAATGGCAGCGGAAGTAAACCCAAATCTATACTACTAACCAAAACTGAGCTTTTTGGGGTTCTGCCGACACGTGTCTCTCCCTTTGCATTCCATTTTTTTCTTTCTCATCCACAATCTCTTAATATCACTAAAGCTGAGATTTCCTCCACGTTTCAATGGGGAACACCGTGTTTCGGCACGTTGCGGTCGGCATGTCTTTTTGCGCGTTTGTCCTCTCTCCAGTTGTTCTCCATTTTGGGTGATCTTGACAGATTTATACTACTAACTAAATCTAAGCTTTTTGGGATTCTACCGATACGTGTCTCTCCCTTTGCATTCCATTTTTTCTTTCTCAGCCACAATCTCTTAATATTACTAAAGTTGAGATTTCCTACGCGTTTCAATGGGGAACACCGTGTTTCGGCACGTTGCCGTCGGCATGTCTTTTTGCGCGTTTTTTCCTCTCTCCAGCCGTTCTCCATTTTGGGTGATCTTGACAAATCTATACTACTAACTAAAGCTAAGCTTTTTGGGGTTCTACCGATACGTGTCTCTCCCTTTTGCATTGCATTTTTTCTTTCTCAGCCACAATGTCTTACTATTACTAAAGCTGATATTTCCTCCGCATTTCAATGGGGATCACCGTGTTTCGGCATGTTGCCGTCGGCATGTTGCCGTCGGCATGTCTTATTGCGCGCTTGACCTCTCTCCAGCTGCTCTCCATTTTAGGTGATCTTGACAAATGTCTTTTATTTGCTCTCTTTTTTTTGGCAGATGTTCCCCCGTTCGTCTAAGTTCTCCAAACCCTTAAGTTTGGTTTTATTATTTCCACTAACCTCAAGCTTTACATTCTCCAGGTGTCCTTCTTGGGTGATCGACTGCAGGTGCCCTCTATTTGATCCTTTTCTTAGCAGATGCACCATGTTGGCCTTCGTTCTCGCAACCCTAAAAAGCGGTTTCTCGGTTCTCGCCCGCTGCCTACTTTGCACCAGTGCTTTTGCTTCTTTTCTCCTTCTTCTCTATTTCAGAGACAAGTGATCTTCTGAGCTCTATTCTTGGCTTTGGATCTCTGTTATTTCACCGGTTCTCCTCCAGGGATGAAAACGGATACGAATACATCCGAATATCCGCTTACCGTATTCGAAAAATTATCGGATACGGATATCCGTATCCGAATATTAATCGAATACGGATCGGATATGGATATAGGTTGTAAAAAATTTCCAAATATGATAATAGCTTGAATATCCGGATTCGGATCCGGATATCCAAATGCAATATTTAATATTATTTTATATATTAGTTAATATAATATAAGCTACAATCTTATGCTATTATATTAGTATTATACATTATATAATAGAATATATTAACGATATTAATAAATTTCTATTTTTTTGGGTATGAACGCTTACAAAATTTACAAAATCCTATCTCTTTTTGCTTCCGATCAAGAATACATGTCACGTCGACACTCCCTTTTGTCATGACGCAACATATTTATATTTCATTGCTATTTTTAAAATCATTATGAACTTTGATTAAAAAAAATCAATTCATATTCGTATGTGGTTTTTATTCAATCCGTATTTAGATTTCATGTTTATTGGATCCATATTGGAATTTCACTCTTTATTCGATCCGTATTCGGATCCGCTCTTTATTCGATCCGTATTCGGATCCGCTTTTTATTCGATCCGTATTCGGATTCGTATCCGTATTTTTACGGATATGGTTTCCATAATACATGTCCGAATCATATCCGTATCTGTATTCGTATTCGATATAGATGAAGCGAATATGGATATGAAAATAGGCATATCCGATCCGTTTTCATCCCTAACGATATGCATGTACTTGCATTATGTTAATTTGATATTTGTCTAGGGTCTTATTTGCAGCGTACACAAAACATGTAAAATTAATAAAATTGTTTTTGTTGTATGATTTAAAGGGGAAGTATTTAATTGTTAGTTGTTTCTAGAGTTGGGCATTGGGCTGGGCCGGCCCAAAACCCGACCCATATAACCCGACCCAAACCCGAACTCGAAATTTAATGGGCGGGCCGTGGGCCCTAAAATGAGCCCATATTGATTATCGGGCCGGGTTTGGGCCTGAGAAGGCCCAAACCCGTTAGCCCGATAACCCGATCCATTCTAAAGCAAGTATATTCATATCTAGTACGGTGTAATTATATCAATTATATTCATGTTCATTCCAAATACCATGTTCTAACTTTAATATCCTTATTCGAGTGTAGAATAAATGCTTAGACACATTAATAATCATATCCATTAGTGGATTGAGGATATTATTACATTAATATACTAGATTATTACATTAATATGCAAGAATGGAATCTGTATCCTCAAGTGTTACAGCATGTACAACTGTAAGTAACCAATCGGTATTGGGTCATAGTGCCCACATCTACAATAGAATATGTAAGGGTGAATTGAATGGTGGTTTAAGTCGTCATATTTTTACCACATTTGTATTTCCAACATACAATTAATGTTAAAATCACAAATTAGTTAGCATGCTTTATAGTTTTAAACATGCACACATGCGTAAGAAACGACACAAATGCAAGAAGAATGGAAGACATGATATTGGTACACATAGGTGTTAAATTGGGCCGGCCCGACCCGAACCCGATCCATTTTGTTTGGGTCGGGTTTGGGCTTGGGCCTAATTTTTGAAAATAAAATGGACCTAGGCCCGACCCGTTTTCCCATATTCTAAAATGGGCTTGGGCCGGGCCAAGGCAAACCCGGCCCGAGCCCGGCCCATGCCCAACTCTAGTTGTTTCTAGGTGAAAAAGTGAACAATTGCATATTCTTTGGTCTACTAGGTAAAGTTAAACTTATGTTACTGATTGAATTTTCGCCTCCACTTTATTGATTTTGGATTATGTTTGTGTATATTTTTTTAGAAGTTACTATTGCTTCTAAGAAGTTACTTCAGGTATTATTCGTCCATATTTAAGTTATTTCCTTACTTTATTTCCATGCGTGTTAAGGAATTTTCTCGCATATTCTAAAATTTTCCATTTCATTGATATACTTATTATTTGTTTCCCATTTGTGAGTTGATTCTTTAAATTTATTGATTCAGGTACTGCTAATTCCTAACATTGGTTCATTCTGAACTAAGCAAAAAAATGTAGATATAATAGACTTTGTAGAAAGGAAATAATTACAAGGAAGAAAATAAATGCAAGAAAGGAAATAGTAAGAAAGGGTAAATTAGATGCAGGAGAATTCAATGACGTGTTAGCTAATGAAAATATCTCCCTAATTCATGACATAATTAGAGAAAACAAACTATCATGCAATAGCATGCCTTTGAAGCAGATATCCAATATTAATAGACGGCATCGTATTGATATAATAAATGAAATAAAAAGAAAAAGGGATTTTGCAGTTGCTTTAGGGTGTGTTCGGTTGGGGGTTACCTCTACTTTGGGTGGGTTACCCCCAAAACTCATATCCCTAACTCACTTGTGGGGCCCACTATCTTTTCATCATAAAAAATATATATTATACCATCATATCGTCTAAAAATCATAAAATACTCAACTTCTTCTCATTATTTCAAACTTCAATACAATTACATCACAATAACTACCCACTTTTTTCAAATTCCAATACAATCATATCATAATAACTACCCACTTTTTCAAATTTCAATACAACCACATCACACAAACCCACTCAAATTTATTTGCTCTTTTTGCATGCTCTGTTCGCATGTCTTTTTTGGTAGCTCCTTTGTAGCTTTCTGTGCACCCAATTTGTGAATCCAAATTCTGTGAATGGAATATAGATGACACCTTTACATATAAAAAAAAAACCCACCCAATCCTTAACCCACCAACCAAACACACAAATACAAAAGTGGGTTATCCTCCCTCGGATAACCCGCGAACCAAACGTACCCTTAGATTTACTTGGAGAAGTGTCTAAGATGGGTGAGATATATACATATATGAATTTACATGGTTCGTGTAATGATCAAACTATGCTAAATATGAACGAATTAACTAACTTAAAAGGTGATAAATTTTGCAAGATGAATGTGAATCCAATAATAAATTAGTTGACGGATATGTTTGTTTATTAGATGAAAGTTTGGGTCAAAATCTAAAAACAACTAATAGCATGAAAAGTAAACAAATGCTCAAGCTTGAAAGACATCATCTTCGAATAATGCATGAAAAGAAAAGGATAACGCTTCCATCACTGTTATAAAAGTCGGTCGACTAGGCCGATCAGTCGGTCCAACTAGTCGAGTAGGTGGGGTAGCCGACTCGACTAGGCCTAGTCAGCCCTTAGTCGGTCAACTCGACTAATCGGGCCGACTAGTCCGCCTAGTCGCCCGACTACAAGGTCGACTTTTACATAGAGATTTTTTATTTTTTTAGTTTTTCGATTTTTTTAAAAGAAAACTTATTCTAATATGCTTAATGTTATATTTAAAGACAATTACTTCTTTTATTTCATTATGATAGTATAGAAAATATATAAATCAATACAAATACATAAGAATATGTGTATAAAAATTGATTTATATATTTAAAATAATTAAAAAAAATTCAAAACCGACTAATAACCGACTAAATCCGATTAGTCGTCCGACTACCGATTAGTCCTTAGTCAGTGACCCTGCCGACCGAGTACCGACTACCGCTTTCTGCAACCTTGACTTCCATCAAGATGTGTCTCGAAATTTTGTTGGGAGAATCGTATATGCTTTGTCAATCAAATGCGAATGTTTTGTTGGAATCATATGCTAACAACAAATTGATGGTGAAGGCTTACAATTCAGTGAGGTCTTCATTAGAGTTATCTGTTATTTCTTTACTAATAAAATAATATATAATTATTGTAATCTTGATTTTTCTTCTAAATAATCCAATTTTGGATCTGGATTGTCCTAGCCGTGTTTGTGAGTACTGTGGAGCTATTTTTTGGTTGGAAGAACGCTTGAAGGGAAAAAAATAACACAAACAATTATTCACGATGTGTTATAGCATGGGGAAATAAAAATTTAGCTTATTGCATCCTACTCCAATCTATCTTGATGTATTTTTGGATAACAAGGAAGGGTCTTCTGATATGAAATTTAAAGAGAAATTTAGAATGTGTAATTCATTGTTTGCCTTTACTTCCATGGGTGTTAAGATTGATCATAACATTAACAAATACCCTAGACCATACATATTTTGAATTCGTGGGCAAAATTATCATCGGATAAGATCTCTTCTACCTGAATCTGGGAATATTCCTAGATTTTCCCAATTATACATTTTTGATACAGAAAATTAAGTTTCGAACAGAACGAAATAGTGTTGATAGTATAACAAATTTGGAATGTACTGTGGTAGAAGGATTACTGAAAAATGTTAAATAAAACAAACTCTATAGTAAAAGCCTTTAGGATGATGATAGATCGAATTATTGATTTGTCTAACGAAATAGTACATTTAAGATTTGATTTCTTAATGGAAATCACATTGCAGCTTCTCAAACTTGATAAACATTTGTTACCTGCACATGAGACTTGATAAACATTTGTTACCTGCACATAAGCCTGAGCCCTTGTTTATTTGCATCTTTTATACTTTATGACTTTATTTCGTAGTTTTTCATCATATATTATATTCAAAGCATTTATTGACTTATATTGACCAGAATATTATCGCATTTCCTGTCACTTAATATCCCGTACATCTTTTATACATATCCATATGCTAACTCTGCAACTTTTAGTTTCTCGGTTAGGAATTTATGACATTCATCATATTCATTTCAAATTTTGTGGACTTTGTCTTTTGTACTCTCAGTTATATCTAGGGATGAAAACGGATACAAATATATCTGAATATCTGCTTATCGTATTCGAAAAATTACCGGATACGGATATCCGTATCTGAATATTAATCGAATACATATCGGATATGGATATAGATTATAAAATTTTTCCGGATACTGATACGGATATGGTAATGGCTTGAATATTCGGATTCGGATCCGGATATCCGAATACAATATTTAATTTTTTTCTATATTAGTTAATTTAATAGAAGCCACAACCCCGTGTTATTATAGTAGTATTACACATTATATAATACAATGTGTTAATGATATTAATAATCTTCTTTTTGTTTGGGGATAGGCACGAACAACAATTACTGAATCCTATCTCCTTTTTGCTTCCGATCAAGAACACATGTCACCTCAGTGCTCCCTTTTATCATGACGCAACTTGTTTATATTTCATTGCTATTTTTTTTAAAATAGCAATGAACTTTGCATATTCGGATTCCATGTTTATTGGATCCATATTTTGATTTCACTATTTATTCGTTTCATATTTGGAGTAGCTCTTTACTTGATCCTATGCGGATCCACTCTTTATTCGATCCGTATTCGGATTCGATATATATTCGATTCGGATTCGTATCCGCGTTTTTATGGATATGGTTTCCTTAATGCATATCCGAATCATATTCGGATCCGTATTCGTATTCGATAGAGATGAAGTGAATATGGATATGGAAATAGGCATATCCGATCCGTATCCGATCCGTTTTCATCCCTAGTTCTATTTTTGATTCATATTTGTTTAGTGAATACCTTATCTATTTGTTGTATAGCTTACCAAATTCAGCATGTACACTTCTTTTGCTTGGTTTGCAGGATATACATAATCCTTCTTCACAGCAAATTTTAGGTACGCCTATTATTTACTCAATTAAAATCCTTGATTCGAAGAATATGTTTTGCCTGCATATCTCAATTCAATTTTGGCATATTTAATAAAATTATGGCATATTTAATAAAGCTCTTGACAAATTCGGTTTTGTTTCATTCACACAATAACAATTTATTGTTGTCTCTACAACAATCCTGCATCATATTAAGCATGAATTCCTTATCTTAATGGTTTCTTTAATTGTCCATTCCATAATGGATTGATTTCTTCTAATTCCATTAATCAATTTTTAGAACTTTTCTACATTCATTTGTATCTTAGTTTCATGATATATTTTATAAATACAATGCCTATCATTTCTGTAGCTTATGAATTTTAGGCTGTACACTTTCTATATTTGATTTAGGGGATACATGTATTCCCTCTTCCCCGCAAATTTCAAGTAGGTATCCTTTTTAATCATTTAGAAACCTTAATTTGAAGGCTCTACTTCGTCTGCAAAACCTTATTCTGGTGTCGTATTTAATAATTTTATGTACAAATTTTGGTTTATTTCATTCATATAAGGACATTTTATTAGAGTTTGCCCTCTTTTACTTCCGATGAGGAAAACATAATTGTATCCATCTTTTCCATAAGGCAATCTCTTTTATCGGTTTTCTCGGTGCTTAATATCACATAACTTGATGCTTATTCATTATCTTGAGGACATTGGTTTCCCTTCAAAAGAGATTCCTTCATCGGCACTGACGTTTGCTTCAATTGCAATTGTGTAGAAAGTCTTTTAAAACTTGATGTCTCTTTCCCTTTCTCCCATTACTTTTTTTCGAAGAATAAAACTTAATGTATTTTGTTTTTTCAAATACGATAATCTTTTTCATCGCTTTCCTGGTTGCTAGCCGTCTCTGTTCTTGAAGAGTTTTGGACACCTATGTTGTGGCCTGATTCGATTGCAGAGGTATTTATTTTGCTTGAACTTTGTATAAATCAATATCTTTTATAATGTTTTTAAAAAATTCTTCTTACACATCATGGCGTTTCGAGTTGGGCAGTCTCTATATAACATAGTGTATCACTCAAGAGTTACCTTATCATTATGTTTTCAAGAAAGAGCGAAAATATTGAAATCATGTTTGATGATCAGTTATTATTTATCTGGTTATAAATTTACATTTTATTCACATGATTATCTGTAGTTGGGAATTTAGTCAACAGCTTCATATTTGTTTGAAAAATGTACAATTAAATTAAGTAATCGGGTTTGTGATTTATGTTTTAGCAAGATCTTGCATTTTACTCTAGGAGGCTTCTGGTTATCTCTTTTGCTTGGAGGATAGAGCATTGTTGCGTAGAAAGTACAATATTGATGTCCACTCCTTGAACTTCTTCGTTTCAGCTATTCAGAGAATTCTTCTTACCAAGGTCAAGGTTGGGAATGAACTCCCAAAACCGGCCACATATTCGACCGAAAAGAGATGATTTTAGCAGCAAAGAACTGTGTATCTGTGCTAGATCTTGTATCACAAGGAGTTCAAATGCGTCGCTATCTGGATAAATTACTACAAGGATTTCATTGGAATGGGATATGTATATATTGGTGGTGGTGACATATATGGCAGCTAGCTTGGATGGCCCATGGATGTGGTTTTTGGATCTAAGTATAATGTTTAACCATTCAGTTTCACAGATCCTAGATCCTCCAAGGTATGGAAATCGGTCTCCATTATAAACACATATAAATTTAGATGTGACAAATAAATAAATAAATTATGATCTTATTAAAAATTTACCAATCTCTAGAGTAAGATATGAACAAATGCTTAATGTTGCCAGTGAACATTTTGTATTGACATTGTGTTATTATCTTCTATTTATATTTATGGCCATAATTTTACCATTAAGTAATAATAATTGTTCTTATGTAATTTATTATTAATTACTTAATAGTAATCAGAGTTCTCCGTGAGAAAAATCCCACCTATCTAAAGTACTCTAAAAAAGTACTATATTTATTGAGTTTTCCCATTATAACACTTAATAATAAAATTATTGATTCATGTTTTCTTCTCACTATACAGGTGGCAAATGTTTTGACGTCAACAAATCTTTGGACACTAGATGTCCCTTTATTAAACGTAACAAAGAATTGCATTTCACATTTGTGAGAACATTTTTACCCTATCATTTCATCTTGATTTACATGTTTTTAAAATTGACCTTACTTTGTACATGGCAGCTTTTCCCTCTATTTCCTAGGTTTATTCTCACGTAAAATATTTACTTTATTTTTTCAAAATTTGCATATCTGCATTTTTCACACCGCCGCGAAGCGCAGGTATGCTCCTTACCTGCTCCGAGTCCATTAGCATGTATTTCTGCAACCCCTGCAAATAGACATCAAATCGAACATGGCAACATAGCATTTGCGACTCTACGAGCCTTTTCCGGGCATTTTGGAGAACACGAGATCGAGAGCGTAGTCAACAGCAATAGCATATTTCACAGCCTGGGATAAACAAAACTAGGATTATACAACGACTTTAAACACAGCAGTCATCAGGTGAGATTTTCCCCAAGATACAATTCTTGTTTTCTATGCACCAACTTCATATGGCTTAGATGCTCAATCAACCAAACCTGCATGATGCCAGACTGTGTAAGTATACAAAGCACATCACATCAACAATCACATCCACATTGTATGCAGTTCATTGCGATTTCTGTAGTATACAAAACACCTCTAACAACAAGACTTTCGACTTTCACTTCTCTGTTGAAACCTGCAGCCGAATCGATCGGGATTCTGTACAACAGTAAGCCCAGCTTAGTTTTGATATATAGTTAATTACTCGTAACCAGGGAACTTACTATGAAAAGTAATGAATGGAAATCACTAATATTGGACGACATGGCTGAAAAGTGTACAGAAATACAGCAGCTGTCCGTGATCCTGTACAGAGAACACTAGCAGGTTTCCTAGGAGAGGCAGGCAGGAGTTTCATATGGAAATGTAGAATACACGTGAAGGTTTTAACCAAATCTTCCCCTTCTGCTACCACACAGCGCCTGGTGAAGATAGAATGTCTCGCCTTGATTGTCATTGAGTTCCTGCAACTCTAAGCGGCAAACAGTTAGCTGCCTCAACAGCACCTCAAGGTCAGAGCAGACCCAACTGTCTTCTCCTCGCATCAATGTCATAGGTGCACATAATAGGATGGAGACATTCACGGCATCTGCCACAATCTCTCTCTGGCCCATGTCAAGAAGATGGCTGAGCGGCGAGGTTGTTGGATTCTCATATGCGAGCAATGCGATGTACTCCTGCCAAAAAAAGGACGGGTTGCAACTTGCAATGTTACATTTTATAATAGTGAAGTTTATGAGCATTTCTTGGTGAGAGTATGTATATATAGTTGAATGGATACCCTGATGTATCTTATTTTTCGGCTTCACGTTGCTTATGTTTGCATTATATGTAAACCGTGGGCCAACGTCTGACATTGTACTTCTCTTTTCTCGAAAAAATGGAATATCCAACCTTTCCAGGTACTATTCTACTAGAATGAATGTCTGGTATCATACACCATGACCTTTTCATGTTTCGTTTCTAATTGCATAGCATTCTTTGGCAACATATACCACGTAAATAATTGGCAGTCTTGGTCTTAGTTATTGCATTTTTTATTATTTTATAAGCATCTTGAACATTTGATCAGATGCATAGTCTGAAGGGCCTTAACAAGTTGAAGTTTTAGCAAATACTAACCAGACAGACGAGTCATCATATATTAAACTAGAAGATCGACATCTCTAGATTAGAGATACATACACATATCTAGACCCACAATAATTTGTAAGAAAAAAACATTAATACCTGAAGTAAAGGCTCCAATGACTTAACAGAGAAGAATTTAGCCAGGTGGTTGCGGGCATAGTATACTGCATGCTCCAAGTACCCACTCTAAAGAAACACCAAACAGAGAGAATCAGACTGTTCTAAAGGCATTAGCATCACCTGGGCATTGCTTGAGAGAATCAAGGTGCAGAAACCATGCAAAAAAGACTAAATACCATAACTAAGTGACTGGATACTTAAACCTACATTTATATTGTGATAGGTGCAAAATATCAAAAGAGTAAGTTCAACATCGAGGAATATTATTTATTAACCCATATTACCTCATTTAAAATTAATGAACACTATCCCCAAACCTCTAGTTTCATATAAAGTTGCTATTTTTCAATGAAATTTTGGGGATTAGGATCACATACAGCAAAGATCAATTTTATCACAAGCAGTGTTGCAGAAGACGGTATTCGGTATTCAGTCGGAGGGGTCACTGAATAGAGAATAATCGGTATTCGGGCGACTATTCGGAATTATTCGGTTTTGTATTTTTTAAAATAAAAATTATTTATAATACATATATTCTTATATTTTTATACATATATGGTCATTATTTAACATGAATCCAAGATAAAAGTACCCATCAATATAATAGATATATAGAATTTGACATTTGTGGTGATACCGTGGTAAAACGTAACCCATAAAATTTGAAAATTGAAAATAAAAAAATAAAAATATGAAAAGTCGAACTCCAGTCTGCCTCATAGTCGGTCCAGTCGGTCCAGTCGGCCTCATAGTCGGTCCAGTCGGCCGAATAGTCGGTCCAGTCGGCCGAATAGTCGGCCGACTATTCGGTTGGGCCGACTATTGCCCGACTGGAGGTCTATTCAGTCGGGTAACCCCCCGCACCGCATAGTCGGACCGACTATTCGGTATAGTCGGCCGACTATTGCAACACTGATCACAAGTATTGTCAAAATCTGACCTCTTGGTAATGAAAAGTGTTACTTGATATGAGTTGTACCCCTTCAGGGGTCTATTTTGTCTTTTCTTGTCGAGAGATGGGGTCTATTTATATACTGAAAGAGTAAGGTTAAGATTACACCTTAGGGTTACTCCAAGAGCATGTCGCCTCATGGTATGATCTAAATCAGACTTATACATGTATTTGAAAGCAGAAGCCTCCGGTGCGATATCATGAAAGTGAGGGAGGGAGCGCAAGGACTTCGTTTGGTTCGATCCTGAAACTGGACGGGACCACTAGATAATCAAGGATGTTCTTGATGATTGTTATAAAATAAGAAGCGGAAGCGGAATGATAAAAGAGAGCTTAAGAACAAGAAACATAGACATGGAAGACCATGATTTTACGTGGAACCCTTCTCCGTGAGGAGCGGGATGAAACCACGGGAGAAGCCCTCTAAGGGGCGTGTTTCTCTATTGATTTTCTCAATGAGTACATGAGGTCTGGGGCTCCTTATATAGTCTTCCCAGAGCCTCCAAATCCCACCATTGGGCGGTATGGGACTAAACACATGATGGGGTAAATGGATCTTCTCCAGGATCCATTTACCCTGCTACAACTCAACATGGCGCACTACCAAATACTCTAACACTCCCCCTCAAGCTGGAGCATGCAATGCTCAGCTTGGACAAACAGAAATAAACTCAACTCAACGCTACAGGACACTACGGACAATATCAACCCAACACGCACATGTTGCAGTCGAGGACGTTGCTTCTCATGCCGTGCAGGTGAGGAGGACGAACGGGCTGGAGTGTGAGTCGACTGAAGACTCGGAATCTGACCATCGAGTCTGAACTGCGCCTGAAGTCTCCTCGTCGGAGAACTGGGTCTCTCCCATCTGGCTCAGAGAATGGTGCACTGCTCTAGTGTACCTATGATACCACATGAAAACCCTTGCCCTCAATGGCATAGGGAATGGTCCTCTGCTCTGGAGTCCCTATGGCTCACATGAAAACTCTGGCCGAACAACAACAAGAATGATGGGGACCACGAACTGATGATGGCAACATATGCTCATCTGAAAATGACCGCAAACTCGTGCGTGTCTGAAACAGGACTTGGAATCAATTGTCGAGTCTGAACAACTGAACTGTAGAGTCTGGAAGTTTGGATGGTCTGGAAATCTGTATCTGGATCTGAGGAATCTGCATTTTGGAGAAGATATCTGAGATGACTTGTGACTCTACACATACTCCCCCTTTCTCCCATACTTGTTGGAAAACATGGACGTCGACCAAGTTGGGAGAAGACAACAATGATGGGGGTAAAAAAAAATCAAATAACCGACTTCATCGGCTTTTCAAACATCATCATCATTTTTTTTCCTTTTGGCTATTTTCATAATTTTTTTTAATAGCCGCAATTTTCTCTCTCTTTTTTTCTTTTTTTAAGGCCGTTCATCATCATTTTTTTACGGCTTTTGCAAATCAATTTGTTTTTTTTACTTGCGTACGGCTCTCCTTTTTTTTGTACGCACCTTCTCTCTTGTCTCTTTTTTTTTTAAAACTGGCCCAACAAGACAACCCCCTCCTTTTTTTGATCACATATCGGCCCACATGGCCCAAAGATATTGCTCCTCCTTCTCCCTTGTTTTCTTTTCTTTACACAGATCACCTTTTTTTTTTACAAATCGGCCCAAAGAGCCAAAACGAACCACAGCCCGGCAAATATTTAGGGTTCCATCGGGGAACCCTCTTAGAAGGAAATCATGCCGCTGCCCTCGATGGATGGGCGAAGCCGTTGCAAGAGATGGAGTTGCTCGTGTTCACGCCAAAGAGGAAAAGGGGGTGCACCACCCCTGTTCTTCTCCTCCAAGAAAGCAGTAGCGTCAATCGCGGCTATGGCGGCGAGTGGCACAGTTCGCAAGGTTGCTCCACGCGAAGGCTGCGGTGGGGCTCGGGGAATCGCCGCCTGGAATGCACGAGGAGAATCGCCCCGGGAGGGGGGATTGCGCCGCCTGGAATGAAGAAGAGCCGCGCGCAAGAGGAGAGATGATCGCGGTGGGAGGGGTCTCGCCTGGCTCGCTGGACTCCGCCTCCAGCGAGGGAGACCAAATAGAGGGAGAAGGATCTTGAAGATATGCGGCCATCGCCGCCTTTGTCGATGGAGAAGAAACGGCTAGGGCTTGCGAGAGTTGGTGGCAGCCTGCTGTACCAGAGGGGATTGCTCGTGTGAGATCTGTGAGACTATGCCTTGCTACACCACCGCCTGGACATGGTGTTTCCAGAGATCGTTGAATAGAATCATGAACAAAATCATGGTTTCATAGAAACCCTAGAATAATGAACAGATCTCTAGTACGAACAATAATCTCCACCACGAACAAAACAATCTTCAAACTAAGAACTTCAGCCTTCACAGAATTAGGGTTTTGTGAAACCCTTGATCTTTTGAACAAATCACGAATCTCGAAAAACAATGAACAAGAAATCCCCAAGAATCGAACTGCTCTGATACCATGTTATAAAATAAACATGCGGAAGCGAACATGGAAAAATGATAAGGAACAAGAAAGAACGCGGGATTTTAACGTGGAACCCTACTCCGTGAGGAGCGGGATGAAACCACGGGAGAAGCCCTCTAAGGGGCGTGTTTCTCTATTGATTTTCTCAATGAGTACAGGAGGTCTGGGGCTCCCTGAAAATTGGCTGGTCTGCATCTATGGAAGACCATGATTTTACGTGGAACCCTACTCCGTGAGGAGCGGGATGAAACCACGGGAGAAGCCCTCTAAGGGCGTGTTTCTCTATTGATTTTCTCAATGACTACATGAGGTCTGGGGCTCCTTATATAGTCTTCCCAGAGCCTCCAAGTCCCACCATTGGGCGGTATGGGACTAAACACATGATGGGGTAAATGGATCTTCTCCAGGATCCATTTACCCTGCTACAACTCAACATGGCGCACTACCAAATACTCTAACAATGATCATGCAAGGATACAACAAGAAGCACATTTTCTAGAACCGGAGCATGCTGCGAAGATTGGGAATAACATCATATGGGACCAAGATAATGGCACAATATGTAGTTGGGTAATAGTTAGTTAGTGTTACTTCAGAAAATGGAGATGAACTGGTCCGCTACGAAAATGTCCATGATATGTGGAGCACTCTAGAGGAGAATTATAGGGAGGATCAAAACTCAAGCCTAATATTCGAGACATATTATGTAATGGTGAATGTAAAGTAAGTTGATCATCCATTGGACGAATAGTTCTAAAAAATGATATCCTTGTTTGAAAAATATAATACATGCAAATCATGATGGAAATTTCCAAAGCCAAAAGAATATTGAAAGCACGTGGTAGCATTCCTTGTAGGGCTGGACTCTCCTTATGATGCCATTAGAGACCAGATGTTACAACTTTTACACTGCTCATGCTTGAAGAAGGTTTATAGTAGGATAAGTAGCCTTTTGATTCTTACAGCATTGCAACCCACGACACTCAGGGAAATACCATTGCCCTGGCTACTTCTTCAAAGCGAGGACACACGACTTATCAAGAAAGTCGTCACGTTCACATCACGACTACCAAAGGATGATGATACACCTGGACACTCTGGGGAAACACAAACATCTTGAGACTAACTGTTGGTCCAAGCATGGTCCCACTCATTTTGCTTTCGCAATCACCAATGACAGTGATGGATAGTCTGCAATGGTATTTAAAGCGGACTTTGATGATTTCATGTATTGTGTTACTAGTTTGAAAAAGTTGGTAGTCGATATTTAGATGGAAGTCAAAGATCAAGGTTTAATCTGCATTCAAGTAACTAATCATATTAAGTCAATTTTTAATCTTTTAATATTTTAAACATTTGTTGCAAATATTGATATTTGGTATTCATTCGGAGGAGTTACTGAATAAAGAATAAACAATATCGGGGAAACTATCACGATGCGCAAATTGGTTGGTTTAGTACTAAAAAGAGAGGCGATGCATCATAGCTTCTATTTTATCATGGTAGTTGAAGCCATTTTAAAAAGCAAGGTTGCAGAAAGCGGTAGTCGGTACTCGGTCGGCGGGGTCACCTACTAAGGATTAGTCGGCAGTTGGGCGACTAGTCGGAATTAGTCGGTTTTGAATTTTTAATTATTTTAAATATATAAATCAGCTTTTTATACATATATTCGTATGTATATACATATATTTGTACATTTTATATGACATCATGATGAAACAAAAGAAGTAATTGACTTTAAATATAACATTAAGCATATTAGAATATGTTTGCTTTAAAAAAAGTGAAAAAAATAAAAAAATAAAAAAGATTGTTGTAAAAGTCGGCCGACTAGTCGGCCCGACTAAGGGCCGACTAGGCCTAGTCGAGTCGGCTACCCCCCCGTCTCGACTAATCGGACCGACTAGTCGGCCTAGTCGGCCGACTTTTGCAAGCTTGTTAAAAAGACACCATGGAAAAATTAAGATAAAGCTTTGACATTTTTGGTGATACTAGGATAAATCAAAATCCATGAAAATTAACAACTACAAATAAAAAAATTCAGCAGTCGATGAATAGTCAGCCAAATAGTCGGATCGAATAGTGACGAAGTATTGGTTGTTCATTCAGACACCCCACCACACCTCATAGTCGGACCGAATATTGATCCAGTGGGCCGACTATTTCAATAGCATTATAAATATAAAAATCATTTTTATGCATGTGTTCTAATATTTTCATATTGATTTGGACATTTTCAACACTACTATCATGAAATAAATATAAGTAATAATTGAATTCCAACCACATACTAAGCATCTTTTATTATATTACTTTAAAAAATCAGAAAAAGCAAGTCATAAATTAATAAATTATTGCCTGAGTTTGCAGAATCTTAGTAGACATGCATCCTCCTAACAAGGTGATCACTCTGATGTAATGTCATTTGGCATACATGTATTTTTACTTGTACTGTAAGTATACTTTGAATGATGATTGGTTGGTTGATACCGAGGCATCTACTCATCTATGCAGACAGAAGGTCTACTACAGCTGTGACTAGTATGCCAGGTCCGACTATCCAAATTGCTAATAATAAATTGTCCATTGTGGGGCGGAATGGAAAGTTACCCTTATTCCTAGCATCATGCTTAGAGTCGTCCTTTTTGTTCTTGAGTTCCCTATTAGCTTGTTGTCAGTCAGTAAATTTTTAGAGAGTTCAACTTTCAAGCTATTTTTTATGTTCTCATTTATTATTCAGGTCCTCTTGACTGGGAAGATGATTGGTGTGGCTGCAAAGGAGGTGTTCATCACTTGGTCACTCCTATATTACTAATGCTTGCCCAGCTCCCTTCATTAGGCACTCAATAGTAACAAAACATAAGCCACCCCTCTTTGCAATTCAAGCTCTTCCCCAGCTCCCTTCCATTACTCAGCTAAAGTGTGAAACATGCCAAATGAAGAATCGCCATCGGAGCTCTTATCATGTCTCCGGTACTGTCCACTCTGCTTTTTTTTATTGTCTCCCTTGATGTTTGGGGACATAGTTGGCATCTTGATCATTGCATAATTTTCATTATCTTATCTTTGTTGGAGATTTTTCCCAAGGTCACTTAGATATATCTAATGAAGAACAAGTTTAATGTTTATTCCCTTATTGTCAATTTTGTTAATGAAATAAAACTTAAGTTGGTGCCGATGTGAAGATTTTTCCTTTTGATACACAGGTGAAGAAACATTGTATAGCCTAATCTGATCTAGTCTGGAACATGCATCCTCAATCCCAAGAAATTAAGCTAGGGGTCCGAGATCCTTGATTACAAACTGCGCTGCTAGTTGTGTCTTCACCTCCATGATGTTCTCTATGTCATCACAGCAAGTACGATGTCATCCACATATACTAACATGACCACAGTTCCTTTCCTTGTCATTAATATAAACAAGGAAATATTTAGATGAAAATCTATACTCTTCTCAAGTATCTTCGATAGTTTCTTTCTAGAATCATGTTCAAGGACTCTTCTTAAAGACATAATTGGTCTTCTTCAATAGGCATACCATTTGATACTCCCTTGACCTTAAAAGAAAGGAGATTGCTGCATGTAGATGACCTATTTTAAATCACCATAGAGATAGGTTTTTTTTAACAACAATTTATGAAGGGGACAATTAAGATGTAATGCCGCAAAAGAAGAATATGCAAATTCGACAATCGTACGATGGAGAGAAGGGAAGTCAACATGGTAAGTCTTAAGGCCTTCGACTACTATTTGGGGTTTGTATATTAGAATTGAAACATAAGGGTTATACTTCACTACAAATACTTAGTGTTACAAACACCGGTATTCAGTATTCAGTCGAAAGGGATCACCGACAGAAAATAACAGTAGTCAGGTGACTAATCACAAAAATCGTACCAAGTATTTTCAATTGATTTAAATTAAATTGATGTCTCATACATGTAGTCTTATATTGATACATGTAGAGATTTATGTTATGTTATTCTGTACCGTTTCATATTTCCTATTTTCTTCTGGATTCTTATGTAATTTACCTATGGGTCCTCTCTATATAAGAGAGCCTAGGGTTCTATGGAATGATAGATCACTCACTTCCACCAACATGGTATCAGAGCCAAAACCCTAACCCTAAAAGGCCTCATCCCGCCGCCGCCCCTCTCTCTCTCTCTCCAACTCTCGGCAGTACTGCCGATCCCTCTTCCTCGCCGCCGAGACCCTCCGCAGCCCCCCCCCCCCAACTCACTCGCCGATCCCTCTAGCCCCGTCCCCCTCCTCGTCGGCAACTCACTCGCCGGTCCCTCCAGCCCCGTCCCGACATCTCTCCATGGATTTGAGTGCATAAAAGTCTACATATGCACTCAAATCCTATCAAGTGTATGTAGACACATGTTTCTTGTCTACAATCCCTAGTTTTCGTCTCCGACAACATGTCAGAAAGTAAACTCGATATGCCCTCCATAGGCGTATTCAAAGGTCCAATGCCAATAGTCAAGATGGATGGGACAAACTATGAGCTCTGGGCGATGCAGTTCATGAGTCTCATGAAGCCGAACGGTAAGAAGCATATACTTACCGAGGATGAGCCGGCAGAGAAGACTGGGATCTATGCCTCATGGGAGGTCGATGATTCTTATGCCAAGGTTTAGTTATCAGGAACATTGTCGATAGAGGTTGCCAAAGATGTCCTCCATCAGCCCACCGCCAAGGCGATGTGGGATATACTGGCTGCCGCATATTCACAGGTGCAGAACAAGACCAAGATGTTACAGCTCCAGCATGATACTTTTACGATGAAGCAGAATGGGCGGCCGCTTCACTCTTTGTACACGTCCTTGCGAGGATGTTTGAGAAACTATATCTACTTTCCAACAAATATGTTACCTAAATAGGATTTGGGATTTGTTTAGCAAATCTCATTATAATGCTAATAAAAATTATTTTTATTATTATTATATGGTATAATTTTGGTTGAAAAACTGATGATCATCTCAAGTACAACGTGATCTATTTTGCATTATCCTTTCCCGAGGCGGATATGGTGTCTAGTTGGGGAGCGTTGGGGTAGTAGGTTGCACCGTGTGCGGTCTGTCCCACTCCCGTCGGTACTGGTCATGATAGCGGGTAGGGTTGGTCAAATGCTTAAGAAATCATGACTCACGGCTACTCCAGAGCAACAAAAGACCTTCCGAAATGCTACCATGGTGGGCATACTACTAGCAACACTTAATCCCGAGTATGAGGCAACCCACTCTCAGATACTTGCGATGCTACTATTCCTCCTATGGAGAAAGTTTACCGAAGGCTCAGTCGTGTCTCTGTTTCTTCCAGCACATCTACTCCACCCCCTTCGGCGATGGCTGTATCGCGAGAAAGAGGTGGTCAGTCTTCCTTTCGTGGACGTGGACCTCGTGGTCGAGGAGGTCGTTTTCACCAGCCGTGCACTTTCTGTCATCGCATAGGTCACTCAGAGGATACTTGTTATTCTAAGCATGGATTTCCAGCATCGGCGCGTGTAGTCGAGCATGTTACATCTCCGTCGGCATCCACTCCAGATCACCGGTTCGAAGAGCTTGTCACGCGCCTGCATGATATTATGCCTCAATCATCTACTGATTCTCCAGGTGAATCTTCAGACATTGTCGCTTCAGCATCTGCCAGTACTTCTGCCGCTGCCGGTACCACAGGTAGTGCTACTGCCTTTACATCTTGTCATGATCTCTCAGATTGGATTATGGATTCTGGCGCCACCCATCAACTCTGTCGTGACAGAGACAAACTTGAGTCATACAGGGACATTCCACCTGGATGCTCAGTGCTCATAGCTGATGGGACTCATTCCCCCATCGTTGGACAGGGGGATATCACATTGTCACCTTCTATGCATTTACAGAATGTTCTACATGCTCCTGAGTTTTCCATGAATTTATTATCCATTAGTCAGATTACGAAGGATTTGCACTGTCGTGCCATATTTGACCCGTCGTCTCTCATTTTTCAGGGCATACTAACGGGCAGGGTGATTGGATGTGGCTCTGAGCAGAATGGTCTCTATTGTCTGGTCCGGAATTCATATGCTGGTGTCTCTTCCCATTCAGCCGGATCAGTCTCTCCGTACACCTGGCATCTACGCTTTGGCCATCTCCCGCTCCAGAAAATACGTCATCTCTTGCCTCAGATCTCTCCGAGTTCGTCGTTTCGTTGTGAAGCTAGTCAGTTGGGAAAGCATCATCGTTCTAGCTTCCTTAGTCATCAGAGTCGGAGCAGTAGCTCCCCATTTGAGTTGTTTCATATTGATATTTGGGGTCCGAGTCGTGTCCCTGATCATCAGGGACACATCTTCTATCTGGTTGTAGTTGACTTTTCTCGTGTATCGTGGGTCTTTCTTTTAAAGAATAAATCTGAAGCAGGGGATGTTATTAAAAATCTTATCATCGAAGTGCATAATGTTTTTTCTTCTTCTGTCAAATATGTTCGTACGGATAATGCATTGGAATTTTGCACTCGCTCTCTCTCCCACTTCTTTTCGTCCAAAGGTATTATTCATCAAACCTCTTGTGCTTACACATCTCAATAGAATGGAGTGGCAGAGAGAAAATATCGTCAGCTTCTTGATATCACTCGAACCTTGCTTATCAAGAGTTGGGCGCTTATCACTTTTTGGGGGGGATGCTGTACTTACAGCATCCTACCTTGTCAATCGCATGCCGTCCTCTGTTTTTGGTGAGAAAATTCCTCTTTCTGTTATTTTCCCAGATAAGGAATTGTTTTCACTCACCCCTCGTGTCTTTGGTACTATTGCCTTTGTTCACCACTTGTCTCCTGGACTTGACAAACTCTCTCCTAGAGCCATCAAGTGTGTCTTTGTAGGTTACTCTCGGACTTAGAAGGGTTATCGTTGTTATGACCCCATAAATAAGAAATATTTTGTCAGTGTTGATGTTACATTTTTTGAGTCCGTTATGTACTTCTCCCCTGTAGGTGACATGTTGGCTTCTTCCACATCTAATGATGATGTTTATCTTCCTCCTCCTCCTAGTCTGAGTCCACCTGTGTCCATTCCTGTCCCGGTTTTCACGTCACCACCATCACCACCACCACCACCACCACCGCAACCACCTATCCCACCATTACCTAAATTCTATACACGTCGGTCAGGTCCTGCTCAGGCGGCACGTCAAGCATCCGTCACGCCTCAGGTATGTTCAGATGCTATTACTAATGATGGGTCAGATAATGCGCATGTGCAGGATTCTCCGTTGCAGAAGGAGGATGCACCATCGAGTACAGTGGACGGTGATCTTGATGTCCCTATTGCTATTCGGAAGCAAAAACGGACTTGCGTGTCTTATCCCTTTGCTTCCTAGGTTTCCTTTCACCGTCTCATAGGTGACTTTCAGAGATTTGCTGCGGCTTTGTCTTCCGTGAAGATACCACAGACTTATCAAGAGGCTATGAAAATTGACCGCTGGAGATTGGCTATGGAAGAAGACATGCATGCTTTACAGTCCCGTAGTACATGGAGCCTGGTTACTGCTCCATGTGGCGCATCTATTGTTAGCTGCAAATGGGTGTTCACAGTTAAATACCATGCAGATGGCAGTCTTGATCGGTACAAGGCAACACTTGTTGCGAGAGGTTTCACACAAACCTATGGTGTGGACTATTTGGATACATTCTCTCCAGTGGCTCCGTACTCTACTCTTCGTATTCTTCTATCGGTTCTGTGGTACGTGACTGGTCCATTTTTCAACTTGATGTCAAGAACACATTCTTGTATGGAGATTTGCAAGAACAAGTCTACATGCAGCAACCATCGGGGTTCACTGCTGAGGGGGAGAATCATATGGTGTGTAGACTTCACAAGGCGATATATGGCCTTAAATAAAGTCCAAGGGCGTGGTTCCAGAAGCTTTCCCACCTAATTGAATGACAGGATTAAAAAGATCAAATGCTGATCACTCGTTCATTCAGAAGACTCCTAGAGGTACGGTCATCATCATGGTATATGTTGATGATAATATGGTTACAAGAGATGATGTTCAGGGAGTAGAGATGGCAAAAGCATTCTTGGGCCATCAGTTTGTCACGAAGGATCTTGGTACCCTAAGATATTTTCTGGGGTTGGACTTTGCCAGGAATGCAGAGGGTCTGGTGATGACCCAAAGGAAATATATTATAGATTTGCTGGTTGAAACATGCATGGTTGGATGTAGACCATCGAGCACTCCTTTGGATCCAAGTATGAAACTGTATGACAATGGTACTGAAGAAGTGGACATGAGAAGATATAGAGAGATGGTGGGTAAGTTCTTAATATCACTATAACTCGACCCGATATTGCTTTTGCAGTAAGTCGGGTGAGTCAATTTATATAGCAGCCAAGACAGGTTCATATGGATGCCATATACATGATAGTGAGGTATCTAATGTCTTCTCCAAACTCAGGGTTGCCGTTTAGAAAGAACACAGATTTATCTATTTCAGCTTGTGCAGACGCAGATTATGAAGGGTGTCCTAAGGATCGTAAGTCTACTTCAGGCTTTGTCGTTTTTTTGGGGAGCTCTCTGGTTTCTTGGAAAAGCAAGAAACAAACTGTGGTGGCGATATCCAGTGCTGAATCTGAATATAAGGTCATGGCACAAGCGAGCACGGAGATGATGTGGATTCGAGCCGTATTAGAAGACTTACATATAGATGTACCTTTATCCATGCAGCTTCAGTGTGGCAATTAAGCAGCTTTGTTTATTGCCAACAATCCAGCATTTCACAAAAGAACAAAGCATATCGAAGTAGACTGCCACTACACTAGAGATATGATCCAGAAGGGCATGATTTCTACTTCATATGTTAGTTCAGAGGATCAGACTGCCGACATATTTACCAAGCCAGCTTGCTAAACTCCCCCTCAAGATGGAGCATAGATATCAATCATGCTCAGCTTGGAAGAACATTTCTGAAACGACCCTCTGAGCAATGGCTTGGTGAAGATGCCTGCAGTATGCTCTCCTGAACTAACATGGGAAGTAGAAATCAAGCCCTTTTGAATCATGTCTCCGGTATAGTGGCAGTCTACCTTAATATGCTTTGTTATTTCATGAAATGCCGGATTATTAGCAATAAATAATGCTGCTTGATTGTCACACTGTAATTGCATGGGTAGAGGTACATCTATATGCATATCTTTTAATACAGCTCGAACCCACATCATCTCCGTACTTGCCTGTGCCATGGCCCTGTACTCAGATTCAACACTAGATCTAGCTACCACTGTCTAGTCTTGCTTTTCCAAGAAACCAAGGAATTACCAACAAACACTGCAAAACCTGAAGTAGATTTCTGATCCCTATGACATCCTGCATAATCCGCATCAACACATGCAGAAATAGAGAGATTTGTTTCTTTCCTGAACAACAATCTTGCACCTGGAGACGACTTTAGATATCCCAGTATCATATATACGGCGTCCATATGTACTTGTCTGGGCTGTTCCATGAACTGACTCACACGACTTACAGCAAAAGCGATGTCAGGTCTAGTGATAGTAATATAGAGATGCTTTCCTACCATTTCTCTATATCGTCTCATGTCAACCTCCTCCGTATCATCCTCATATAACTTCATGCTATAATCCATGGGAGTAGTCGAGGGTCGACAACCGATCATGCCCGTCTCAACAAGCATACATGTAATATACTTCCTTTGGGTCATCACAAGACCCTGCGCATTCCTAGAGAATTCTAACCCCATAAAATATCGTAAGGTACCAAGATCATTAGTTACAAACCGATGGCCTAGAAATGCTTTTGCCATCTTTATCCCATGTATATCATCTCCCGTAACAAGTATATCATCAATATATACCATGATAACGATAGTACCTCTGGGAGTCTTCTGGACAAACAAAGAATAATCAACATTTGGTCTTTTGAACCCTTACTTCTGGATTGGGTCTGAAAGCTTCTGAAACCACGCCCGTGGGCTTTGTTTAAGACATATATGGCCTTGTGAAGTCTACACACCATCTGACACTCCCCGTCAACAGCAAACCCCGGAAGCTGCTACATGTAGACTTCTTCCTGCAGATCCCCATATAAAAAGGCGTTCTTAACATCAAGTTGAAACAAGGGCAAATCACGTACCGCAACGACTGAAAGGACACGTAGAGTGGAATGACGCGCAACTGGAGAAAATGTGTCCATATAATCCACGCCATAAGTTTGAGTGAATCCATATGCCATTAGCCTTGCTTTGTAACGATCAAGGCTACCATTCGCATGATATTTGACAGTAAATACCCATTTACAACTGACTACAGAAACCCCTGGGGGAGCAACAACCAAGCTCCATGTACCATGAGACCGCAGAACAAGCATTTCCTCATCCATGGCTAAACGCCAACAGCTATCCTTTAAGGCATCCTGATAATTCCGTGGTATCTCCAAGGTAGATAAGGCCACAACAAACCTCTGAAAATCACCAATGAGGCGATGGAATGAAACATATGAGGCAAGTGGATAGGATGCACACGTCCGCTTCGGCTTCCTTAAGGTAATTGGTACATCTAAATCATCAGCAGTGCCCACCAGTATGCTATTCTCCTGCAAGGATCCCTGCACTTGCACATTTTCAGTCCCATCGTTAGTAATATCACCTGGGCATACCCGATGCGTGGTGGATGAATGACGACTTCCTTGAGCAGGGACTGGACGACGGGTATAAAATCTCGGTAAAGGTGGTACTGGTAGTTGTGGAGGTGGTGATGGTGGTGGTGGTGGAGCAGTAGTTGGTATGTAAACAGACGGACACAGGAGGAGGTGGCACATACATCTCATCATCAGTAGTAGACGAAGTCAACCTGTCACCTGTAGGTGAAAAATACATCACAGACTCAAAGAAGGTGACATCGGCACTGACGTAATACCATTTATTCACAAGATCATAGCATTTGTATCCCTTTTGAGTACGAGAGTACCCAAGAAACGCACACTTGACAGCCCTAGGTAAGAGCTTGTCAAGTCCCGGAGTGAGCTGATGAACGAAAGCAACTGAGTAAAAGACACGAGGAGTTAAAGAGAACAATTCCATGTCAGGAAAGACAACTGAAAGAGGAACTTTCTCACCCAAGATGGACGAGGGCATACGATTCATCAGAAAACATGCGATAAGGACAACATCACCCCAAAAAGACACAGGAGCACAACTCTGGATAAGTAAAGTCCGAGTGATATCAAGAAGATGACGATGTTTTCTATCTACAACACTGTTTTGTTGAGATGTGTAAACACAAGTTATTTGATGGATAATGCCACGAGACAAGAAGAATTGTGAAAGAGCACGAGTGCAAAACTCCAAGGCATTATCTGTACGCACAATTTTCACAGTAGAAGAAAAAACATTCCAAACTTCATTTATACGATTTTTGATTACATTCCCTTCTTCAGAGTTACTCTTCAATAAAAACACCCATGACAATCTAGAGAAATCATCAACCATGACTACGTAAAACCTATGTCCCTGGTGATCAGGGGCACGACTCGGACCCCAAATGTCAACATGCAATAGTTCGAAAGGGGAGCGACTGCTCCAAGACTCACGACTAGGGAAAGGAGATCTGTGATGCTTTCCCAACTGACACGCTTCATACTGAAAAGAAGAACTCAGTGAAATCTGGGGCAAGATATGACACAGTTTTTGAAGAGGGAGATGACCAAAGCACACATGCTAAGTAAAAGGGGACAGAGTTCTACTGGACTGAGATGAAACACCAACATAAGGAGTTCAAACTAACCGATAGAGACCATCCTGCTCACGGCTCAACCAATCACCCTGCCCGTAAGAATGTCCTGAAAAAGAAGACGCTGGGTCAAAAATAGCGCGACAGTGCAAATCCTTCGTAATCTGACTAATAGATAACAAATTCATTGAAAAATCTGGAGCATGCAAGACATTCTGTAGACGCATAGAGGGTGTCAAACTGATCTCCCCCTGTCCAATGATGGGGGAATGAGTCCCATCTGCTATCACTATCGATCGCCCTGGCGGAACCTCCATGTATGATGCAAGCTTATCTTTGTCTCGACAAAGACGATGTGTCACACCAGAGTCGATAACCCATTCTGAAACATCGTAACTATGACAAGACGTAAAGGCATAAGCATTACCTGATGTGCTAGCTATGGCTGACGTACTGGCAGAAGCTGAAGCTGTTATGTCCGAGTGACCTATAGGAGAGTCAGTAGAGGCAGGAGGCATGATATCGTGGAGTTTGGCGACAAGGTCCTCAAACCTCTGATCTGAAGTAGATGGCTGGGGAGGCGCGGCTACACGGGATAATGGAGGAAAGCCATGCTTAGAATAACATGTATCCTCCATATGACCAGGGCAATGACAAAAGGTGCATGGCTGACAAAAACGACCGCCTCGACCACGAGGTCCACAACCACAGAAAGAAGAAGAGGCTCCTCTGCCTCTGAAAGCTGTCGTCACCGAAGGAAGTGGAGTGGTAGCAGTAGAAGGAACTGTGATTCTGTTAAACCTTTGATACACTTCCTCCATTGGAGGAATAATAGCATCCGCCAGGATTTGCGAGCGAGCCACATCATATTCCGGGTCAAGCGCCTCTAGTAAGACACCCACCATTGTAGCATTACGAAACGTCTTCTGCTGCTCCAGGGTCGCCGTAAGGGGATGATGCTGTAGAGTTTCTCAAACATCCCTCACATGGATGTATATAACGAATGCAAAGGCCGCCCATTCTACTTGATCGTAAATATATCATGCTGAAGTTGGATGATCTTGGTCTCATTTCTCATCTGCGAGTATGTCGTGGCAAGGATGTCCCACATTGCCTTAGCAGTGGGCTGATGGAGTACATCATTATCAATCTTCATCGTCAGTGTGCCTGAAAGCCAGACCTTGGCATACGAATCATCAGCCTCCCGTGATGCATAAACCCCAGTCTTCTCTGTCGGCTCATCTTCGGTAAGGATGTTCTTACCATTGGACTTCATGAGACTCATGAACTGCATCGACCAGAGCTCGTAATTCGTCCCTTCCATCTTGACTATGGGCGTTGGACCTTTAAAAGCGTCGATGGAGGTCATGTCGACTTTGTTTTCTGATATTGATGCTGGAGATGAAAACTAGGGTTTGTAGACCAAGTAATAAATGTCTACATAAACATCCAGGGATTTGAGTGCATATGTAGACCTAACTCAAATCCATGAGTGACGAGAGAGAGAAGGAGATGGTGGTGGGCCTGGTGGCACCAGGTAGAGTGTGGTACGGGTGACGGGGGAGGGGGGGGGGGTGCCGGTCGCTAGATGGTGAAGGGGCGGCATGAGGGTAGCGGCGTCAGAGGAGGGGTGTCGGGAAGGTGGCAGTGTTGGAGGAGAGGCGGCGGGAGGGTGACGACGCCGACGAGATGAGGAAGAGAAGGTGGTGACTAGGGTTTTAGGGTGGTGGCTCTGATACCGTGTTGGAAGAAAAGAATGAGAAGATGTTTACTCCAAGGAAGCATAGGCTCTCTTATATAGAGAAAGCCTATGGGTAAATTACATAAGGTCGAATAAGAAAAATAAACATAACATAAAAGTACATAAACTCTAGAAATATCTCTACAATCACCCTATTGAATAACAAATTCAGATTGACTAATCACTCCACTTGGTCGATTACATAATATTACCAAGACGATTGTGGATACAATCACCGACAAGTTACAACATCCTATGAGAGATGAAGCAACCATCTTTTCCTTCAGTTCACATCGTCATAGGCACGTAATGCCTCGATTTAACTTCCAGGAATCTCATTCGTTGACAATGCCTCTGGAAACTATCTATAGGACAGGCCAAGATTGGAGGACAATATTGCCGAGATTCGATGCATAATACCATGCCGTTTGCCTTTTCAAAGGGATATAGGAATATCTTTCATATCAATGGGTGTATTGTCTCTTGCGCTATCAAGAGTACTGCCATTAATGCTAGTGTGAAAGCCTCTTGGGCAGCATAGCCTTCGATTCCTCAAAAGAAATTATCTCATGAAATCATTGCATTTAGGAGTCATATAAAATATTGGTTTTACCACCTAATAATTCATTATTTACGGGTAACATATTGTGGAATGAAAAAAAATCCAAAAAAACTATTTTTAATGGATGCCTCATGATTTAGAAATTCGATAAAATGATTGATGTAGAGGATAAAGTTAATACAACCACTATTGTGGTAGGGGAGGAGAATGAACGAGCGAGGGTGGACAAGGGAGATTGGACGTCGGGGGGTCGGGGGGGGGGTGGGAGGGGGAGGGGAGCAAGGCTTAGTGGTTGCATGCTTTCATGGTGGCGTGCATCGGGGTGGCAGAGGTCAAGTGTTGGAGGCGAGATTTCGGGGCCGATGTCTTTCAGTGTGGCGAATGGGGACATCGTGCTACGAATTGCAGGGATCATGTGAGGTGTTTTCCGTGCGACGGGCATTGTCATCGCAATTTAAGGTGTGGCCGAAAGCAGGTGGAGGCAGTGACGACAAATGAAACGATGCGCCCTGTCAATGGAGCGGGTGGTCAGACGGGGGAGAAGGGAGGAGTGCTGATGGTGGGGGTGTGTTGTATGGAGGCTCAAGTGCTAACGGAGGCCATGGCGAATGTTGGTGGGCTCTTGAGCTGTGTTGGAAAAATAGAAAGAGATGTTTATTCCTTGGGCCCTAGGCTCTCTTATATAGGGAGACCTATGGACAAATTACAAAAGAAGACAGATGAACAGAAAAATATATAAAAGTTACAGAAATATGAAATATATCGCTACACTCCCCCTCAAGATGGAGCATAGATATCTATCATACTCAGCTTGGACGAACACTTCTGGAAGGGCCCTTTAAGTAGGGCCTTAGTGAGAATGTCTGGCGTTTGGTGAGCTGACATGAGATGTAGCAATGAAGTCCTCCTGGATCATGTCACATATATAATGGCAATTAACCTCAATGTGCTTTGTCCTCTCGTGTAATGCAGAATTATTAGCAATAAATAAGGCAGCCTGATTATAGCATACCAGCGACATGGGAAGAGGTACATCTATATGTAAATCAGTTAGGACTGCTTGAACTCACATCATCTTTGTACATGCATGTGCCATATCTCTATACTCAGATTCAACACTAGATCTAGCCACAACAATTTGCTTTTTATTTTTCCACGAGACTAGTGAGTCTCCAACAAATATTGAAAATCCAGACGTAGACTTTCTGACGTTGGGCCACCCTGCATAGTCTGTATCTGCACATGCTAAAACGATAATAGTGCTACCCTTTTTGAATAGCAGCCCTGCACCTGGAAATGATTTAAGACACCCTAGTATCATTTGTATTGCATCCATATGAACATGACGAGGGTGCTCCACGAATTGGCTCATCTGATTGACTGGAAACAAGATATCGGTTCTTGTAATGATGACACAAAGAAGCTTTTCAACCAGTTATCGATATCTTCTTCAATCAACGCCATCAATATCATCATCATAGAGCTCCATGATTGGATCCATCGGTGTAGTTGCAGGTCTACATCCAAGCATACCCGTATCACTTAGCAAGTCAGTAACATATTTTCTTTGAATCATTACAAGCCCCTGTTGATTTCTGACAATCACCAATTCCAGAAAATATCTAAGAGCTCCTAGAATATTGTGTTAATTGACGAGACTAGAGATGGAGTAAATGAGAAGCTTGAGGTCTGGAGACATGAGTTGAAGACTAAAGGATTTCGTATAAATAGGGCTAAGACGGAATATATGGAGTGCACCTTTGATGGAAGCAATGGTGAAGGAATCAAGGTGAAGATTGGTGACGATATCATTCAGAAGAGAGATTCCTTTAGATATCTGGGATCTATTCTGCAACATGATGGGGAAATTGATGGAGATGTTACTAATAGAATAAATGCAGGCTGGCTAAAGTGGAGAGGAGCCTCTGTTGTTCTCTGTGATAAGAAAACTCTTTTAAAGATTAAAGGAAAGTTTTACAAAGTAGCCGTGAGACCTGTTATGCGTTATGGATCTGAATATTGGCCTGTGAACCATAGACATGCGTAGAGAATGAATGTAGCAGAAATGAAAATGCTAAGGTGGATGTGTCGACACATACGTAAAGATCGGATTCGGAATGATGCAATCAGAAAGAAAGTTGGTGTAGCTCCGATCGATGATAAGATAAGAGAAAACCGCTTAAGATGGTTTGAACATTTGCAAAGAAGATCAACTGATGCACCAGTTAGGAGATGCGAGTGTTGGGATATTGAGCCAGCTAAGAGAGGGCGAGGACGGCCCAAGAAGTTTTGGAAAGAGACCATACGAAGGGATCTTAGTTTTGTGGATATAAGCCCGGGATTGGCCCAAGATAGATCTGAATGGAGGTGAAGAATCCATGTAGATGACCCTACTCAATTGTGGGAAAAGGCTTTTTTGTTGTTGTATCTAAGAGCTCCTAGATCATTGGTAACAAATTCACGACTCAGAAATTCTTTCACCATCTTTATTCCATGCATATCATCTCCTATAATAAGAATATCATCCACATACACCATAATAGAAGTCATACCTCTTGATGTTTTCTATATAAAGAGGGAATGATCTGCATTCAAACGTTTGTACCCCTGTTTCACAAACAAATCTGAGAGCTTTTGGAACCAAGCTTTAGGGCTCTGCTTAAGGCCATAGATCGTCTTATGAAGTCTACATACCCGGGAACACTCCCCCTCAACAACAAATCCCGACTGTTGTTTCATGTAGACTTCTTGAAGATCACCATACAACGATCAATCTCGAACTACAACAACAGAAAGAAGAATTCTAAGGTAAAATAGCGAGCAACTGGTGAGAATGTGTCTAGATAATCCGCCCCGTATGTCTGAGTAAACCCTCGTGCAACCAGGCGTGCCTTGTATCTGTCGATGCTACCATCTGCATTTTGCTTTACTGTAAAAACCTATTTACATCTCACCATCGACAATCTAGTAGGAGATGGGACAAGGCTCTAAGTACCTCTCAACTGAAGAGCATCCATTTCTTCCTCCATAGCCAAAGGCCATCGACAATCCTTCAGAGCCTCCTGATAATTCCGTGGAATGGCCACGGCTGATAATGCAACTACAAAGTTCCTGAAGTTGCCAGTCAAGCGATTAAAGGATACCATCGATGCTATAGGATATGACGCACAACTACGCTTATGTTTTCAAAGCGCAATATGTAAGTCCAAATCAACAGCCTTCACATCTGTCCCTTGTAAGGAATCCTGCTCAGGTAGACCATTAGACCCATCATTAGAAATATTATTTTCAGAACAGACCACATGCATGCCAGATGATGAACGGTGACCATGAGCAAAGGCAGACCTACGGATATAGTGACATGGCAATGGTGGAACTGGGACTGTAATAGGTAGTAAAGGTGGCGTAGGTTGTGGTGGTGGTGAAGGAGGTGGTGGCGGCGGCATGTATGTCATTATCAGCATCAGAAGATGTCAACCGATCACCATTAGGAGAAAAGTACATCATATACTCAAAAAAGGTGACATCGTCACAAACATAATACTTCCTGTGCATTGAATTATAACACCTGTATCCTTTCCGTGTCCTGCAATATCCTACAAGGACACACTTGACAGCTCTAGGAGAGAGCTTATCAATACCTGGAGATAACTAGTAGATGAAGGCGATTGAGCCCAACACACATGGAGTAAGCAAGAACAATTCCTTCTCAGGAAATGCAAAAGAGAATGGAATTTTCTCACCCAAGATCGATGAGGGCATGTGAATAATAAGATATCATGCCGTTAGGACCGCAACACCCCAAAAAGAATGAGGAGCACAACTCTGAATGAGAAGTGTCCTACTGACATCAAGCAAATGACGATGCTTTCTTTCTACAATACCATTTTGTTGGGAAGTATAAGCACATGATGTTGGATAGATGATACCTCGATGACCAGGGAAAGCAGAACGATGATGCTTTCCCAACTGACATGCCTTACAATGAAAGGATGTGTGAGGTAAGATCTAAGGCAAAACACGACACGATTTCTGGAGTGGAAGATGACCAAAGCGCATGTGCCACGTAAATGGTGAAACATGTCCAGCAGATAGAGAGGAGGTTCCGATATAGGGAGTTCGAACCAAGCGATAGAGACTGCCCTGCTCACGGCCACACCCAATCACCTTACTAGTACGGATGTCCTGAAAAACAAGAGAAGATGGGTTAAAAATAACTCGACAATGTAAATGCTTCGTAATCTGGCTAATGGATAACATTCATAGAGAAATCAGGTGCATGCAACACATTATGTAGATGCAAAGAGGGTGTCAAGTTAATCTTCCCTTGTCAAGTGATTGGGGAATGAGTCTTATTTATAATAACCACAGTTCGTCATGGAGGAACATGTCTGTAGGCAATAAGTTGGCCCTTGCCTCCACACAAGTGATGTGTGGCATCGGAGTCCATAATCCATTCTATACCTTAGAACCACTACTATCGGTGAGTGCATAAGTACTACATGAGGAACTAGAGGAGGCTGAAGCATCTACATCTGAATGGCTCCTGGGGCCAACAAGGATGTCACAAGACTGGAAGAAGGTATAATGCCCCTCAATTGTGCTACGAGATCCTCAAAACGTTGATCCAGAAAGGAAGCAGCTGGATGCTCAATCTGTTCAGCTACTTGAGCAAAGGCAGGGGAATCCATGCTTGGAGTAGCATTTATCCTCTGTATGTCCAGGATGATGGAAGAAAGTACATAGCTGACGAATAGGACCTCCTCTACCACGAGGTCCTCATCCACGAAACTGAGAAGGGCCTCCTCGACCTTAGGAGACTGCCATCGCTAAAGAAGTCTGAGTGGTAGTAGAAGATGGAACAATGATCCGACTAAGCCTGCGAAATGCTTCACCCATAAAAGGAATAGTAGAGTCAGCCAAAATCTGGGAACGGGTAGCCTCATACTCAGAATCTAGTGCGGCCAGGAACACACCGACAATGGTGGCATTCCTATAAGTCCTCTGTTGCTCACGGGTAGATGTGAGAGGCATGAAACAATACAGCTTAGAACATCCCATGCAAAGATGTATATAGCGAGTGGAGAGGCTGTCTATTCTACTTGATAGTGAAGATATCATGCTGGAGTTGTAAAATCTTTGTCTCATTCTTTGCCTGTGAATAAGTACCAACAAGAGTATCCCATATTGTTTTGGTAGTGCGCTGATGGAGTATATCATTGGCGACCTCTATTGCTAATGTACCTGAAAGCCAAACCCCTTGGCATATACGTCACCCGCCTCCCATGAGGCGTTAACCCCAGTCTTCTCAATCGGCTCTTCCTCAGTAAGAATGTGTTTCTTACCTATAGGCGTCATCATACTCATGAAATGCATAGTCCACAGTTCATAATTTGACACATCCATCTTTACTATAAGTGCAGGACCTCTGAAGGCTCCTACAGAGGGAATACCGACCTTGCTTTCTGACATGGTGACAAGAGAAGACTAGGGTTGTAGACTAGATAGACTATTGTCTACACTAACATACAGGGGTTCGGTTGTATATGTAGACTCAAGCAACTGAACCCATCAAGAAAGAAGACTCGACGGGGGTATTCCCTTTTAATAGGGAGACGACGGCGACACCTCTTTGAGAGGTGCAACGACACCTAGGGGGCATGGGATGTAGGGTCTAGGCGACGGTGGGGGCCTAGACGGTAGGGGTTGTAGAGCCTGGCAACGGCGAGGGCCTAGGTGACAAGCCGCGCGATTGTGGGGCACGTGACTGTGGGCCACGTGGCTGCAGGAGGGAGGGGAGGCCCTCGACGGTGGATCTCGACGGGAGAGGAGAGGGGGCCTAGGCGGCAACTGGTGTTGGAGTCACCTGAGGCAGCGCGCGTGAGAGGGGCTTAAGGTGGGGGGATAGGGTTAGGGTTTCTGTACAGGAGCTCCAGTCTAGGACCACCGCTCTGATACCATGTTGGGAAGATAAAACGAGATGTTTATTCCTTGGGCCCTAGGCTCTCTTATATAGGGAGAGACCTATGGGCAAATTACAAAAGAAGACATACAAACATAAAATATATAAAAGGTACAGAAATATGAAAGTACAGAAATATGCAATATATCTCTAGAAGGTGGGATTCACAGGCGATGTTATTCATCTCGATGTTTCGAAGGTGTGCGTGAGAGGGTTGTCGACGGATGAAGCCAGCAAGCTGGTGGAATTCTCTCGGTCGACGGGTGGCCGTGTACACTGGCGAACTTCGCTGCTTCGAGATGGGGGTGAGGTTCCGGTGCTGGAGGAAGGGACCTCTGTGGTTCAGAGGATGCCACTTTTGGCTTGCGAGTTTGGTGATCTCCTCGGTCCTGCAGATGTTGAAGATCGTCTCCTCCGGCCTTTTTCGAGGTTAGCCCCCGTAGTTGGTGGTGCAGGGGGTGGGTTGGTGGCTGACTTCCTATGCAAGATGGTGGTGTGGTTTGGAGCGGTGTTCTGCATTGAAATTGATCGTGTTGGGCCATCGGCGACATATGGTGGAGAGGGCGACCGACCGAGGCCCTCGTGTTCGAAGGATGTTTTCGTAGGAGACATATGACTTTTTGGTGAAATTCAAAAGGCACTTCCATTCTCAGCTTTGGAGGTTCCTTGCGCTACAAGCCAACCTGTAGCCTTAGGTGTGGGTTTCTCAAGACGTGTGAGTGATGGGGTTGTTGACCTCGAAATACCCCCCTTTTCTCAGAGGTGGTGCGGGGTGTGGTGGGTAAGAGAGCATGATCCAAACTTTGTAGGGGAGATGGATCTGAGCTGGGTCAGTGGGCCGGATCCGAATAGTGCTGGGGAGCCGGATCTGTTTCCCAAAGGGAGTTTCACCAGACGGGTTGGGTGGGCTTGGTCCCGAGTTCTTCAGACTGGCAAGTGCAGGCGGATTCGAAGAAAGTGTCCACTCTTTCGGTAACAGAGGCCAACCGGTGATCTGTTTCTAGGATGGTAAACTCCGTGGGATTTGTGGCTGGAAATGTCGATTCATGTATTGCCACAATGCTGGCGGAGGTGCAGTGGCCTGGAGTTGATGATGACGCAACTTGCTGGCAGTCGGAAGATGGTTGTGCTCTCCGGATCAATGGTGATTCCCTTGGGCGGGAAGATAGGGGTTGTTTTCGGCCGGGGGGCTTCGAAGATGTGGCGTCTGCATCCGATTTGCTGTTCGGTGGCACCACTCATTTCGGGTTGGAGGAGGGCTACAACACTGCTAGGACACCCCAATGGGACAACGCCCCATGCCCAGCAAAAAGGGGACCGGTTTGGGCTCAATTACTCCAGAGCGGTGGTCGCGGTTAGGAGGCAACGGAGGCGACCGGAAGTGTACGGGCTAGTTGGCGGCGTTCACTGGGGGCCACGTAAGAGAGTTGTTCGGCAGGAGGGGGACCTAGAACAGGAACGTCGGGTGGAGGAAGTTGAAGTTCCGTGGCTAGTGGAGGTGCGGGAGGTGGTTGACGCAGAAACCCCGAGCGGTGAAGGTGGGAAGGGTCTCATTTTGCAGGGAGCGTGTGATTCGAGGGCAGGAGAAGAGGCGCCCACTTTCTGGGAAGGGGAAATGATCAGGGGCATAGAGCGGGAGCTTCTCAAGTGCATTGGGGTGAGTCCGCCAAAAGGTTCGTTGCTGGTTCCTAAATGAAGATTGTGTCTTGGAATATAAGGGGGATAGGACATGCAGAAAAGAGGAGCGCATTGGGAAGGCTGATTAGGGAGAATGGAGCGGAGCTGGCATTCGTGCAGGAAACAAAGGTTGCAGGGGGTTTGAGGAGGTATGGAGGGCAGATGGGGGTAGAAGACTTGAAGAGGTCAGGGCGCTCGAAGCAATGGGCACGACAAGGGGCTTAATGATGGGATGGAACTGTGATGTGTTCGGGTTTGAGGGGGAGGAAATTATTGGTCAACACTTACTTTCGGTATTGTTGGCACGCTTGGAGGATGGGATCCGGATTCTAATTTCTAATGTCTATGGCCCATGCGGGGGCGTTGGGATTGACATGTTGACGGAGCAACTTTGTGATGCAAGGGGAGAATACCCAGTCATTCTGTGGATTATTGGCGGGGATTTCAACATGTTCCCAAAGGACCATCCTGGTGGGAGAGAAGGTAGAGATGCTGGCTCGGTGCGATTGTGGGAAGTGCTAGACATGTGGGTATTGATGGTGTTAAATTCTTCGAGATGCTGGTACACTTGGCGAAATTCATGATCAAGATCATATATTGATCGTTTCTTACTATCCACTGCGGGGATGACCCTGTTTCCATTGGCGGAGGCTCGAGCACTCCCTCGAGTCCACTCGGATCAAACGCCGTTGCTGTGGACCTCTAGGGAGGAGAGCCGGCACAGGTTCTACTTTCGCTTCTAGAAGGAGTGGCTTCTGGAAGAGGGATTTAGAGAAATGGTATACGAGTTATGGACGAGTTGCACAGTAGAAGGGTCAGTGGTGGTGAGGTTTGCCGGTAAGCTGAAGGCACTGCGAGGTGTCCTGAAGGTACGGAACAAGGAGATCCGTGACCAACGGCAGGAGAATAGACAGAGGGTGCAGGAGACGATGAGTCGTCTGGATAGGTTGGAGGACGAGCGGGTGTTGCAGGAGAAGGAGCCGGAGGAGAGGGAAGGATGTTTGGCGGAGATTTTGAGCAGAGATAGGAAGGAGGAGATAGCGTGGCCGCAGAGGAGATGGGGATGTAAATACACATTTTTTTCATGCGGTGGTAAGTAGGTGGAGAAGGAGGAATCGCATACGCTCGATCGAGGTGGAGGGAGTGACTGTTGAGGGGTACAAGGAGGTTGGGGCGGTGATGAGGTCACACTTTTGGGCTTTCAGTCGTAGGCGGGCATGAGAAAGCTAACGGTGGCAGGGGAAAGGCGTGGCTACCATCTCTGAAGACACAACGAGCAACTTGATCAGAATCGTTACAGAGGAGGAAGTGAAGAGGGCGATGTGGGCGCTGAATGCTGAGGGGGCCCCCAGTCTGGATGGCTTCTCGGTGTACTTCTATAGGGTGTTTTAGGAGGTGTTGTAGGGAGATGTGATGGAGGTAGTGGCAGAAAACTGCAATGAGAATCGTGGGTTTGAGAGACTAAATAGGGCGTTGATCTGTCTGTTGCCGAAGAAGAACGTGTCAACTAGGGTGGAGGATTTCTGGCCCATTTCACTATCGAATGTGATTTATCTCATCATCGCTAAGGTCCTAGCAAGCAGGTTGAGGGGGGTGCTACATTAGATTGTGTCTCTAGAGCAATCAGCTTCTGTCCTGAGGTAAGCTATAGCGGATGGGCTGGTCACGACTTCAGAGGTGGTGACAGATTAGAAGAGAGCTAGTTCGAAAGCGGTGCTTTAGAAGGTAGACTTCTCCAAAGCATATGATTGTATGGACTGGAGGTTCCTTTGGGCTTTTTTGTAGAGGAGAGATTTTTCGGATCGGTGGGACACTTAGATTAAGCGGTGCATAACGACGACCTCGCTTGCAGTGTTGGTCAATGTCGACTAAAAGGGGGCTTTTTCCAACCACAGAGGGACATCAGACAGGGCTGCCCACTGGCACCATTATTGTTCAAGATCGTGGCTGATGCACTGGCGATAATGATGAGGTTGGCGACGTCAGAGGAGTGGTGGTCGAGATATAGGAGAGAGGACATCTCTATTCCGTTGTTATGGTACGCTAACGACACAGTTGTCTTCCTGGGGCCGAAGGAGGAGGGGATCCGTAGGGCGATGAGAATAATGGAGATTTTTGGAGATATTTCATGGCCCAGGATCAATCGGGACAAGTCCGTGGTGGTCCCTTTTGGTTTTACGGAGATGGAGGTGGGGGTGGTAGCAAGGGCTTCGGTGCCTGTGTGCGGTGCTGCCAATTCCTTACTTGGGGCTACCTTTGGTGGCTGGCAGGGTGAAGGTGAGGGATTGAAGGCCCGTGGTGGAGCAGATACGGGAGAGATTGGCTGGGTGGAAGGCAAAGTTGTTGTCTAAGAGTGGGAAGCTGATTCTCCTGAAGCATATTCTTTTGATGATCCCGATTTTCTTTTGTTCTACGCGGGTCATGCCCACCGACATTCACTACGAGATTGAGGTAATTTTGAGGAGGTTTTTCTGGTCAGACGAGGGACAAGCGTGTGGTGGATGTCATTTGATAGGGTAGGACATGATTACGACACAGAAAAAGAAGGGAGGACTGGGTGTCAGGAAGCTGGAAAAGATGAATAAGGCTCTCACGGCAAAGTGGGTGATGCAAATATGGGGGAGCTCCAAGGATTTGGTATGTAGGTTAAGAGAAATTTATGGGGTGTCGATGGCTTCAAGGCCGAGACAGGATGCATTCCTTCCTCGTAATGGCAGGGAATGGCGATGGTATTGACGGAGATGTCATGGAAAATGAAGGCGTGCATGGGAAATGGAGAAGGTTTTCGATTCTGGCTGGATGACTGGACTAGTGAGGGGACCTTGGGAGTGCGATATCCAAGGCTAGTGCAACGGGTGGTGGATAAGGAGGTGGTGGTTAGGGAGTTATTGGAGGGAAGGGATGTGGTCCTCGGTTTTTGTGGTGGAACTTTCGGACCAGAGAGTGGTGGAATATATAAAGATGCAGGCTGCGTTGACTCATGTGCACGCACTTTCTGTGGGTATGAATCATTATTTGAGGGATGATGGTAGATTCTCTGTGAAGAAGGATTATGTTCACTTTATCGGGGAGGAAGAGAGGGTGGATGATGAGGAGGGGGTGGACATTCGCATGATCTGGAAAAGCAGGGTGCCAAATAGGATCAAAGTATTATTATGGATGTTTAGGCTTCGAAGGACTCTCACGAAGAACAGGCGGGGCTAGATTTTGGGTGGGGAAGACACTTCGTGCGATAGGTGTGGCATGACGACAGGAGATTTAGAGCACTTGTTTTTCTCTTGCCCGCATTGTGCGGATGTATAGATGAAGATTAGTATTCATTGGCCTCTTCCTCGGAATTTTTCTGGCTTTTGATAAATACTACGAAATGTGTGTAGTTATAGCCATGAGGATTACGCCCTTCTGTTTGCGGTGATTTGGGCATTGTGGTGCACCCGAAATAGTGTCATTTTCGAGGGGCAAGTTATTCATTCTGAAAATGTACTGGAGTATTGTAAGGCATTGTGTAGAGTGTGGGTTTTATAGCGATAAGCACATGTAACACTTCTCTTTTTCTTTTTCCTTTTTTAATTAATACTTGGTGGTGGGTTCCAACTTGGGAGGCCACCCACACTTTCTCTAAAAAAACCATTATTGTGGTACGGATATAATTATGGTCATGTATTGATTCACATTCATTTTAACAATCTTCAACTAAACAAAACTAATTGGTCGCGATCAAGAAAAGTGATAAGTATGAAGTAAATGATATGTATTGGGAGTGTGGAATTTCATGAAAGATAATTTACTAAATGCGTGGGGGAAAAATACTACAAGTATCGCATGACCTGAGGTCCATGTGAACCATAGTAGAGTCAACAACATCCAATGGGCATCTGATAATCAGGATTTTGCGCGGGTCTAAATATATCTTATACAAGACGGAGACACGGTCGTTGTGGCGACCCACGAAAACACCCAATTAATCAACAATTAACCCACAATAATAATCAAACAGTGAAAATATGCTGTGGAGTTAAAATTTATTATAACTCTACAAAAAATGTATATAGGTGCAGGTATGTGTAGACGTCGAACACAGGGAGCAAAACTGGACAGATTGTGCAAATGAGTGCAAAAGATGTGATTGTGTGATCATTGCCTATTTTTATGTGGGTTTGTAATTTTTTAATCTTTATTTTATTTTTGTTTTATATTTTCTGTATTTTATTTTTAATTTTATATTTTTATATTTTCTTTTTACCTTTTTAGATTTTTATACTTTCTTTTTCTTTTAATGATCCAATATAGCATATATAAGACTATATATACAATGTAAACTAATATGATAATAAATACTAATAAATATAGTCAAAATAAAAAAATAAAATGTTTTTGGTTTTCAAATATTTTTTACCGTTTTAGGATTTTTGAGGGAATTTTGCTAATTTTTATATATTTTAAAGTTAAAAATTTCCCAAATAAAGGATAAAATAAATAGCATAAATTGAAATGGAAATTAAAAATAACAATTCAAGTCAAAAATTTTCCAAATCAATTTTAACTCATAAAAATACTATAAAGAAAATTAGAAAACAAAAAACACTATCTTTGGGTTTTTAAGGATTTTTTAGATTTTTTATAACGGTTTTGAGGATTTTTCAATTTTTAAGAGTTTTCTTTTGTTATTTTTATGGATTTTCGATCTAGAGTTGTAAAATAAATAAAAACACAAATTATATTTTTTTGTATTCTTTCAAAAATAGTATACTTTTTAGGTATTTTATAAGTCAAACAGGGGCATTTTGTGCTTTAAATAATTTTTAGAAAATAGTAAAAGTGCCTAAATTGCAGAAATAAAATTAGGGCGTGGAACTACAACGCAACAAGAACTTAAGGCTATGTTTTTGGGATTTTTTTGGAACACAATGGATATTTTAATTAAATACAACAGACCAACAAAAATGCAAGGTTGGAGGGGTATAAATGTAAATAAAATTAATTACAAGGACCAAGATGCAAAATTTCCAAAATATTATAACTGATATTAGAAATTCTAGGGCCAAATCGACATACTCAAAAACGTAGGGACCTTCCTACAAAATGCCCAACTCACGTGGGCTGCCACGTGAGGTGAGTTGGCGAGGACCAAAATGTAATTATAATAAAGTAGTGAGGCTAGTGTGCAAATATTTCAAAAATTTAAAGCTGCAGATGAAGATTTAGTGCTAAATAATAAGTAGAAATTTGCATCGGGTGAGAAGTGCAAAGTACCCAACTCTAAGGCAGAAGCGAACGATCGAGATTGATCACTTATATACGTGTCGACTCCTGCGAGCGCGATGGCGTTTTGCCGATGGACACACAGGATTAGATCGCCCCAGGGAGATCAACGGTTCTGAGCCTTGCCAATCGGACGACAACTGGATCATTTGAAGAACAAGAGAGATCAGACGGCTCTAGAGCTGCTTGAAAGAACGGGGAAGAAGCTCCGTTCTTCCGATCTTTGATCTATTGTAGCACACGTCTCCGACGTCCGCAGCAGCTGCAAGATAGTCCAAAAGAAATCTGGAAGGTCCCTTTATCAGATGGGAGCTTCAAAATGGGCTAGAGGTCGTCGGAGATCTCCCACGACGTCGCGATCGAGGAGAAGCTCCAAGTATCTTCTGTGAAACTCAAAATAGCCCCCAGGTGTCGTTCTTGCTCCAGGTACCTGCAAAAAAGGTTAAAAGGGTCGATGGCAAACTGTCTCGACCCTCCAGATGATGAAATGAGGCGTGGGTGGCTTGCGCGGAGGCGCTTCGACGAAGGCGGAGGAAGGAGCGCTAGGGGCTCGATCCGGGTGGATTCGAGGTGGTATGAAGGTAGACGAATATGGAAAAGGTGCTATGGAAGGGAGTGGAGGTGGTTTGGCATGTCAGGAATAGGTGGTTCACAGAGGAGGATTTCGCTAGAGCGGATCTCCAACGAACGATGATGGGAGTATTTACGTCTAGATTAGGTGATTAAAACATAAATAAAATGCAGTACTAGTCCTAGGACTAAATCTAAGCTAGAAAATGCAAGGAAAAGGGGTACCTCAGTGGCCAGAAGACCACGAGATAGGAATCTCAACGGCCGATGGCCGAAGATGATGGTGGAAGCCACCTATAGCCTCGCCTGACGCCGCCCCAACTGGCTGGAGACGTCATTGTCACAAGCATCGATCCGGAGAGCAAGAGTGGAGGTCAAAACAATGGTAAAGGAGATCAAAATGGGAAGAGGAGCTCGGAGGGGGTTTTGTACAACCTGACTGGACAGGGAGCTTCGATCGAGGAGATGAGAGGGCATGTTAGAGGAGTGAACGAGGACGAAAAGTCATGGAGGAATCTCTCAAAAAGTACTGACTGGTTCGGTCCGCAAAAATCGCTGAAAGACGGAGTCAAACGAGGTGTCAGATCTACAAGTGCGGGAAAGGACAGTTGACCGAAGTCAACTACAGACACCATCTGATTGGTCCACATGAATCAATCAAGAAAAATGTAACATAAAAATATTTGTAAATTCAAAATTAAATTATAAAAATTTTTATTAATTTTGAGTTATAAAATAAAAATATTTATTATTTTCAAAAGTATTTTATTATGATTTTTATTTATTTTATAAAGGTTATTATTTACAAGTTAGTTTTTAAGGTTAATTTATAGTATAGTTACCTATATTTTGTGTATTTTATTTTTATTTCATATTTTTGGTATTATTATTTTATATTATTATTTAATATAATTATAACTTATTTTATAGGAAATATATCCAATAAGGTGCACCTTTCCTTGTTGTAAGGAAAGCTCACCATCTCATCCGTATATAATTAATCCCACGGTGATGATTAATTCCTTTTTAATCTTAAATTTTTTAATATTGAAAACCCATTTTAGTCTTTTTCTTCGTTCTAAAAATAGAAGGTGACAACCCACATTTCTATTTTTGATTTATTCATTGGGAGAATTCCTGCTAGGGGTTTCTCCACCCACAACAATCGACGATAGTTCTGTGGCTGAGCACTTGGGTGCGATTGGAGGGCAACAGGAAAGGACTGCGGCCATGTCACTGCTGACGACGAGACGTGCAGCGGTGGCCAAACATGATCTCGTGACGACATAGGAGGTACCGGTGCTTCCTGCGAAGCCAACTCTCCAAGCACGTCCCGTGAAGAACATGCGAGCAGGTAAGCCTCATCGCCGCCTCCCCCTCCCCGAACTCCTCCAGGCATATCGCACAACATGTAGTACTACTGCTCTCCTCGTCGATCTCGTCGTACCTCATCTTCCGCCACCCTTCTCCGCATAGGCCAACTGCCCACCGGGAGCTACCTCGATGGCCTCGGCCTCTACTGGCACGTACACGTGCATCTCGCAGAAGAACTCCATGTCTTCTCCCTCCGCGGATTCCGCGGCCCGGAAGACCTGCTCTGACAGACGAGGAGGGATGCTTGCTCTGACAGACGAGGAAAGGGTACGCGATCTTCTCCGCATCGACGGTGGGGCGGGAGAAGGACATTAGTTTCTCAGTGACGAGGCGCTCATGCTCACGGAGCGGTATTGTCACAGCTTCGCCGGAGAGATCGGAACGAAGTACGAGGTTCGGGATCTCCAGCATGCAGGCGTGGATGACCATCCTCAAAAGATTAGGGAATTACAGCGAGCAGATGCTCTGCTCACGTATGAGATTTGGTTGAAATCCAATATCTGTTTCCAGAACTGGATTGTTTTCATGTTCGTGTTTTAGCAAAATTGGATTTTTCATACGGATTCCTACAGAAAAAAACGAGGCCACAAATATCTGACGGTGTATATACATTTCAGTCCGCTATTGGAAGCATATCAGGCAGTGGAAGGCATATCATCTGAAGTTATATATATATGTATATATATATATATAAGATGTTAGGGATCGTGAAGATGTAATAGGCATATCTATTACATAGAGGTTGATGGGATACAGAGAGTGTGTGCGCGACGCACAGGGAGGAAGATGACAACGTCACTAATTTTACAACATATATTTTTTATTTTTTCATTTTGATTCATTGGTTATTCAATCATTTCATTTATTTCACAATTTGATTATTTGATTTTACAAATAGATGCTGTAATTTTACAATTGGAGTGATTTTTACAAATCACCTCATTCTATTTTCTAGTCCATTCACTGATTTTACATTCCATTTTTACATTCTCAGTTAGTTTTTTACAGTATGATTCTTTTTGCTACAAATCGCAACGCGTTTTTTACAATCTCATGTTATTTTATTTGCATTTATCTCATATCTTCTCTATCTAGTTTTTTCTGTTTCATGTATTTTTTTACAATACAAGTTCATTTTTTTATAAAATCTCAAAATACATTTACAATATCTTGTTTCATTTATCATCTCTTTTATCACTTTCTAACAATTTCAAATTATTTTGGTAAAATCTCAATTATGTTTTTACAATATCAGATAAGAATTTATAAATATCATGATGTTTCCAACATGAATGAGACTTATTTTTACAAATACATTATCAAATTTGTAATAGCAACAATAATTATAATACTAACTGCGATCTTATTCTACAATGCAGGATACCTATTTACAATGCGGATAAGAATTTTACAAAGACGTTTGTCATTCTGCATGGTGCTAAAATGCTCCCTCGTTGACGGAACCTTATTGAATAAATAGCAATAAAAATTGCCAAATCGAACAGTCTACAATTGGTAAAGTAAAAGGATCAAATTAAATTCAAATTCAACGTGAAAACTCAAGGACTAAAATACCCTTTTGAATAAAGAACCTTCAGATTCAGATCTAACGGATCTCGTGATGGGCTTTCCATTGACTCCGGAAGGTGCACCTCATTAAAAGGGCCCTTTATTTTTATATATGTAAATATATTTTATTATATTTTTCAGATATAATATATACACTTAAATAAATATAGGTGTATAGTATATAGGTATGTATATTGTATATATATAATATTATATTTTATTTAGTGTTTTTTTTATTTTAATGTTTTATTTAGGATTTTATTCCAGTTTCAATATGTACATATGTTACAAATAATATTTACAAAATTATAAAATTATAAAATTATAAAAACAATAAAGAATAAATAAAATAATTATTTAATCGAGTGTATTATACAATAGGTGTCCAAAACCTAACTTTCACACCTTAACTCCAAAAATATGAAACTACCTTCATTAAATAGCTTATTAAAATTTATATCCAATTAAAGGTGATTTTAATATATTTTAAGTTTTTATTTGAGAGATATGGGTCTAGGAAGTTAGGATTTTGGAATTTTATTCAGAGTATAATTTGTACACTATGTATTGTTTTTGTATGGAATCAATTTTGTATTTTTTATATATTAGTATCTACAACTTTCATGTAAAAAGTTCCTTTATTTGAGGTATAAAAAGTGGAAAATAAAATGAGTCCTAAAAGCGAATAAATAATGAATTAATAAATGAGATTTTTATTGAACTATTGGCCCTTTTCTCCCCCTACTCTAGTCCTTGTCGACCTACTCATCAAGATGCCAAGGTCTCGGGGTTTAGGGTCATAAAATATCTTTAGCATTTTATTCTTTTTCTTTTCTTTATTCTATAATTTTAGCATTAAAATCATTATATTATACAATACAACAAAGAATGAATGCTAATTTGTACAAATTACGGGTATTTACATGCTTTAGCTAGGATTTTTGAGGCCAAAATGATAGAATAAAGATGATGAAATGGAGATTAATCAGCATCACACGCGACAATGGAAATATGCACCGTAATTGAGTTTGAAAAACTGGAAATGTGATTTAACCTTACGGAGTTGCACCTCCAAGTTTTGTTGAACTTAAAGGAATTGGGTTCATATTTCTCGAGTTGATGGTGATAATTTCTAGCTTGCTACATGTTCCTACTAAGACTTGGGTTCGTGACTCAATGGATGAGAAGTCTTGGCCAAACCTTTCCTCCCATGGATACATTTCTTGAATCTGGTAAAGTTCCGTAGTAACATAAGTAATAATAAAGTATTACAATAGAATAATATTGAATAAGGTAGTTACCAGTTCTTGATGTGGAAAATTAAGCCAGTTAAAGGCTCAGGATGAAATAAGATTAAAACAATCATTGATGCAGCGAGGCTCATGAAATAAAATTAAGAGTTATGATGAAATAAAATTAAGCCAGGTTTAAGGCTTCAGTGGATGTTCAGTTGAGTGTCACTCTCGTGTAGAACGTATTAATGCACTTAGATTTGGTGTGCCTGCTGAGTGGTCTAAGGAGAAGGGTACACGTTGCGTGCATGTGTTGCTCATGGGGGTTGTTAGATGAGAAAGTTTGGGGCCTTGGCCATGCAGACAAGAGAAGAGCGATGGGTGTGCTTTTTGAGGGGTGGAAGGTGGACATCGTCTATTTGCATAAACCTATGATGGAGACATGGGATTGCTTTAGCTGGCATGACTTAGCTGGGTCGCGTTTTACTGAGTACATGATGAAGCCAACCATTGCTGCATCTGGGGGCATTGATTATAGGTTGGAGTAAGGAGTGTTTCGAGCTTATGGAGTCGGTGTGCTACATATAGTCCTCGTCTGTTCTGTTGCGGAAGATCTCTGATGGTTTTCAGCTCTTGTTGTTGGCAGACTATGGATCCACTGGAACTTTTTAGACAATGCTATGGGATGATTCGGTTGATACACGCTCATTTCCGAACACTGCATGGTTGGTTGGTGGTGACTTCAACGTCACTCTTCGGACAACTGATCAACCGTGCAACAAGTGGGGGGGATGGTCTTGCCTAGGTCTACTATTGTAAAAATCAGTCTACTAGGGCGACTAGTTAATCCGATTAGTCGAGTGGATGGGGAGGGGCATAGCTAACTTGACTAGGCCTAGTCGGTCGATTAGTCAGATTATTTTTACATCAACTTTTTTTGTTTTTTATGCTATTCCTGATGGCTCCCATCTCTCTTGGTTTGTGTTAGTTTTTATGTTTTCTCAAAGTTGCAGATGGCATTTATGCATGGTTTCAATTTTGCCATTTATAACCACTCGTTTTTTTTAAATCAAGTTATTATGATTTATATTTAGTTTATTTTATAAATGAAACCTCATAAAAAAATAAAAAATGCTACCAGCGAGACTCATGTGTTGGTATCGCTGGTAAAGTATGATGGCATAGGAGGGGCATCAGATGGTCAGAGGACTCAAGGCAAATCAATAGTTTATACTATTTAGTTTTGTATTATTGTTAATGTTATTTCTTACGATAAACATCTACATAGGGTTGATTTATTTATGTATGCTATTTATTCATTAATAATGCTCTTGATTAGTACACTTATGCTGTTCATTTTTACTACTATTAAATTTTTTGATAGGTGTAGTATTCTTATTATGTTTTTATGAATGTATTATATGTTGAAAATATTTAAATCTATGAAAATGTATAAGAATATATAAATAAAAACTGATTTATATATTTAAATTAAATAAAAATTCAAAATGAAATAAATGATGACTAAATCTGATTAGTCATCGGACTGCCGATTGATCCTTAGTCAGTGATCCCGCCAATGACTAACAACTTCTGCAACCTTGCTCGGTTCGCACTCAGATCGCACCCCCATCTATTAAGACTCGAGTGATGGCCGACATGCGGGTAGTACCTTCCGCTTTGAGCATGTATGGTTGCTTGAGGCGGGCTTTAATAAAAAAGTCAAGACGTGCTAGTAGGAAACAAATGTTATGGGGTCGACTTCTCAATAATTTTAATAATAAACAATAAAAAATATAATTATAAATTCAAATATTAGATATTTATGATTCTAAAACTATCGTATAAGAAATATAAAGCATATACTTTTAAGTACGATGTGATTTCAACCGAAGTATTTTTAAAAGTCTTCCATTTAGATAAAAGAATTCCTCGCAACAAGAATTTGAGAGGTGGAATTGGTTAGCATATTCATTTTTAGAAAGAAAAAATAAGACCAAAAAATTTCTTATGAAATATAACAAAACAAACCAATTCAAAAATAATGATGAACTAATTTCAGAATAAGAAATTGGCATCAGAACAAAAATAATAACATTAACATCATTTAAGCTTGAAGGCAACAACAGAAAAAGCGATATAAAATAAATGAGAGAACAAATTACTGTAAAATCACCTGAAAATAAAAAAATAACTAATTTAACATTTGCAAAAAACAACAAAAGAAACATTTGACGCTTGAATAACTAAATTTAACATTTATGATAGACTACAATAGCATCATTTGAAGCTTGAAAGATTGAAGAGTAGCAACAAGAGAAACCAAATTGAATAAATGAATTAAATAAATATCAAACTATTATAAATCATTTAAAAGTAAATAACAAATTTTAAAATTTACAGCAAACAACAATAGGCGCATCTGAAGATTGAAGGGAAATAATAGCAGTCAATGTTATAAAAGTTGCCTAACTGGCTCAACTAGTAGGTCCGACTAGTCGAGTCAGCGCGGTGGCCGATCGAGTACCGACTAATTCCGACTAGGCACACTAGTAGACAATTTTTTTCTTAGAGACACCATAATTTTTATGTTTTGTTTTTTTATAAGCAACTTATTATAATAAACTTGATATTTTACTTAAATCCAATTACTTCTTCTATTTTGCAATGATAGTATAAGAATGTACAATATATATGTAAATAAATGTATAAACATGAGTTATAAATTTAAAATAAACATAAAATTCAAAACCGATTAAAGTCTGAATAAATCTGATTAGTCGCTCGACTGTCGACTAATCCTTAGTCAGTGACCTGATCGATCGAGGACCGACTACCGATTTTTGCAACCTTGATAGCAGTTGAAGTTGAATTCTAAAGGGCATCAACAATAGTTGATGCAAAATGAAATTTGGCGATGGCGGGAAAATAACTTATTTGATGGTGGAGATATTTGGTGGGGAAGAAATGGAAGGGTTGAGGAGAGAAGCTCGTCGGAAAAACGAGGGATTTTGGAGAAGAGAATCGCGGAGATCGCGTAGGGGAGGAGAAAGACGAGAGAGGAATAAATTGGAGGGGTTGAGAGGAGAAGCTCGTCAGGAACACGAGGGGTTGGAGAAAAGAAACGTGAAGACCACGTGAGGGGAGAGACAGAGGGGAGAGAGAGATAGAGAATAAAATCTCAATTTTCATATCACTGAACTTATTATAACAATAGCCCAGCATCCCTTTATATAAGAGGGATGATATTACAAAAATAGAAATCAAATTCAAATTCAAACTAATTATCCTAATTTGACTCTAATCGACTAACCAACTAATTTGAAATTCAAATCTCTAACTAATTGAGATCACAAGCGATCTCTTTTATTTAATTAAAAATACGACGACTCAAAATAAACGTAAATAAAATCAACGGATAAAAATTAAATAAATGCAGCCCTATATTTCCATTTCACGCTGCATCAACTCTCCTCCGCTTGAAAAAATTCGTCTCCCGACGAATTGTTGGATCCACAGGCTTGGAGGTGGATAAATCCGAATTAGCGTTCCCAATCATCCCATGGAAGAACTGGGGTCGGCGCGAATATCGGGATGGATCGTCAGATCGTGAGGACGATCTGTAGGCCATGCTCTGATACCAAATGATGCAAAATGAAATTTGGCGATGGCGGGAAAATAACTTATTTGATGGTGGAGATATTTGGTGGGGAAGAAATGGAAGGGTTGAGGAGAGAAGCTTGTCGGAAAAACGAGGGATTTTGGAGAAGAGAATCGCGGAGATCGCGTAGGGGAGGAGAGAGACGAGAGAGGAATAAATTGGAGGGGTTGAGAGGAGAAGCTCGTTGGGAACATGAGGGGTTGGAGAAAAGAAACGTGAAGACCACGTGAGGGGAGAGACAGAGGGGAGAGAGAGAGATAGAGAATAAAATCTCAATTTTTCATATCACTGAACTTATTATAACAATAGCCCATCATCCCTTTATATAAGAGGGATGAGATTACAAAAATAGAAATCAAATTCAAATTCAAACTAATTATCCTAATTTGACTCTAACCGACTAACCGACTAATTTGAAATTCAAATCTCTAACTAATTGAGATCACAAGCGATCTCTTTTATTTAATTAAAAATACGACGACACAAAATAAACGTAAATAAAATCAACGGATAAAAATTAAATAAATGCAGCCCTATATTTCCATTTCACGCTGCATCAATAGTTGATGCCTAAAGGGAGAGGGGATATCCTATAGGCGACTAAGTATGTGGCCGCACACTCTCCAAAATCGCATATACACCAAATATTGTATATGTGGTTCGGGAGTGTCACCGCCTACGCATATGCAGCCGCCTGGGCCGTCTTTCTGAACATTTAGTACCTTGATCAGATTGAGTACAACATGGAGTTGCATGAGGAGGAGGTCGCCACGAGGTGGGGAGCATGACAAGATCCTTACAAAGGACTAGAAGCGCAAGACCGAATGGAGGCAAAGATCGAGGCAAAAGTGGTTGAAGGAGGGGGGAAGTGAACATCGAGTTTTTCCATGCGGTGGTCAGTTGTCGCAGAAGGCGGAACCTTATCCACTCGATTGAGGTTAAGGGAGAGGATCTTGTTGGTGATCGTCCTATTGATGAGGCTGTGAGAAGACAATATCTAGAAATTTATAGGCATTTACTAGTAGTTGGGTGAGATGGATAGGAAGAAATATCCCACGTTTCTCGGAGCTACAATATACGAAGCTGGTGAGATCCTTTTTATTGTCCGAGATCAAGCTAGCAATGTCTAATCTGAATGGGGATGGTTCCCCTAGACCAGATAGTTTACCCGTTTTCTTTTTAAAGGAGTTTTAGGATCGGATGGGTTGGGATGTGTCAGAGGTGGTGGAGTTGCACCACTCGAATGGTGGGTTCGAGCAGATGAACTGGTCTTTTTTCCCTTCTGCCCAAGAAGGAAGTTCTGAGGTGCGTCGATGATTGTGGTAAAAGTGCTTTCCAATATATTACGAGAGGCATTTGGCTCGATTATCGATCTTGCTCAGACGATGTTCAACTTGGGGCTTCACATGGTGGATAGGGTAGTGTTGGAGGCTGAGATTGTGGCTAAGTGGCGTAGGAAGATGACTAAAGTTCATCTGTGGAAGGTGGATTTCTCGAAGGCCTATGATTGTGTAGATTACCGGCTCATTTAGTCGTCCCTGCACCTTAGTGGTTATCCGTGCGAATGGATCGCCTGAATGAAAAGATGCATGGCAACTACTTCTTATGCGGTGTTGGTGAATGACAGATAGGAGGCTGACTTCTTTTAGGCACAACGGGAAGGGGCAAGGGTGTTCTCTGGTGTACTTACTGTTTGTGGTGGTGGCAGATGTTCTAGCAAGGATGTGTTGAGGACGACTAATGGTGGTTTCCTTGCGGCTTTCCATGTTGATGGGTTTTCGATTCACAAACTTCAGAATGCAAATGATGCTATATTTTTGTAGAGGGAGGTTCAATATAGGCAAAGGGAGTGTCCACACTGTTCTTGATCTTTTTAGACTTGTCTCCATTTTGAAGACTAATCATGCTAAGTCCGTTTTTGTGCCTCTTAGGATGAATGAAGAGAAGGTGGCATGCTGTAAGATTGCCTTGCAGACACATGGAGGGGCAAAGGGGCTCTTTCTATCACTTATCTTGGTTTGTTGTGGTGGGCGGTAAGTCCCGATAGTTTGAGTTGCAGACTGTGATTAAGAAGCTGGAAAAGAAGTTGGTGAACTTGTGTGATGTATGTACTATGTATGTGTCAAGATGCGGTCACTTTGTGTTTTTGAAGGTGGTTCTCTCTACTATCTTGGTGTTTTCCTGTCTTTGCACCTCCTGTCCGCTGGGGTGAAGGGGAAACTGGAAACGATTATGAGACAATTTTTCTGGGCCTCGACTGAAGAGTTGCGGGGAATGCCTCTAGTTGGTTGGAAAAATGTAGCAATGACAAAGGAGGATGGTGGCTTAGGGTTCTGCATTTTGAAGACAACGAATCAGGCTCCGATGGAGAAATGGGTGATCTGAATTCGGGAGGGGCTAGCTTGCTATGCAGAACTTTGCGTTGTAACTCTGGGATTTCACGTGATCCCTTGGTACTAGATGTTGGTGTTTTATTCCTTCCAACTTCTGGAAGGGGATTTGCTATGTGCTTCCGCATGTGGTGCTACTTATAAGGCAAGTTATAGGTGATAGTAGTGGGTTTAAATTTTGGAGAGATGACCAGACTAGATAGGGTCCCTTGAAATGTCATTTTCCACATCGTTATGCCTTGGCAGCAGACATAGAAGTTGCCTTCAAAAATTATTGGAATACCTTCCTTTCTTATGGAGTTGTCAGATCAACGATTCTGAGTTCTTGTCACTTCTTGAGGCAATGCCAGGTGGTGGGGGATGGATGGATCTCTTGATCATTGGTCCTACGCTGATGGACGGTTCACTATGCGGAAAGCCTATAAATCTTTCTTTCATCCGGAGAGTCGGAATTAAGCGTTGCTGATCTCAGATTAGTTCACTGACTTATGGAGCCGAAAGGTACCATTATACATCTGGATTTTCATCTGGCTGCTGCAAAAAGAGCATCTTATGATGGGGGATAGAAGATCGCAGTTCTTTCAAAGGTATGACGACACTTGTATGCATTGTGCAATGACAGAGGAGAGTGTTAAACATTTATTCTTTGGTTACCATGTTGCTAGGGAGGTGTGGATTGAAGCGAGCATGGAGAGGGTTGTGGCCATAAATTGTGGTGATTTTGGGGAGTCCATAGGCACTCTTGGATGTGGGGATAGTCTAAACAAAGTATGTGTGGTTGTTATCCTTTGGTCTTTGTGGCTTGCTCAGAATGGTTCTGTCTTCCGAGGGGAATGAATGTATGGAACATGTAATTGAGTATGCAAAGAGCTTATGGATATTTTGGTCCTTGTAAATATTTTATTTTTTCTTAAATACATAGAAGTTAAAGGATAGGCGTTTTCTCAATGTCTTACCCTCTTTTTCCTAAAAATAAGCCGATCACAAATTATTGACAGAACTAGCAAGTTATGAGTACAACACAAGTACGGGTGGGGGTGCACATGTTTTGAAATTTTGGTGGTTCTATTTTTATTTCTATTCTTGAGTGGTTTCTCCTTGCCTAATTTATATATTGTGATATATGTCTACCATTGCTGGGCTTTCACTCAACCGTGTTAGATCATTACTGAGGTGACATCGAGCTTGAGACACTTGTTTGTTGCAATTTGCTCCAGACGACCAATGACGATTGGTCACTTGTGAGCATTTATTTAGTTTTGATTGATCTAGTTTTTCTACTTCTGATATACACGAAATTCTATAGTTATTCTTGATTTCAGTCTTCCACTTTTCATTTGATTGGTTCGAGTTTGAGGCACAATGTAATAAAAGTAGAATGTGATATGGATACTTATCTATTTCTTATTCATGAAATTGTTATTTGATGTTGGCATTGCGGTATTTTTATGATATTCGATGGATGACTTGAATCCCAGGTGATGAGATGTGTACCGCATCGCCATCAGTGTCGGATAGGTAGGACAAAGATGTTAAACATGGAGACCTTACATAAAGGATCTCGTGCACAAAAAACCCTTAAATAACAATAATCTTTTTTGACCAATTATTCTTGTTCCATCTTTCTTTCTTTTCTTTTCTTTTCTTTTGTTTAAGTATTATAGCCTGAAAGCACAATCAAAAGATGACTATATGAAAATAATCAAGTGGGAAAGAGACTTTTGAATGTGATTCTCCTCCTTTTATTGCCCTTTTGAAAAGAAATGACCACCTTATCTGAATGGTCCCCATTCTGTATTTACATGACTCTTGAGAGAGTGTTCATGTGTGTGTGCAAGTGTGCACAGACATACTTGCATGTAATGCTCGATATCTAACTTAAAATTTCCTAAGTTGTGTAAAATAAAATATAAACATGTAATTGCATGAATAAATTGAAATTTTATTGATAAAAAAGAAATAAGATTTAAATTAAGTAAATATGATGTTGTGGGACATATAGACATCACTAGCACTATTTTAGACCATAGTTATAAGTTCAAGCAGTGTGATTGTACAAATTCAGCCATCCATATCAGCTCAGCTGTCTAATAAAACTAAAAGTGATCTTATCACATTTACTACGGTCAACCTATATGAATGTTCCTTCTTATAGATCTATCTAAGTCAAAACCGGACTTAGATCCAACTTCCAAGCAAGTCTAATCATTTCCCCCTAGTTTTCTTCAACTATCAAACTTTATTTAATGTCTTCGCATCGATCATCATTTTTTTTCTCCAAAAACAAATGACTAATAACATCTATATTTTGGTAATACTATTTTAAGCACTTAACAATGTGGAAAACAATACATGCAACAGAGTGGAGAAATCTTTGATCATGACAAGAAATTTTTACTTACAGTATAAGGGTTCCTTAAGCTGTCATGTTCATAAATAGTGCCAAGAGAAAAATAAAGATTTACCCGGATATGCTCAATGAACCTCTGAGAATGAAGTAAGAAACACACAGTAGACATATCATTCTGCACAAATTAAATCATGTCAATCTTTAAGTGTTGTGTTAGAAGAAAAATTGCTAGAAGTAATAGTAGAGATTTTAAAGCCAACTTCATGTGTATAATGAAATTAAATGAGGAACTACTCTGAACTTTACGTAATAACAAGCTACAGAGAATTATTGCATACCATAAAAACAGTTCAAGATGAGCTTAACATTAGATATATAAGTCCATAAGCGTTGTCGAGTTGTAAATTTGGACTAGCGGGTAATAGGATCATACTAAGGACATCTTTTACAGTCTGCTACACTTGTATCTAGGATGAATGAGCATATTAATCGATGTAACAACACTCCACTACCATTTGTATGTGAATAACGAATATGCATATAGGGTCTGCTACCACAATCTTGTGAATTTTTGCTGTGAAATTTGCCATCACAACAACAACAACAAAGCCTTTTCCCACATTAAGTAAGGTCGGCCACATGGATTCTTGGCCTCCATTCATATCCATTTTGGTCAATCTCGGACTTGGATACAAAAAACTAAGATCCGTTTGTATAGTCTCATTCGAACACTTCTTGGGCTTTCTCCCTCTCTTAGCCGACTCAACATTCCAAAACTCGCACCTCCTAACTGGTGCATCAACCGACCTCCTTTGCAAATGGCCAAACCACCTTAAGCAGTTTTGGAGCTAAATGACTTTCCTTCCGCTGCATCATTCCGAATCCGATCTTTACAGGTGCGTCCACACATCCACCTTAGCATTTTCATTTCTGCTACTGTCATTCTCTGCACATATCTATGATGTACCAGTTAGGAGATACGAATTTTGGGATGTTGAGCCGGCTAAAAGAGGGAGAGAACGACCCAAGAAGTGTTGGAAAGAGACTATACGAAGGGATCTTAGTTTTTTGGATATAAGCCCAAGATTGACCCAAATAGATCTGAATGGAGGCAAAAAATCTATGTAGCAGACCCTACTTAAGCATGGGAAAAGGTTTTGTTGTTGTTATTGTTGAAACTCAAGTAACTCAACCTATTTGCTAATAAACCATAGTTGCAAAACAGATCATCACCAAATCATTGTTAAACGCATTTAATCAGTAAATCATCATCATTATGCAAAGAAATCACCCTTAACATATATATACAAATCTCTACAAGCAAGATAAAGACGTATAAAACATACATAAACAACTACAAGGCTACAAGCAACAAATGAAAGTTAAAAAAGCAAAAAAAGCAAAGAAAACAAAACCTAACCTAGGGCGGCTTGGTTAGAGGATGGACAAACTCGAAGGAGGGATTTGGTGGGAGCTGGGACCTCCCATGATATCAGTGATGCAGAGATGAAGGCTCCTTTAACCAGAGTCAGAGGAGAGGAGGTCCGACGGTGCGGTGTAGGTGGAGGTGAGGTGCAGTTGGTCGGGGCTCGAGTGGAGAGTTGCTTGGGAGAGGGTTTGGGTGTGGGCTTACTCTTTTGACAGTAAGCCCTACTTAAACCCTAATCGGGTATTCGGGTTGGATGCCTCCACAACGAAAAAATCTAAGTAGAAATCAGGCGAGTAGTCAATTGAGTAACTCAACTACTTGCTCGATTAATTGGTCAGACCCGTCTAGTGCTCGATTTGGACTACTCACCTAGGCTACCCAGTCGAGTCGACTAATCAGACCGACTAATCACGTTAGTTAGCAGATTTTGCAATAGTGCTTGTCATACAATGATACACTTAAAAGGAAGGCATCGAATTCAATGCACCTATTTCTAGAATAGAATCAATCATAATGTTATTGATATTTACTTATTTCTAGGGAATCAAGATGTATTAAATGAATATGAAAAGTTCTTAATGGCTTCATCAAAGAAGAAGTTTAGGTTATACAATATCCAGGATTTAAAATCTAGTCCATCCCAGCCACCTCTTTATACTTAGTAAAACAGTTTATGGACTTACACAAATCCCTAGGGCCTTATATTTAGGTGAAAAGACTTTCTAGTTACCTCGGGTTTTGACGTTGGAAAAGTGAATTACACCTTGATTATTAATAGAGATAAAAGTGATTTATTGATGGGATTTTAATACCACGAACCCTAAAAACTTCGCAAATTACCTTCACAACCATGTATTCTTAATAATTAACACCTAAACTCCACAAACAACCATGGCAAGGGTAGGCGATAAGGGCTAGCGGTTTGGCGATGTGGGAAGGGGGCTCGAAGGAGGGTTGTGTAGCAATGGTGGGCCATGCGATGAGGACTAGTGGGTATGGCGGTTTTGGAAGGGGGCTCGGAGGAGGTTTGGGCATAGATGATAGGGGTTGGTGATAGGGGTTGTAGACTCCCTCCTTGAGCCTCGATGGCGGTTTTGTGGCTTCTTCATAACTGGAAAATTGAGGGAGGTGCAACCGATGGTCATGTTAGCTTTCGAATGAAAATGTAGTAGAGGGCGAACATTCCCAATGATGGAAGCATCGACTTCAAGATCTGATACCATATAAAGAACAAGGTATGATTTCGACGTTCTAATTAGAGAGAACGAGGGAGAGATGGGTATGGACGTAGTGGGTTCATGACTACGAGGTTCTTCGAAAGGTGATCTCTCTCCCTGTAGGAGGTGAATATATAGGTGTGGTTTTGATTTGCGTCGTCTCGTTCTGCATGCTTTCGCTAGTTGCTCTCGAGCAAAACAACCTCGTGTAATTACCCCACAATGGTTTTAACCACTCAGTCATTCTGCGAGAATCATTCCAATAATGTGCTCTCTTATGCTTTATTCCAATCCTTGAGAGATCATTTCCAGAACTCTCCATATTGCATTTTGCTCTAACATTGACTTTGCATTTCGATATTCGCTCACTTTTCTTGTTCGTTAGAAGATCAATTCAACATTCCTTACATCTACATTCATATTCTTTGATATGTTATAGTTGCAAGTTTTCATATACTTTGTAATGTGTGCCATAAGATGCAGGGAACATTTCTTCCTCTAGAAGAAAAATGAGTAGGTTTTGGAATGTTTGTATTATGATTAACTTGCATGTGTTACATCAACTTAATTTAATAGTAAATGGTTCAATCGGTTGAGAAATCACTAATCATGAGCCCCAAATGTGTTTATTACCCGATTAGGTGTTGTAAAAATAAAAGAATGAAATTACCTTATTGATGAGACTCTGAGGTTCTCTTATATAGGAGAGAAACATGGTGGGCAAATTACATGAAGAAGATAAGAAAATAGTGTTTACATAAACACTATAAAACATAACTAATATCTCAACATTCCCCCTAAAGCTGGAGCGTAGATATCAATCAGGCCCAGCTTGGAGCAGCATCTCTGGTAAGGTCCTCTAGGTAAGGCCTTAGTAAGTATATATAATGTCCGGTGTCCAGAATTGATGCGAGTAGTGGCGATGAGACCCTTCTGTATCATGTCACGAGAGTAGTGACAATCCACCTCTGTGTGCTTAGTCCTCTCATAAAAAGTAGGGTTGTTCGTAATGAAAAGAGCAGCCTAGTTGCCACATTGGAAGTGCATGGAAAGAGGCACCTCGACAGTCAGGTCAGTAAGAACAGATCTGACCCACATCATCTATGTGCTAGCTGGCACCATAACCATGTATTCTGACTCAGCACTAGATCTGGAAACTACGATCTGCTTCTTACTCTTCTAAGAGACCAGGGAATTCCCTATGAATACTGTGAAGCCTGGAGTATACTTCATGTCCTTGGGACACCCAACATAATCTGCACATGCACATGTTGTAACTAAAAGGGATGTACCTCTGCTGAAAAGAAGTCCAGTGCCAGGTGATGCCTTCCGATACCTCATAATCATATGGATTTCATCCATACGTGCATGTCTAAGTTGCTCCATAAACTGACTCACGTTGCTCACGATAAAGGATATATCTAGCTTGATAATTGTCACATACATGAGCTCGCCAACAAGCTCTATGTACCTCCTCTTGTCGACCTCCTCAGTGTCATCATCATAGAGCTTCATGCTCAGGTTCATAGGAATGGTGGCAGGTTTGCAGTCTGCCATGGATATTGCATAAAGAAGATCTGTAATGTATTTCCTCTGGGTCATCACAAGACCTCGTTGGTTCTTGGTAAACTCCAGTTCAAGGAAGTAGCATAAACCACGAAGGTCTGTGGTCACAAACAACTGACTTAGGTAATCCTTGGCAATCTGAATGCCCTACTCGTCATCCCATGTAACAATGATATCATCAACAAAGACAAGAATGACAACTATACCCCTCTGAGTCATGTGCACAAACAAAAAGTGATCAGTAGTCGATCGCATAAAACCATGTTGCTCTATCAAGTCCGGGAGCTTTTGAAATCATGCTTTTGGACTCTGTTTAAGGCTATAAATAGCCTTGTGTAGCCTGCAAACTATCTGACACCCCCCCAGTAGTGAACCCAAGTAATTGTGACATGTGGACCTCTTCTTGTAGATCACCATATAAAAAAACATTCTTCACATCAAGCTAATAGAGGGGCCAATCTTGTGTCACAACAACAGACAGAAGGATACGCATAGTAGAATGCCTGGCAACTGGAGAAAAAGTATCGTGATAGTCCACCCTATATGTATGGGTGAGCCCATATGCCATAAGTCTCGCCTTGTAGCGATCCACATTGTCTTCTGCATGGTGCTTCACAGTGAACAACCGCTTGCGCACAATGGATGCACCAACTGGAGCTGAAACAAAACTCCAAGTGCTACACGGTTGTAGCGCGACCATCTCCTCCTCCATGGCTAGATGCTACAGACTATCCTGAATAGCCTCATGATATGTCCGTGGTATCTCCATGGCTAAAAGTGCCAATGTAAATCTTTTGAAATCCTCTGAAAGCGTGCTCAAGGAAACATGAGTTGCAAGAGGATATATAACACATGTATGTCTCTACTTTTGCATAGCAATTGGCACATCAAGATCATCTATCATGTCCTGAACCAGTAAGTTTCTCTCTTGAGAGGGTATCTGCTCATTATGTAATGACTCATGCTGCACAGACAACTCAGTAGCGCCATCATTAGAAAAAATGTGCTCATTACATACCTGAGGCATGCTGGATGATGGGGAAGACCAGTGAGCAGGGGGGACAGAATGAGACCTGTGAGTAAACACACGTGGCAAAAACTGAGTCAATGTAGGCAGTGGTCCAAGGACAGCCACAGGAGCAGGTGGAGGAGCAAGAGTAGGTATATGGTCGTAGTGGTGGTGGATTGGGTTCTAGCTAAGCAGGAGTAGGTATAGGTGGTGGTAGGACTGTAGGAGGTGGAAGCATGCAGATCTCGTTATCAGAGTCTGATGGGGTCAGTTTGTCTGTAGGAGAGAAATACTGTAACGTCCATATCCTAACAAACCCGAACTCGTCCGATTTTGGGTCCAATGAATCCAATAATGTTGTCGGTCAATACTAAACAATCTAAAACGACCAAGTAATCATGAATCAAAAGTCGTTCGGACAAAATCGACCAAAAATCGGTCGCTTCGTAATGCGCGCCGCGAAAAGCCGCGACGCAAATTCGGAAATCACGAAACGAACGGAGACCGTCATGAGTTCCGATTCGACGAAACAAAACCAACGGAATCGACCGTTCGTCAATCGGAGGTTGTTTGATAATTCTAAATCACAAAATTTAACCTCAAATAAAAACCATATCCGAAAATTTCGGGTATTTAAAACTCGACCAGAAGTATATCAATATTATACTCATATCGATCGTCGTCCAGAGACGATCAAATCAAGATATTGTGTGCCGAAATCCGACGCTTGAGGAATGAATTCGGTCAACTTTAAGTTTTCTTAGTAAAGAAAGTTTTTTTAAAATATATATTAATTAAATTATTTAGTTTCTACACAGTCTGCCGTTGAAAAAAAAGAGAAAATAAATATATAATTTTACTGTTGCAGACTACTACGGTAAAAAAAATGCTTATAAAAAAAGAGAGAGATACAGATAAGTAGATTTTATACAAGTGTACATCTCTCTTTTTCCAAAACCATCCACGTTACCCCTCCCTCCTCTTTAAATCAACGCCACCGCTTCTTCATTCCCATCTCCTGTCGGTCTTCACTTCCCACCTCTAAATTTCTTTTCCCCCAAATAGAGAGCTGCACCCGTTGCTCTCATCTCCATTTCTTCCAGCCGATACAACTGCTCCAACACCTTCCTTCCAACAAACAGTGTGGTAGAACGGCTCCCTTGTTGAAGATTTCAGCAACTGCCTGATTGATATGGTTTTAGTTACAACAACCATCGATTGCAAGGCAAACAACCATTAGCTGTAATTGGAGCTCTCTGATTAAAATCCCCATTTCAACTACTGCAGTCCTTCATGAGCTACTCTTGCATGCTTCTGATCTCCTGATTGGAGATCTAAATCCAAAGGTACTCTCCTCATTTCCACTCTTGCTGCCTTGCATGCTGCATCTACAAAATTGATCTCAATCTCATTTCCAGCCTCTTCCTGCTGGAACTTCACCTCCTCAATGCACATCCATTGAAGGAGAGCTGCAGCAGGCAACCATCAGCCTCAGATCACCTGCTACAGCTGTTGGATCTTCCATTGTTCCTCTCAGACAGGAGCTGCAGCTATTCAAACACAAATTGAAGCCATTCCTGGAACTGTTCTTACATGCATTTGGATCTCAAATTTTTGGATATCCATAGGTACATTCCTGCCCTATCTGCTTGCCGCCATGCATGCACATTTGACATGATCAATTGTACAATCCTCAACATATCTTTGCTGCCATTCATGTGTATTGTATGCTTAATTCTTTTCCTTTGTTTCTCCTGGAAACCAAGTTGCATGCAAGATAAAAATCAAAACCATATCGGTTATATGAACAGAGTTGGATACTATTGAAGTTTCTGTTTTCTGAATTGGGAAAGGTGTGTGTGTCGAATCTTTCCAGTGAAATTTCTACTGAATTTATTTAATTATATAATTGAGTTTGAAGGTTGTGTTCAGTGGAAGTTTAAATTAGAAGTATATCCAGTAAATTCTATAGTGAAATGCAAATAATTTGAGGTTATAAAAATATAAGTATACATAGTAAATTCTGATCTTAGAAATAAACTTTCCTTGGCTAAATTCTACATTTTATTTAAAAATGCTGGTTAAAATTTTACAGTAACTCCTTTAGTAAAACTGCCATTAGACATAAACTCAGTAAGAGAGTATCATTAGTTACTGGTAAATGTGACCTCGGAAAAATGTGGATGAAAATGTTGGAGTCCAACTCCAACTTAAACTTGTGATCACTTGATTTGGAGTATACATTAGATTAGATTATTGTTAAGGCCTGGGATTTCCTCACAATACCATGGCCTGTGAGATTGGAAAAATGTTACTTTAAACTTTTATCAAAATAAGGTGTGGAATTAATGGGGGTATTCAGGTTGATGGATAGGAGAAGGAGATAACATCTAGCCAATTTCAAACTACAATTGGTAAGGGAAAAATACTGTCAATGAAATAAATCTCAATCTATAAGTGGTTGGTGGTTGTCATTTGTTCCAATTAATTTCATTATTACTTCTTAATCAAAAAACAGAAATATTACATACATACTCATTAAGCTAGTACCTGAGACTTGGTTAGGAAAAAATCCATATGAGACCACAAATGAGCAATCTCATACTTATAAATATATTAGAGATGTATCATATGGAAGTACATAGGAATCTGGACTGACTTGTATTATAGCAAGCAACATTGATACTCCAAAACAATGCAGGAGTACCAAATATAAGATCTGTTTTCACACCCTAACAATTAAGAATATACCATCCAGTCATCATGAGTGAAAGCATACGGATTTCATACTAAATAAACCTCACATATGTGAATAATTTACATGATATCACCTGAATGTACTATGCAAGGGCACTTAAATCAATGGAATAATGAATTCAAATACTACTTTCAATTTACATATCTTTAGATATTAATGACTCGCAGTAAGAAGCCTATTTAAGGAATGGAAACCATAGAAATGATTGCACTTTGAATAAATCCAACAATGATGCCGATAAGACCGTTGATCTACAACCTAGATCTCGACAATCAATTACATAAAAGATCGAGAATGAGTCAAGTGGCCAGAAAAGTAAGGATGTTGGGAATCAATGATCAAGTGGAGATATTAAGGATTATTAATGATTGACAAATATTGCCGGTTGTGGTGAATCTTATACCTGACTGTGCGAGGGCGCGGTGACCCTCACCTGGGCGGAGGAAAGGAAGCCCAGTTTGGGCAGCGGCCGCCAAGTGCGCGGGTCTAGGATCCCAGTCCCTTTTCGGTTTTTATGTGAGCTCACAGTGTTTTTACGCCTCGTTGGGATCCCGACTTTAGACCAGTTCCGCTGACCCTGTTTTAGGATACCCAGGCGGGGGATCCTTGGTTTTCAGTTCTAGTACGAGCTCGGTTGCCCGTTACCGGTCGGGCTGTTTTCTAGAGCGACTTTTCCGGGAAGTCTCTCTCACCCGTCTCAGTGGCGTAGTTTGGGAGTGTAGACCTATCCCTCTATTGGACCGTCCTTCCAATTAGAGGGCGAGACGGAAGAGCCTTTTGTTGGCTTCTTCACCGCTTGAGTTTTTCTTTCGCCAACAGACTTGGCGATTCTACATCCAGATCCTCCATATCTATATTTACATCATCTAGAGTTACATTGAGGTTGTTGCACAGAGGTTTGAAAGGATTGATTTTATATCCAGATCATCCATTTCTACATCTACATCATATAGAGTTACATCTGAGACAATTACACTTGAGGTTTTAAGGGATTACAATTAAAGTTGAATAAATGGAAAAGACTATAATCTAATTCGAAATCTCATTAAGCTAGTGGACGTGTTGGGAACTTAGTTAGGATGCATTATACAACACCGCATGCCTACGGAGGCACCCCAACCCTAAGACATTCCCCTAGTCTTAGAGTCATAGTGTGAGGTTTCACAAGAGCCAAGACCATAGACTATCCACTAGACTTAAGAAGTTAATAAATCATTATATCTTCTCATCTTATCTTTTCCATCATCAAAATCCACAAATATGACCTCTAAGTAATATGAAAATGAAATATACTTACTATGATCAATAAGTTATAACATAAATATGCTTATGTGGGAAATGTTGGGTTAATGTCTAATCATGAGAGGTGCTTACTAGAAATTTGGAAACCCTTTACAATTGCAAGTAGAATTAAATTTTAATTTGAGTTGTTCTCGCCTTTCTACTTGTTACTTTTGAAAACAATAAATGCCTGTTTTTTTATATAAACTTATGGGAAGTACCAGCGCCCGCTGATGCCTTTTCTTCCTTGCACGCATGGCAGGCAAGGAGCCTTTAGCACAGTAGCGGGTTGATGATTTAAGGAGATAAATTTTATACCCAACGGTATGGTTTATTTTGTGCCAGTTTTTGTTCAATTTATAATGTATTATGTTTCTTTCTCTTCAGTCAGATTTTGGGATATACTGTATGTACTGTATGTACTGTCAGACTTTGTACATGTAAAATATATGGAAGTTAATGAAATAAGATTTTGGTGACCATTGTTCTATGAGTTTGTGGTTATAAATGTTGATATGAATGTCAGATGAAATCATTTCATTCGCGAAAAATTTTCCCCGTACTCTCAGTTACCTAATGCGATATTAATGAATGTTGAAACGCGAAATGTGTGATTAACGGGTACCCGGATCCTAGGGGGTTCACAAATACACGACAGACTTAGAAAATATAACATCATCACTGACAAAGTATTTCCGCCAAAGTGAATCAAAGCAATGATGCCCTTTTTGGGTACGAGAGTAGCCAACAAAAACACACTTGACAGCTCCGAGGGATAGCTTGTCACGACCAAAAGAAAAATCATGAACAAAGGCTACAGATTCAAACACACAAGGCGTGAGGGAGAATAGATCATCCTTGGTAAGCACAATCAATCAAGGGATCTATTCTCCCAAAACAAAGGAAGGCAAGCGATCACTAAGTAGCGAGCATTGAGAACCGCATCATACCAGTAGACGTGAGGAGCACGACTATGAATCAACAAGGTTCTGGTCAAATCGAGTAAGTGATGGTGTTTACGTTCAGCAACACCGCTCTGCTGAGATGTACGAGCACACGAGGTCTAGTGTACAATGCCAAGAGGCTTGAGAAGCTCCTAGAGTTATAGGGTGCAAAACTCTAAGGCATTATCAAAACGATGATATTTGACATTGGCAGAAAAAATATTCCTTATCTCATTAATGAATAACTTGATTACAGACCCAGCCTCAGACATAATTTTCAAAAGGAAACCCCAAGAGAGTCTAGAGAAATCGTCTACAACGATAAAAAAAATGATGTCCCTGCTGATCAGGAACACGACTCGGACCTCGTATATTTAAATGAAGGAGCTCAAACAATTGAGAATTGCTCCGACTCTGACGAGATGGAAAGGAGGAACGGTAGTGCTTCCCAAGCTGGCAAGCCTCGCACTAAAAGAAAGATCACATGGAGATCAATAAGAGGACACGATACGGCTTCTGCAGAGTAAGGTGGCCAAAACGAAGGTGCCATAGGTATGGTGAGACTGGTCCAGTAGGAATAGTGGAGGCATCAACATAAGGAGGTTGGACTAGTATATAAAGCCCCCGCTGCTCACAGCCATATTCAATCACCATGCCCGTGAGTATGTCCTGAAACACAAGAGACGAAGGGTCAAAAATGGCACGACAATGCAAATCCTTAGTAATCTGACTAATAAAAAGTAAGTTCATCGTAAAATAAGAGGCATATAAAACATTCTTAAGGCGCATGGATGGTGTCAGAAACACCTCCCCAGAGTCATGTGATGGGTAAGTGGACTCTATTAGCAATAACAACCCATTTTCCAGGAGGTATAGTCCTGTAGGACCTGAACTGGGATCTGTCTCCACACAGATGGTGGGATGCGCCAGAGTCCATGATTTACTTTGTCATATCTACATCGCTACTACTAGTAAAAGCGTAAGAGATGAGGAGCTCAAAGAGGCTCTGACTGCGATTGCATTATCTGTGGATCATGTAGTGATGATGCAAGTCACCAAAGTCATGATCTCTTGTATACAAGAGACAATGTCATCCATGCGTGAATCTTCCTGGGAAGATGGAGTCTCTGAAGGCTCGATATATTCTGGCACACAAGCAGATGCGGGGTATCCATGCTTCAGATAGCATGTGTCCTCTAAGTGTCATGGACGACGACAACAGGTGCAAGGACCACGCTGGCGTCTACCGCCTCAAAAACGAGGACTACAACCTATCAACCGGGTAGACCCTCTGCTACGAGAAGTGGCAATCGCTGAAGAGGGTTGTGGATTGGCAGTAGGAGGAATAAGAAGCCTACTGAGATGACTGTAGGCCTCCTCCATGGGAGGTATGGTCGCCCCAGTAAGGAGATGTGCTCGTGCTGCATCATAGTCCGAGTCGAACGCAACCAAAAGACTCCAACCGTCTTGGAATTCAAGTATGCCATCTGATGCTCAGTGGATGTCGTAACAGGCATGAAATTGTGAAGCTTCTCGAATATGCCACAAAGCGAGGGGTAGAATGTGTGCAGTGGACGACCAATTCACTTGGCCCTGTAAATGTCAAACTGAAGTTGAAGAATATTGGTCTCATTCTTCGCTTGGGCATAAGTAGATGCCAGAATATCCCACATTGCCTTAGCGGTGGGTAGATTCACAATAACACTGGCTATCTCCGTAGTGAGGGCTCAGAGAGCCAAATACACGCATATGTGTCGTCCTGCTTCCGTGAAGCATTGTCCTCAGTCTTATCTGTCAGTTCTGGCTTTGTCAGAAATGCTCCTTATTGTTGCACTGCATGAGGTAAGAAACTACACAGACCACAACTCATAGTTAGTCCCTTCTATCTTCACGATGGGAGCCGAGCCTTTGAAGGCACCAAACGCAAAAAAAAAACCCCTTGTTCTCTGACAAGATGAAATAAGGCCGGAAAAACTGTTGGGAAAAACGAAGAGCATGTTTATCCCATCAGCTCTAAGCTCTCTTATATAGGAGAATAGCCTATGGGTAAATTACATAAAGAGTACGACAGGAACTAGAAATAACTAAGGAGTACATAAGTAAATAATATATGTTAACACTCCCCCTCAAGATGGAGTATAGATATCAATCATGTTCAGCTTGGATGCACACTTCTGGAACGGGCCTCGTAATAATGCCTTGGTGAAGATATCTGCAGTTTGATTCTCTGAACTGACATGGGATGTAGCAATGAATCCCTTCTGGATCATATCACGTATAAAGTGACAGTCAACTTCAATGTGCTTGGTTCGTTCATGGAATGTTGGATTGTTTGCAACGAACAATTCCGCCTGATGGTCACATTCTAATGCCATCGGAAGTGGAACTTCTATATGTAAATCTGTAAGCACAACATTTACCCACATCATTCCTGTGCTAACCTGGGCCATAGACCTATACTCAGATTCAGCACTAGACCTTGCTACCACGGTTTGCTTCTTGCTCTTCCATGAGATTAGGGAATCTCCAATATATACAGCAAATCCAGAGGTGGACTTCCTGTCCTTGGGACACCCTGCGTAATCTGCATCTGCACATGCTGAGATAGTAGTCACTTTGCCTTTCTTGAACAACAAACCCACACCTGGAGATGACTTGAGGTATCTGAGTATCATATGTATGGCATCCATGTGTACCTGACGTGGTTGCTCCATGAACTGGCTCACGTGACTCACAGCAAAGGCTATATCGGGCCTGGTAATCGTAACATAAAGAAGTTTGCCCACTAGTTATATGTATCTTCTACTATCCACCTCCTCTGTATCACCATCATATAGCTTCATACTAGGGTCCATAGGTGTGGTAGCAGGTCGGCAGCCAAGCATTCATGTTTCACTCAACAGGTCAGTGACATATTTCCTTTGAGACATTACCAACCCATAAGGATTTCTGGTAAACTCCAGTCCCAGAAAATATCTAAGGACCCCAAGGTCCTTTGTAACAAACTCACGACCCAGCATTTCTTTCGCCTCCTTTATTCCATGTTCATCATCACCTGTAATCAGAATGTCGTCTACATAGACCACGATTGCAATAATACCTCTGGAAGTCTTTTGTACAAATAAGGAATGATCAACATTAGAACGTTTGTATCCCTGTTTTTCAAAGAGGTCTGAGAGCTTTTGAAACCACGCTCTGGGGCTCTGTTTAAGGCCATAGATAGCCTTATAAAGTCTGCACACCTTGGAACACTCCCCCTCAACAGCAAATCCAGAAGGTTGTTGCATGTAGACTTCCTCCTGGAGATCACCATATAAGAAGGCATTCTTCACATCCAACTGATACAGAGGCCACTCACGATAACTGCAACTGACAGCAAAATCCGTAGAGTAGAATGGCGGGCCACTGGCGAAAATGTATCAAGGTAGTCCACCCCGTATATCTGTGTAAAGCCACGAGCAACAAGGCGAGCCTTGTATCTGTCAATACTGTCATCCGCATTTTGTTTGACGGTAAATACCCACTTGCAGCTCACAGGTGACACATCAGCAGGTATAGGAACCAAACTCCACGTTCCTCTAGACTGGAGTGTTGCCATTTCTTCCTCATTTGCTCGACGCCACCTACTATCTTTCAGGGCGTCTTGGTAATTCTGGGGAATAGCTACAGCTAACAATGCGACTGCAAAGTTCCTAAAATCTCCATTTAGTCGTTCAAACGACACAGGAGCTACTAAAGGATATGATGTGCAACTCCTTTTCAATTTTCGTATAGCAATAGGAACATCTAAATCCGTTGTATTTTCGTCCGTCCTTTGTAACACATCCTGCTCAGAAACATCATCAGATCCATCAATAATGATATTTTCAGAACATACCTTAGGCGAGCTCGGTGATGAGCAATGACCATGAGCTGAGGCAGGCCTGCGGGTGTAATGATATGGTAGTGGTGAAACATGTATAGTAATTGGAGGTGCAGAAGATGGTAATGGTTCTGGTAGTGGTGGTGGTGGTGATGGTGTTGACATGTAAATGGCATCAGTATTAGCTAGAGGTATCAATTGATCACCGGTTGCTGAAAAATACATAACAGATTCAAAAAATTTGACATCTGCGCTAACAAGATACCGCCTGCGCAATAGATCATAGCACTTGTACCCCTTCTGAGTTCTAGAGTGCCCAACGAACACACACTTGACAACCCTAGGAGAGAGCTTGTCAGTACCAGGAGACAACTGGTGGACAAAGGCCACCGAGCCAAACACACAAGGAGTGAGAGAAAATAGCTCTTTTCCAGGGAAGATAAGGGAAAACAGAATGTCTTCACCTAGAGCAAATGACGGCATACGATTGATTAGGTAACATGCAGTAAGAACAACGTCACCCCAGTAAGAATGAGGAGCCTGACTCTGTATAAGGAGTGACCTGGTGACATCTAGTAAGTGACGATGTTTCCTTTCAGCAATCCCATTCTGTTGGGAGGTATAGGCACAGGATGTCTGGTGGATAATCCCCTTGGATGAGAAATAACTGGCTAGGGCATGAGTACACAACTCCAGGGCATTGTCACTTCTAACAATTTTAACAGATGCAGAAAATACGTTGCGAATCTCATTAAGAAAATTGATAATACTATTTCCTGCTTCAGATTTATTCTTTAAAAAAAATACACATGACACACGAGAGAAGTCATCCACAATAACTATATAAAACATGTGTCCCTGATGGTCAGGAACACGACTCGGACCCCAGATATCAATATGAAATAACTCAAACTTGGAGGTATCACTCCGACACTGACGACTGGGAAAGGTAGACCGATGATGCTTTCCCATCTGACACGCCTCACATTGGATAGATGTGTAAGGCAAAACCTGGGGTAACACATGACGCAACTTCTGAAGCGGCAGATGTCCAAAGCGCAGATGCCATAGTAGAGGAGAGACGGGTCCAGTAGGTAGAGATGAGGTTCCAGTAAAAGAAGTCTAACATAGGCGATAGAGGCCTCCTTGCTCATAGCCACGCCCAATCACATTGCCCGTAAGGATGTCCTGAAAAACAAGAGAAGATGGATCAAAAATCGTCAGACACTGTAAATGCTTTGTAATTTGGCTGATAGATAATAAATTCATTGAAAAATCAGGTGCGTGTAACACATTCTTGAGCTGCATAGATGGTGTCAGTCTAATCTCCCCCTGACCAGTAATCGGGGAATGTGTGCCATTAGCAATGACCACTATTCGACCTGGAGGAATCTGTCTGTATCCTGTAAGTAGACTTTGATCGCCACATAGGTGATGTGTAGCGCCAGATCGCCACAAGATCATCAAAGCGCTGGTCCAAAGAGGCAACAGATGGAGGCTCTATTTGCTCAACAACTCGTGCAGATGCAGGAAATCCATGCTTAGAGTAGCATGTGTCTTCAGTATGTCCGATGCGATGGCAGTAGGTACACGTTGGCCGAGTACGACCTCGTCTACCACGAGGGCCACGGCCGCGTATATGATGGTGACCTCCACGACCTCTGTTGGCAGCCATGTTAGAAGCAATCGAATTCGTCGCCGTAGAGGGAACAATGATCCGGCTCAACCTGTGGAAGTCTTCCTCCATAAGAAGAATAGTAGAGTCTGCCAAGATCTGAGACCGTGCTGCCTCATACTCATGGTCAAGAGCAGCGAGAAAGACTCCTACCATAGTGGCGTTCCGGTAGGTCTTCTGTTGCTCTGGTGTAGTTGTCAGGGGCATAAAGCTATACAGCTTCTCGAACATCCCTCTTAGGGATGTGTACAGTGAGTGTAGAGGACGTCCATTCTGCTTAATAGTGAATATATCATGCTGGAGTTGCAGAATATGTCTCATTCTTCGCTTGAGAATATGTGGCGGCTAGAATATCCCACATATCTTTGGTTGTGGGTTGATGAAGAATATCATTGGCAATCTCGATTGCCAGAGTTCCAGATAGCCATACTTTGGCATATGCATCATCTGCCTCCCACGAGGCATTAACTCCAGTCTTTTCAGCATGCTCTCCTTCAGTAAGAATATGTTTCTTACCGGTTGACTTCATCATACTCATGAACTGCATAACCCACAGTTCATAGTTCGAACCATCCATCTTTACAATCGGTGCTGGACCTCGAAATGCACCTATAGATGGGATATCTGCCTTGCTTTTAGACATACTTGTAACCAAAGAATGGAGTGGTAGACTGAGAATAGGATCGTCTACATGGACATAGATGGGTTTAGTTGCAGGTGTAGACTTCACGCAACTAAACCCATTCCTTTGGAGGTGTACATGCTAGACCTTCGTGCAAGGCTGGTTCACGGTTTAAGGATGCACAGTAATGAGCGCACTCGAGAAGGCCGCGCGAGAAGACGCACAGCGAAGCGCACACTGGAAACGCGATAGATGCACACTGGAGAGCGCTGGAGTGCACAGAAGATGCGTACTGGAGTGCACAGAGGATGCACGTGGTGCGCTATGCCACGTTGCATGCTAGGCGAGCAGATGTGCGGCACAACAGAGGCAAAGCAACGCAGCAGAGGGAGGGTGCAGCATAGCAGAGGGGCGTGCACGATGCGCGATGCGCGTACGGCGAGACGCGCGAGGTGCTGGGCGTGCAAGGCGCGTGGGAGCACGAGGCACTGGCCGGCGACGCACAAGAGGCTGAGATGCACCGCCGGTGGCGCACGGGGAGAGAGAGGCTTGACGGTGGGGGTTAGGGTTAGGGTTTCAAGAACTCCGGTCTAGGACCATCGCTCTGATACCATGTTGGGAAAAACAAAGAGCATGTTTATTCCATCAGCCCTAGGCTCTCTTATATAGGAGAGTAGCCTATGGGTAAATTACATAAAGAGTACAGCAGGAACTGGAAATAACTAAGGAGTACATAAGTAAATAATATATGTTAACAAAAACGAAAGTCGACTGGGAAGTAGACAGATTGTAGCAAGTCTACACAATCAATGGAGGATTGGTTGTACGTATAGACTCATACAACCATCTTCGTCACTCCTTGAGCCACGCTAGGGCTGGAAAATGCGATTTATATGTCTAAAATACGTTTTCCGATCAAAATCAGAAGTTTTAGATTGTAAATCAGACTGCAGAGGCACGCAGAGGCGCGAGGAGGTGCATGGAAGGCTACTAGGATGTGCAGCAGCCCCCTAGCGTCCCTTGGGAAGGGCTAGCAGTGGCCTTGGAACCCCCCCCCCCCCCTTGAAGGTGTTGTCTGGGGATGACGATGACTGGGGAGGAGGGCCCATACGGTGGCGCGTTGTGGTGGGCGACGGTAAGGTGGCGACACACATGAGAGGATGAGGCCGACGGGTAGGGTCTCGGGCTTGGGGGGGATATGGGAACTCTGGATTAGGATCGTCGTTCGAATATCATGTAGAAACGAAAGAATGAAATTGCCTAATTGACGAGACCCTAGGGTTCTCTTATATAGGAGGGAAACCAGCTTGGCAAATTACATGAAGAAGACAAAGAAATAGAAATTACATAAACACTGTAAAAGAGAACTAATATCTCAACATGTGCCAATGTTAAAATCCAAGTGATTAGTGTGTTTGCTTATTATATTTGATTATCTTGTGATTGGTCGATATCCGCGTGGTGTTTTTATTTAGTCATTTTTATAGCAATCCACTAGGAAGTTTTGACATATGACCTTATTATAGCAAATGCTAGGAAAAAATGCCATGTACTTCGTCGTGAGCATCGAGCTGTTTGTTTATGTACTTTTTAGTGTGAATCTCTGATAATGGAATTTTACCTTTTAAATAACTCATCACAATATTTTTATTGTAAGAATTTCAAAAGCTTGTATAAAAATTCTAAAACAATGGATTATATATAAAGATATGTATTTTAATGCTTCCTCACTCAAGTATGTTTTCTCTTTTATTATATGTTTCTCTTTTATTACGATGAATGAGTTATTATTCATTTTTTAAGAAATGCTATGTTGTTCAATTCCCAATAATTTTAGAACTACTTCTTACAGGGTTAATGCCCGAGCGATTAGTGGGGATAGACTAAAAATTCATTAGCAATACATCTCCAAATCCAGCTCAGACCGATAATTTTCTAGCAGTGTGAAAGGTCCTTACTTCTGCATACTACCATCTCGAAGAGTACCCGGTGTAGATACTCTTCAAAATAATATGGATATACTATGAATATACTTGATACAATGCATAAAAGTTTTCATACATTCAACGTTATGTGAAAATCTGTATCTTATTTTTATGAATTTATTAAAGAAAATACACTATATTAGAAAAATATTTTTCAATAATCATAATTTATGAAATAATACATATTGGAAAAAAAATTCTTATGAAAATAAGGATTGTTCACATGCCTTAATAGTAAAATCTACTAAGAATTCATAAAATACATTATAAAAATTATGACCTTTTAGTGTATCATGGATATATGCTCCATGGAAGGCCGTATCGATATTGATATCGTTTCGATTATTGTATCGATACGATATTTCGACGATATATCGACGATATATTGCCGAAATATCGCCCATATCGACGAGCTTTTGTGAAGAAAATGCCTGAAAATCGGGATATATCGCCATATCGGTGCCCATATCGGTCACATGTCGAAATCGATATATCGTCGATATATCCCGATATTTCCTTCCATGATATGCTCTTACTATGGATCACTAACACTTATTACGATTCATAAAATATGTCTTATGACTCATAAAAAACTTTGAAAATACATGTATTTTTATAAACCATGAAACACGCTATAGAAATATTTTTATACTAGTTTTATACTACACCATGTTTATAAAAATAAACACCCTTATCGTAATACATGTTATCAAGAAAATACATGTACTACTACAAGAAAATGTATTATTATGATTTCTAATGATTTATTTGTTAGCATTAATCAAAATAAATGTATAAATCACATTTATTACTATCAATCATATATTATTTCATTTAAATGCATTTATTATCATGCATTCATATAGTATTATGGATTATTATAATAATAATAAATCTATCAATACAAATAATGAATTATAATTGTAAATTTAAATCGTTATGATAGATTATGAATCATCTATTATTCTTTTGAGTGTTGCATTATTACAATTATGAATCTTACAGAAGGTATATGAATATTTGTATAATGTGAATTTAAACATTTGTATTTTTATATGGATATTGTATTATTACTATTATTAATATTATGAAGAGTCGTCAGAGTTGTTACGAGTTGATGATTACATTTGTGACAGATGCAGGATGAAGGTGGAAGATATGGATCATATTTTCTTTTCTTGTCCTCACTCGATGTAGGTGGGAGTAGGGCTAATATTCACTGGCTTTCGGCGGAGGATTACACCACCTTCTAGAGGTACATTAGATCAGTTTGCAGGAACGGACATGAGGATAGGTCTCGTCCTTTTGCGACCAGATGGGCAATTTGGTGCGAAAGGAATGAAACCAATTTTCAAGGGCATGTGTTCTACTCAGAGAATGTTCTTAAGCATTGTAGGGTGTTATGCAATTCATGGAATCATGGAGCGTAATGCAGGGCACTGTGCAAGAATCCATGTAGCCGCCCTACTTATAGTGGGAGAAGGCTTGGTACATTTTTATGTAACTTATTGTACTATCTCTTCCCATTCATATAAGTAATGGTGGGTTCTAGCTTGGGACCCCACCCTTTTTCCTCTAAAAAAATATTTGTATTAGCTTGTATTCATATTTTTTATATTCATTTGAGCATGTTTCTAATATTGAAATCTTTATAAAATTTTATTTTCATTCATAATCGTAATAAAATATAAAAATGTTGTTGATTTTTATGATTCATAAAAATAAATACTTTATTATGATTTACAAAATATTGCATCGGATACATTTAAATAATTATAATTATGATAAATTTAAAGGGGAAAAAAGAAAAGGAGAAAGAATGGAGTTGGATGGGTATCATTGATATTTATTTTATTTAGTAATGAAAAGTGATAGATCATGCGGAGAGAGAGAAAGATCGTGTGTAGAGAGAGAGTGGGAGCGGAGAAAAAGAAGAGGGTGGTGGGAGAGAAAAAGGGGCAAATGAGGCCAGTGGGCCTATCAACGTAACTATAAGCTGAGACAAACTCATCTTTAATTAATAGTATAGATATAGATTTTCGGTAAGAAATAAGGCATACAATTGGTCACATTTAAAAGTTGTTCAGCAATGATAAAAAAGACTATTTTGCTTGAAAGAGAAGGATGTGATTTTTTAGATCTATTGTCATGTATGAGCCAAATTTTATTTGTTGGGAAGCAAATAATCCAAATAGTCAATCATGCTTTAAGTACGAAAAGCATAGGTTGTTGTAGAAAAAATACATGAAAATGAAAAAAAAATTGATAGAGAAGATATGAGATAAATGCAAAAAAAACCTGAGATTGTAAAAAATGGATTATGATTTGTAACATAAAGAACCATTATTGTAAAAAAAGCGAAATAAAAATCGAATGTAAAATCAATGGATTAGAAAAATTAATGAGTCAATTTGTAAAAATCAGTCCATCAATTGTAAATTAGAGCATCTATTTGTAAAATCGAATAATTAATTTGTGGAATAAATGATTAATGATTGAATAAACATGAATCAAAATATAAAATACATGATGGCATCAACCAAGAAAGTGTGCACCCTCCCCATGCGTGACCTCGTTGCCGCCACCGTCGCCCTCCATCTCCCCGTGCGGCGACGCCCTCCCCCTCCCCATGCGAGGCCTCGATTGCCATCACCCTCCCCCTCCTCGTGCGCGGCCTCGAGCGTCGTCGCCTTCCTCCTCCTCGTGTGTCACGCACGCCCTCGAGGATGTCATCACCCTCCCCCTTCCCATGCACAGCCTCGAGCATTGTCGCCTTCTCCATCCACGTACGTCGTACGCACCCTCCCCCTCCCAGTGTGTGACCTTGAGCGTCGTCGTCCCCCCCCCTCCCCGTGCATCTCATGCACCTTCAAGCATGCCAAGCATCACCCCCCATGTGTCGCGTACGCCCTTGAGCATGTCGTTGTCGTCGTAGATTGTTGTGGGAGGAGAAAACCATAGAAGTAATTCTCTCAACAAATAAACCAAAAATAGAATGTGTGTTGTCACTTTCTAGTTTAAGAACATGGAAAAAAAGACTAAAATGGGTTTTCAACATTAAAAAAATAAGATTAGAAAGGAAATAATCGGATCCATTGGATTAATTACATATGGATGAGATGGTGGGTTTTCCTTGCACCCAAGAGAGGTGCACCTTATTGAAAATATATATGTGTGTGTGTGTGCCTACTCAATTACATACCTTAAAAAATAGATGGAATTTTTAACCCATTGCAAAATTTTCATATTATTGATGAAGAGCTTTTTGGATAAAGATAGATCGAGCTTCTAAGTAGAAATAAGGTGTGTGTTCTGCCTCACGGTCGATCAAAGAAAACCATTATAATGAGTCTGGTCATTAGATGACTCACAATATGTTCCCTCAATGAAAGTTGGTTCCTACTTCGAAGGGGTCGGCAAAGATGCATTACGAAGGAGTTGCCATGGCAGGAAGCTAAGTGATTATATGGCATATGTTGTCCAAGAAGAACATGACGACAGATTCTAACGGTCTACAACGAGTCGAGCAGCAACTTAATTTCACGTTATTTATTTAATTGATGATATGCCATTCTGTACTATATATTACTTTCAACCATACCTCGTACTGCATGTTTGTGACATTCATATTTTTACCGAATTGTAACCAATGTTGGAAAAATAGAATTGCCCTTCTTCAACTCAAAAGAAGAACTATCTTACTATGTTTATCTGCACTCATTAGGTCATAAGTTTCTAACCCTATTAGGCGAGAGATCTCCCATTTAAACATATTGTAAGCTTCAATTGAGAATGAGCTTCATGTTTCTCATCCGGGCGAAAATAGCAATTTTTGAGTCTACTTCAAGTGTGTTGCCTAAATCCAATAAGCCAGCATGCCCAGGCCTTAAAACATTGAAATAGTGTCGGAGAAGTCAATGCAGTGAAATGAAGCCTGAAAATATGAATTTCAAGGGAAATGTTTAAGTTATTCTTTATGCCATGTGGTGACTTCTCAAGGAGGGTGTTTTCTTTCAGTGGCCTTCACTTGTATGAGTATGCATGAGCATATAAAAAGGATAAATCGACCCAGATTCTGGGCAACAGGGATACTGAAAGTTCAATAATGAATGAAATAATTTGTCATGCTCAAGCTCTACCCAGAATAATTACGTATTCGTTTCGTGCTTGAATGTACTACCGTTTTGGAAACAAATTTATCAGATTGAAAGTAGAATCTAGAATTTAGTGCATGGAATGGAAACATATAAAACCAGCTTTTCAGAAGTGAACTCACAAAATTTATAGTAAAAAAAGTAACTGCATCAATTCACAAGATAGAAAGGCCATGAAGTACCTGCAAGACTTCAGGGTACCATTCACGAAGTTTGCCGAAAACGGAGTCAATCTCACCACCTCTGATTAACTTTATTTAAAAATGAATTAGGAAAAGGAAATTAGCAAAGTCAAAAAAATCTACAAAGAAGACTTTGAATGTTCTATGATAAACCATATGCTTCGTATAGAAGGGCCTTTTTATGAGAAAAGCTGCAACCAGAAGATAAACATAGTGCAGACTTGACCCAACCCTATGAAGCTTAAAATGTAGGACAAAGCTAAAAAGAACAATCATGTGTGTTTGTATCTGGAATTCCATCTATATATAAACTTCACATAAAAACAATTCAAGAACTCTTCATAAGCTGCCCGCCATCTTTTATACTCAACTTGCGACCAAATTCATAATGCAGGAGCATTTTTATTGAGAAGCTAGATGATGAATCTCCTCTAAAGACCCATCCAAATGTAGGAGCATATATACACACCACTTTCCCACTCTCACTTAAGAAATCAAGGGTATACTTTCTTTAGTAAAGAACCAGGTTATCCCCAGGTCTAATAATCTCAATATACCAGTGATGTATTTTAGATCTACAATGTCTTCAAATTAAACAAAATAGCAAGGTTATTCTTTAACTGAATGATTTCAATTTCACTGGTATTGCATATGTGAAGATCGTATAATCAACAATCACTAAGATAAGAGTAACCTTTCTACCATTGCGTCTTTTTCAAAGAGAGTATGATCTCGACTTGGTGATATCACAACTTCCCTATAACCATTCTAAATCTACCAAACTATGATCTAATTGATTGTTGCAGCCCTTAAAGAACTTTAGTCAATCATTAACGATTTCTACTAATTTTATCGCTGAAGGGCATATATATGAAATTCTTTCTTATCATCATTGAGAAACATTCTAACATTAAACTAATGCACCCCCAGACTTATAGAGCAGTAAGAAAGAACAAGTACAATTTTTCATCTTTGCTACAAGTGTAAAAGTCTTTATTATTATCATCATAATTCTATCTTTTTCTGACACATCTGACCTTACACAAATACATTTTGAGCCAACAAGGTTAACCTTATCCATTGAATTTAAAAAGATCGCATGGGCTAGTTTTAACAAGTGACTTCATCTCCTCCTAGTTTGCTTGGGCCCACTTATAATCAATTATCTTTTATGCTTTGGGTCTCCGCACAGCTCGTATTCATTCCATAATTCTACCTCTTATTCATTCTTGGACATTGCTTCGTAATATTGTGACTCTTCCATGATTTGTCTTAGGAACCTTTTCAACATGGACTGGATTGCTGGCACTCATTAATAATTCTGTTATCGATGATACACGAGGATGATTTTTATGGGTGTTTATTATCATTCTGGATGTTCCTCTAAGGATGACTCAAATCCCATTCTTGCGAGAGTAGGAGAAGCGTCTATGGGTAAAGGAAATCCAAGAAAAGCACAAAAATCCTATTTTCCAGAGAATTAATCAATTCTCTCCAAAAAGAGTATGGATGACCAATAAAATTCTGATGAAGAATTAAGTTACAACGCTCCCAAATATAATAGAACAGTCATGGTCTGATTCACCCTCTGAAAGATTACGAAGTAGATCTTAGTTGCAGGAGTTGCTTCACCTGCCTCGATGTCAAACAGACTGCGTAGCAGATGCTGAGAAGATGAGAAAACGGGAAAAACAGACAACAAAAGAAAAACCTCCTACATCGTTGTTCAGAAGGATTATTGACAATGAATGCATGGTCCACCTCCTGGATTTAGCTCTAATTGACTTCTCTTGTCTGTCACAAAGGAAGGTTTTGTGCTCTGATGAATAAGCAGTCATGTAGTTCAACGGGAAGTTTCACATCTAGCTACAATCATTCTATACACATCATCTACGCAGGATTCTTGCCAAGTTTACTTACGTCCCTAAGAAACCCTTTTGAATTCATTTCTCATCCAAAAAATCATGGCTCTAAAGAATGCAGAGAACAGGTGCTAGCAAGTATGATTGTAATGTTCTCAAAATCAGAAAAAAAAAGTGTCATTATAGAGGAGACCTCGGAACCTAATCTTGACTAGATATTAACCACAATGTTCATGACTCCTATGGAGACCAAGACCCCGTTATCCAGCTTATCTATTGCAGTATATGCGACTTCAGTGAAACTCAAGGGTGCAGAGAATTATGTAGTTTGGTCTTGGACTTCTAAAGTGTTCATTGGTAACAGAAGGACTACGTTCTCACGAACAAGGCAGAGGACAGGGAATATGAATTCTGGTTGGAAGATAATCACCAGGTTATGAACTAACAAACCAAAAGTGTAAAGCATACCATTGTAGCCAATCTTATATACAAGTTGACAACTAATGAGGTGTGGGAGTTCTCTCAGTTTTATTCTTAGCAAACTACAGAATCTTGCTTTACTAATATATACATGTGGAATTGGTCCCTCTCTCAAGGTGACTCCTCCCTCACTTAGTATTATCAGCACATTACATGTATGCATAAGGAGCTCGTCATTTTTTATCCGACATGGTGTGCCAAGAAGATTACAAAGTGCTCAGAGTGGAGAGCTTACATGTTTCTTGAAGGTTTGAGTCCTCGTTACCTGACAACAAAGGAGCCTTACTTCTAACATTGCTCTGTCACTTGGGTGATATTTGGATGCCTACAACAGTTTAATCTACTATTTGCTGATCTACTCAAGTCTAAACAGTAGAACCATAACATTTCTAGCATCGTCTAGATGTGGTGAGCATTCGGATTTTCGTGGGAACCGAGGTCGTGACTCCGAATTAATTAAGTGTGTGGTTATCATTCGTGCATGCACTGCCTCCAAAAGGTTGTGGTTTTTACCTACGTGGGTTTCCACGCTAAAATACTGTGAAAATTGTGTTGATTGGATTGCTTAATTAACTGCCTTTGTGCTTGCTGACTATTCCGCAAAAGTTTTAAAACTTCCTCAAACCATTATTCATCCCCCTCTAGTGGTATCGTGATCCTCGAACTCACAGTACCACAACGATTGTCGAGAGTGTTAGGATCAAGGTCATATTATGATTTTTTGACTCGTAATCCTAACAGTAATGGAGTTGTACAAGATGGGAATAGGACTATGAGTTTGTAATTGGACTATATATAGAGGGGATGGAGGCATTGTCTCCACATCACAAGAGGAAATACCGCAAGAAATTAAGATAGTGGAGAGAAGAGAAGGGAGAGAGCAAGGGAGCGGAGAGAGTTGTACTCGTTCTATTTCTTAGTGATTTTCTTCTCCGGTGGTTGCGAGAGGTGACAGACCACCAATATATTGTGGTTTTATTCTTCTTCACGTGCTTCTGTGGTGGTGGTTGATTATGCATCCGCATTCATATATGGTGTTTGGTCCCCAACCTAACTGATATCAGAGTAAAGATGATACAGGATCGTGTCTCAACAACTGGTATCAGAGCCAGGTCGACGACATTGAGCGATATGATGTGGCAAATTAGAGCGAAGTACGACATCCATGAAACGCGACAAAAAAGGTGTGCATTCATCAGAGGCTGTGAAGAATCGATGGTTACGCAATTGTTCATATTAGGAGCATTCAGAGTCCAATTGAGATGATGCAGAAGTCCATATAGGGGTTTTTATATGCTCAGGGTGAGTAGGACGATTTAGATCAAAGAATTTTGCTCCAATTTTTCAGATCGTGCAAGTAGGTACGATAGCAAATCGAATATCGAAATTTATATCGAGATGTGCATCACTCTCTGTGGAACCCTTCAACGGGAAGAATGACTTCACCTTATGGCAACTACGGCTAAAGAATATACTCATGCGAGAAGGCTTGCAAAACTCTTCGGGACAATGAAAAGAAATCAAAAAAAGGAAAAAAGAAGAATGAAATGAGATGAGGTATCTCAGGAATAGTATATGTAGAGAGATATATTTATGTTACCATCTTTATTTCATGTTTCTTAGATTGTTTCTTAACTCTCTTTACTTATGTATGCTTTATGTAATTTACCAATAGGCTGCTCTTCTATATAAGAGAGCCTAAGGTTATTGGAATAAATAGATTGGTCATTTTCCCAACATGGTATCAGAGCGACGGTCCTAGAATAGAGCTCTCGTGCCCAAAACCCTAACCATAGCCCTGCACCATCCGGCCTCGCAACCTCCGATCCCAACAGCAGCCCCTGTCGCCCTCAGCAGCCTCCGCCGCCCCCAGCCAGCGGTCCCCGCCGCCACCAGTTAGCGACCCACGCTGCCCCCAGCGGCCCTTTGTGGCATCACCGCCCCTCAACTCATGGCATCACCGCCCCTAGCGGCACCTAGCAGCATTTGCCACCCCCAGTGGTCCTCGTAGTCATGTCAACTTCTTCAAAGGGGTTGGTTGCGATCTAAGTCTACACATGAAACCAGCTCTCTTTATGTTACTGTAGACATTTACTTTGCCAAGTCTACGATCCTCGTCTTTTACGACCGACAAAATGTCAGAGAACAAGATTGATATCCCCACCACGTGCGCCTTTAGAGGTCCAACGCCCATTGTTAAAATGGATGGGTCGAATTACGAGTTGTGGGCCATGCGATTCATGAGCCTAATGAAGTCAATGGCTAAGAAGTTGATTCTTACTAAGGATGAGCCGACAGAAAAGACAGGATTGTATGCCTCATGGGAGGCTGAAGAAGCATATGCATAAGTTTGGTTATCTGGTACCTTGATACCAGATATTGCAAACAATGTTCAGCACCAGCCCACAGCAAAAGCCATGAGGGATATTCTTGTTGCCATATAATCACAGACCAAGAATGAGACGAAGATTTTACAGCTACAACATGACATCTTTACTATTAAGTAAAATGAATGCCCATTGCATGCACATTAAATTGCCTAGCGCGGAATGTTTGAGAAGTTTCATAGCTTAGTACGACTCAAGGCAACTCCAGAGTAGATGAAGACGTTCCAAAATGCTACAATGGTTGGAGTATTTATGGCCTCTCTTGACTTACAGTACAAGGTTGCTTCCTCCCAGATACTAGCTGATGCTACCATTCCTCCCATGGAAGAGGCCTTCCGAAGGTTGAGCAGGATCAATGTTCTATCTCCAGTGCCAAATTCTTTTACCATGGCGGCTTCTCGTGGACGAGGTGATTCATCTCAGTTTCGTGGATGAGCATCACGTGGTAGAGGTAGACGTGGTCATGGACCACAGTGTACCCATTGTCACAGTTCTGGTCATACCGAAGATACATACTATTCCAAGCATGATTTTCTAGCATCAACACGTGTAGCAGAACAAGCCCAGCATCAGCAATCTGCTCTACTCACATCGAATCAGCATTATGATGATTATGTGTCTCGATTGAGAGACATTGTGCCACCATCTAGTTCCTCAACACCTGCTTCAGAGAACAATTCAGACTTTGCCGCTACTGCAGAAGCAAGCACCTCAAGTAGTGTTCATGCCTCCGCTTCTTATCATGGTTCTGATATCTCCGAATGGATTATCGATTCTGGAGCCACACATCACTTGTGTGGAGATAGAGGTCAACCCACAACCTACGGGCAACTTCTCCAGGACGGACAATGGTCATTGCCGATGGTTCTCATTCCCCTATCATGGGACAGGGAGATTACCTGCATGCTCCTGATTTCTCGATGAATTTACTGCCTATCAGTCATCTTACTAAGGATTTAAATTGTCGAGCAATATTTGACCAATCATCTCCTGTTTTCAGGACATTCTTATGGGCAGGGTGATTGGCACTGGCTGTGGTAGGGCGAACTGTATCGACTGGTCCACAACTGCATGCTAGTCTATCATCTCATTCCACTGGATCGGTTTCTCCCTACCTATGGCATTTGTGTTTTGGTCATCTCCCACTTCAGAAGCTGTGTCAAGTCCTTCCTCAGATTTCACTTGCTCGTCATTCAATTGTGAAGCATGTCAATTATGAAAGCATTAGTGGTCTGTTTTTCTTACAAGTCAGAGTCGGAGCAGTAGCTCCCCTTTTAAGTTTTTTCGTGTTGATATTTGGGGTCCAAGTCGTGTTTCCGATCATTAGGGACAGATTTTATATAGTAGCAGTGGATTATTATAATCTTCTGTCCCGGGTCTTCTTGGTAAAGAATAAATCTGAAGCTGGAAATGTCATCATAAATTTTATCAGACAAGTGCAGAATCTATTTTCAAGTACGGACTGACAATGCGCTTGCATTCTGTACAAATGTGTTGTCTTAATCCTTTTCCTCAAATGGTATTCTTCATCAAACATCGTGTGCTTATACATCTCAACAGAATGGTATTGCTGAAAGAAAGCACCATCAGTTCGTTACCTTCTTGATGTCACATGTACACTCCCGATACAAAGTTGTGCCCCTCATTCATTCTGGATGATGAGGTTCTCACGGCATGTTATCTTATTAACTGCATGCCATCATCGGTGCTGGGAGAGAGTCCCTTTTCACTTGTGTTTCCTGACAAGGAGTTGTTCTCTCTTAGACCTCGTGTTTTTGGATCTGTTGCTTTTCTCCATCGGTTGTCTCCAGGGATTGAGAAGCTCTCTCCAAGGGATGTCAAATGTGTCCTTGTTGGGTACTCCAGAATTCATAAGGGTAATTGTTGCTATAATCCGCTGTACAAGAGACATTATGTTAGCGCAGATGTCACTTTTTTCGAGTCTGTCATGTATTTTTCAACTAAAGGTGATAGGTTGACTCCTTTATATTCAGATGATCAGGTCTACATTCGACCTCCACCCATGTGTCAACCACTTTTCTTACTACCTCCGCCATTATCACCTCCATCACCACCATCAGCCCCACCACCACCTATTATTCCAGTTCCTCAACTACCTCATCACTACAGTCGATGGTCTGCTCCTGCACATGCTCCTGGTCCATCATCCAGCACGCCCAGGTTTGTTCTGATACAGTGATAGCATTACTTCTAATGATAGAATTAATAATGATTCTCAGCAAGGCTCCTCTACGGTTGATGATGATCAGGGGGATGGCAAGAATGATGATGATGATGATGATATGGATTTACCCATTGCTACTAGGAAGCAGCAACGTTCCTGTGCATCGTACCCAATTGCTTCTCATGTCACCTTCGAGCGCCTGGCGGGTGATTGTGGGAAGTTTGTAGCGGCCTTGAACATCGTGGCTATCCCACAAACTTACCAAGATGCATTGACATATAGTCGATGGTGTTTAGCCACGGAGGAGGAGATGATGACTCTACAGTCCAGAGGTACATGGAACCTAGTACCTGCTCCTTCTGGGGTGTCGTTAGTGAGTTGTGAATGGGTTCTTACAGTGAAACAGAATACATATGGTAGCATTGATTGATACAAAGCCAGGCTAGTTGCAAAAAGCATTACACAGACACATGGGGTGGATTATCTGGACACCTTCTCCCCAATTGTGCGTCATTCTACCCTAAGGATTCCTTTATCTATTGCGGTTATTCGAAATTGCCTCTGTTTCAACTTGATGACAAGAATGCATTCCTCTATGGCGATCTTCAGGAGGAAGTGAATATGCGGTAGCCACCAAGGTTTAATGTTGAGGGGGAGTATATACAGGTATGTAGACTTCATAAGGTCATATATGGGCTCAAGCAGAGCCCGAGAGCTTGGTTGCAGACGCTCTCAGACTTGTTTGAAAAGCAAGGGTTTAAACAATCCAATGCAGATCATTCTCTCTTCATACAGAGAACTACCAGAGGTACGACTTCTATTATGGTATATGTTGATGATATTCTCATTACAGGAGATGACCTACAGAGAATGAGGATGGCTAAAGACTTTTCGGGTCATGAATTCATTACAAGGGACTGTGGAGCTCTCAGATACTTTCTGGGATTGGAGTTTGCCAAAAATCGACAATGACTTGTAATGACTCAAAGGAAATATGTCATTGATCAGCTTAGTGACACAGGTATGTTTGGGTGTAAACCTGCTACTACACCTATGGATCCAAGCATGAAGCTGTACGAGAATGACACTGATGAAGTAGACAGGAGAAGGTATAGAGAACTGGTAGAAAAGCTTCTTTATGTTACGATTACCAGACCAGATATCTCATTTGCAGTTAGCAGAGTTAGCCGGTTCATGGAGCAACCACGTAAGGTACATATGGATGCTATACAGGTGATACTAAGGTACCTAAAATCATCTCCAAGTGCAGGTCTATTATTTAGAAAAGGAAAGTCGGTCACCATCTTAGCATACGCAGATGCAGATTATGCAAGGTGCCCCAAGGATAGGAAGCCCACCACGGGCTTTGCAGTATATGTTGGAGATCCTCTTCTCTCATGGAAGAGCAAGAAACAAACTGTTGTGGTTAGGTCTAGTGTTGAGTCGAAGTATAGGGCTATGACCCAAACTAGCACAAAAATGATGTGGGTTCGAGTTGTTCTTACATATCTACACATAAAGGTTCCTCTTCCTATGTCACTGAAATGTAACAATCATGCTGCTATATTTATTGCAAATAACCCATCATTTCATGAACGTACCAAGCACATTGAGGTTGATTGTCACTATATATGTGATATGATTCAGAAGGGTTTTATTTCCACATCTCATGTCAGCTCAGGGGATCAGACTGCAGACATCCTCACCAAGGCCTTACTCCGAGGACCTTTTCAGAAGTGTTCGTCCAAGCTGAGCATGATAGACATCCCTGCTCCATCTTAATGGGGAGTATAGAGATATATATTTATGTTACCTTTTTTATTTCTTGTTTCTTAGATTGTTTCTTAACTCTTTTACTTATGTATGCTTTATGTAATTTACCCATAGGTTGCTCTCCTATATAAGAGAGCCTAGGGTTATTGGAATAAACATATTGATCATTTTTCCCAACAGTATAGTACAATTATTCTTAGTGAATAACACTCTTCATAAAGTCATTGACCTGAAGGATCCAGTGGAGGTCTGGATGAAGCTCGAGGGACGATGCAAGTTTAAATCTCTAACAAATCAGTTATTTATGAAGAAGAATCTCTATGGTCTAAAGATGATCGATAGGACAAAGGTGGAGGCGTACATGGATGAATTCAACAACATTCGGACAAACATGCTCACACTTGATGAGAAGAATGCAACAGGAGAATGTCTCTTCATGGAGGAGATAAGGCACTGATCTTATCAATGTTAAGGAAGGTGCAATGCGGTATTCAGTCGGAGCGGTCACTGTACAGAGAGTATGTGGTATGCAGGGAGTATGCAGTTGTATGCGGTTTGGTTTTCTTATTGTTGAAATATATGTTAATATTTAATATTATGTTAATATTCTCAGTCGGGAGAGTATGCGGGAGTATGCGGTTTTATGCGAGGAGTGTGCGGTTTTATGCGGAGAGTGTGCAATTTTATGTTATTATGCATGTAGGGTTATTTGATTTTAGATTAAATAAAAAAATGTTCTATCATAATAGCAGACGAGTATGCGGCCGCATAGGGGTATACTCAGCCGAGTATGCGGGTCAACCCCCATACATGGTCGTTTCATTATACTCAGAGCAGCAAACACTAGATCTTCTTGAATTCCCTTACATCTTCCGACGATCATATTGTGACGATATTATTCCTATGACAAGGAGATCAACATATTAGACGAGATAGTTACTTCAATGCTTATGAACGAGTTTTGACAGAGGTCGACATATGAGACAATGATGAAAGTCATGTGCTGGCAACCAAAGTAGACGTTCAAGATCAAGGGAGACATGACAATTCTCTATAAGCTTTCTACACTGAAAAGTAACCATCCTCCCATGACCAATAGTCCATGCTAGTGGATGCCCCTCTCTGGAGCCAAGCTCCTCCAAAATCTTCAACAAAAATCGACGCCTTTGTTCAAAGAAACAAGAAAGAAAAGTGGCACACCACATCATGTCATTCTGAACCTCCATAAAAGATGCAACCGCATTTGGGTGATTGTTGTGAAAATGCATAGGACGGAGATTTTGAAGGGTAAATACATGGAGTGACTGAGATGTTTAGATAATGCAAAGGATATAGAGGATTTTATTTTTCCAGCACACTGATACAAAGGTTTTGACCATGTCAACCATAAATGGGATTAATTATACGAGTTTAAGGGGTTCTAGGCTTCTGTTAAATCTATGTGCTCCAACTCACATGAAGTATGTGTTTGGCCATTTGTACTGCTTTAGGCAACTTGGATTGCACAGAATGGGATTATTTTGTGTCACAATCATGGTTTACGTAATAAATTTGAAAGTTTAATTAAAAAAAGGTTATCACCTGGGTGTGCACCGCCATGGGTGCATGCCCACGTCTCTTTAATAAAAAAAAGATGCAGCCAAACTTTTTCAAATGCTCATCAGAGAGAGTTATATGGACTGTAGACAACATCCATCAACAATAACTCCATTACAGTCACATTTCTAAGTGGAAATTGAAAAAGCATAAAGATCACTCAAGATGGCTTCATCACATGAAGATGGTCTTTTATTAACTTATTAGTGCAGCGAACCGGTCAAGTGCTTCCGGTGTCGGCATTTTTCTCACACTAGCCGGTCTTGCCCGTTAAGGTCTGGGGACGTCTCGTTGCTGATCGGAGAAGGAGGTGGTACGGAGACACTCTTTCTCGCCTCGTCTGATGTGGAAATGATCTCGAAGGCATGTTTGAAGGGAGATATTGCCCAACTGACGCCTTGGCAGGTGGTTGCTAGGGGTCTCAGCCGGTTCGAGGCAAACACGTTGCTTCTTGGTTCAAGGGATGGATCTACTCTCTTGCGGTGGTGCCAGGTTCGGGCCGGTGATGGTTCGGTTCGGCCAGGTCCGGTGGAGTGGGTCAAGGTGAGGGGTCTCCCCATTGTTGTGCGCAGCTTGCCGGCCTGTCGGGATATGTTGTGTGGCGTCGCAGATGTGTTGGACTTCGAGAGCGCCGGCACTTCGCCCGGTGAATCGATTAACCCCATTCTGGTGGTCAGGCATCTCAGCCCAGAGAAGTTGGGCTTGTGGGAGATCCCTTCGGCAAGGGATCAGGTGCATCTGAAGCTGATAAATGCGGGGTGCAGGGCCCATTCTTACGCTCTTGATGGTGGCGCGGGGTACCGAAAGGCGATGGTCCAGTCGGAGAAGAAGATCGTGTTGGCCAAGGGTCCTGGTCCACCTCCAGCAATGGGGATGGCACGAGGCTCGATGAATTCGCCTCAGATTCCATCGAAGATTTGTTTCGGCGCGATATCCGCCTCGCAGATTCCGAGGGATGGCATGGTCCATGTCCGAGGGATCCTGAGAGGTCATGCCAGTTCGATTTACAAGAGCTGCGAGGAGTTGAGGTGCGGGACCCTTATCCTTTCGATTTCCAAGAGCGGCGAGATGCCGCAGTCTGGGCCTGCATGCGACCTGAGTGGCTTTTCGGGTTCACAGGCGCCCAGTGGTAATCGAGTCTCTGTCTGCGAGATCAGGGGCCCAACCAACGGATGTGGGAGTTCGGCTAGGGTTGCTAGGGCTCCGGACCATGCATATTTTGATCCTCATGTGGATCACGTTGGTGCAATCCGGTCTGATGTTTTCGCGGGCAGAGGATGGTGCTCTCCTGCCAGAAATGGAGCGTCAGGTGTCGCAAGGGATGGAGACTCGGATCCTGCAGCTGCTAAGGAAACATCTGGGCGGGTATGTCTCGAGGCTGCTCTGGCGGAGGCTTCTTCGGCAAAGAAGGGCGTTGTTGTTTCCATTTCTAAGGGGAAGCTCCCAGTGGTGGGCTTATCTACGCCCAACGCTGCGATTTCTTCGCCACCTCATGTTGAAATTCCGCTAGAAGATCTTCTTGAGGTGGTCTCTCATAAGGAGACTTCTCCAGACGCATCTGGGCAGGGGCCGAGGTTATGGGGAATGCTCGAGATCCGAGAGTCGGGCCTTCCAGGTTCGGCGCATCCTACATACGGAAGGTTTATCTTAAGGCGGGTAGAAGGAAGCATAGGGTTGAGCTTCTAGATTCGATGATGCAGAGGGAGTCACCGTGTGGTTGCCTTCGTGCTCCTTCGGGCCGCCAAAGCTTCATAATCGGTTTGAAGTGCTCGATAAAGGTATTGCGGATAAGCTGGGTGTGATCCCTCCAAAGATGTTGAGACGAGGTAATCCTTAATGAAGTTGCTCTCTTGGAATGTGAGGGGGTTGGGTCGTCCCGATAAATGGCTGGGGGTGAGGAAGCTTATAAGGGAGGCTAGGGCGGAGATATTTCTTCTCCTGGAGACAAAATTGTCTGCATGCGATGGCAAAGTCTTGAGTGATCTTGGTGGTCGAGACCGGTTTGGGTTCACTGAAATGGAGGCCCATGGTGCTGCAGGGGGTCTGATTACAGGGTGGTCGAACGATTTGTTTGAGGACGTGGGAGTCTCGAGGACATGCTTCTATCTCTCGGTGTCCTTAAGAAGGAGGTCTAATGGAGTCACTTTCTCAATCACGAATGTCTACGGCCCGACTGGGTGGATGGGGGCTCTCTTGCAGCAGATCTGGAAGGTTTGAGGTTGGATCTCTCGCCTGGGATCTGGATCGTTGGTGGTGATCTGAATATTACCCTGCTCCCGGAGGACAGACCCAATCTGGGGGGTGGCCGGGACCGAGACCAGGGCTAGGAGGCTTTCAGACGAGTTGTGCAGTCCCTGGGGCTTTCCATAATTGATGCGGATGGTTGTACTTACACGTGGAGGAATAGGAGATCGCGATCCAGACGCAATCGTTTTCTTGTATCTCCTCCAACGTTAGAATCGTTCCCCCTGGCCCGGGCTTGGGCATTGTTACGGTCCTATTCTGACCATACTCCTATCCTATGGTCGGCTGGGAAGGAAAGGACTTGCAGGTTTCGGTTCCGCTTTGAGCGAATTGGCTTCTTGAGGACGTCTTCAAAGAGATGGTTTCTGAGGCATAGAGGAACTGGGGTCCTGAGGGCTCAGCGGTTTCAAGATTCGAAGCAAAGTTGAGATAACTCAGGTCCTATATTTCTGCATTTGGGAGAGAGGTCAGGTCTCGGCGTAAGGCCAGAAGAGGGGAAGCGTGGGCGGGAGTGGTGAGGTTGGATGCCCTGGACGATGAGAGAGGTTTGGATTAGGATGAAGTGGCAGAGAGGTTGGGTTTGCTTGAGGAGATGATGTTGTAAGACAAGAAGGAAGAGGTGGAATGGAGGCAAGGGTCGAGGCAGAAGTGGCTGAAGGAAGGAGACGCCAACATGAGGTTCTTTCACTCCATGGCTTCTGTTTGGAGGCGAAGGAATTTCTTACATAAGATCGAGATCGGGGGCGAGAGGGTGTCGGGGGAGAAGCAAATTGGTGTTGCTTTGAGAGGACACTTCGTGGAGTTCTCACGTAGAAGGCAGAGGGAGGGGTGAGGTTGGCAGGGTATGAGGGCAGAATCACTGACCGAAGGGTAGGTAGACGGTATGTTGGTTGTCTTCTCTGAGGCGGAGGTGAAGAGGGCTATTTGGGGCCTGAATGCGGATGGAGTTCCTAGTCCTGATGGCTTCCCTATTTTGTTATACCGGGAGTTTTGGGATCTGTTGAAGGCGGATCTTTTCGAGGTTCGGGATGAATTCAGAGCTGACAACATGGGCTTCGACAAAGTGAACAGGACGCTCATTTTCCTCCTTCCAAAGAAGGAAAATCCGTTGAAGGTGGACAATTTCAGACCTATAGCGATATCCAATGCAATTTACTTCGTGGTGGCAAAGGTCCTCGTAAACAGGCTCAAGTTGGTTATGGATTCAGTAGTGCTTCAAGGACAGTCCGCCTTCATCTCGGGGCGTCAAATGGAAGATGGTATGGTTATGGCGACAGAGATATGCCTAGAGTGGAAGAGGTTGAAGAAGAAGGTCGTGCTCTGGATGATTGACTGCGCAAAGGCATGTGACTGCGTCGATTGGAGATTCATGTGGACATCATTGGAGCGAAAGGGATTCCCAGAGACTTGGGTTCAGTGGATGAAGAGATGTGTCACTACATCCTCCGTAATTTTGGTGAATGGCAAGTCGAAAGGTGGGCTCGTGCAGCCTCAGCGTGGGGTACGGCAGGGCTACCCACTCGCTCCCATGCTTTTCGTCTTGGTGGCTGACTGCTTGGTCGTGTTGCTTAAGCGGGCGGTGGAGTCCGGCTGGTGTGAGGGTTTCCAGCTAGGGAGCATTTCTATCCCTTTGTTGCAGTATGCAGATGATACGATTCTTTTCCTGGGGGGGAGGGGATAGGAGCAAAACCGTAGTGTAGTGCTCCTTGTTGATACCTTTGGCAGTCAGAACCGCTTGAGATTAATAGACTCAAGTCGGTGGTTGTGGGCTTTGGGATGAATAGTGGAGAACATAGCAGGCTTACGGATTTGGTGGGATGTCCTATGGGGAATCTTCCTATCTCCTATCTTGGAATGACTATAGTAGACGGTAAATTAAAGAAAACAGATTGGGATTGCCTGATACGCAGAATGGAGGAGAGGCTTGCTGGCTAGAAGGCGGTGACCCTATCTAGGGGTGGAAAGTTGACTCCCCTTAAAGCATGTCCTCGCCGCCATTCCCATCTTCTTCTATTCGACTCGGTTAATGCCGGTGGGAGTCAGGAAGAAGGTTGAAACTCTGATGAAGACATTTTTCTGGTCGGATGGTAGGCAACAAAGATCGGGCTGCACCTTGTGGGATGAGATGATGTTACCAAGGGGCGAGATGATGGTCTCCTTGGAGTTCGGGATGTTGAGATCATGAACAAGGCGTTTCTTGCTAAGTTGGTGATTCAGATATGGGGCCCCTCTACCTCCATTGCTGCCAGATTGCTGAGAAACATATATGGGATCAATTGGGAGCTAATTGCCAGCAGGAAAAGATTCAAGTCGCCGCTCTGGGCCGGGATCTGTGTTGTTCTGCCATTCGTTTCTTCTCGGTTGCGGCCAAAGGTTGGGAATAGTCAGAGGTTCGGATTCTGGAGAGATGACTGGACAAGGGAGGGTGACGACCCGCAAAATCGGCCCTTTAATAATGCTAAATTAGCACGTGGAAATGTCGTAGCAGTCGGGCCGATTTCGGTCGTCAAAAGATCAGCTCATTTAAATATATGCGATAATAAATCAAAAGGAGATGATCGTGATTTATTTTACTTGGCAAGAAACCAAGGTCGAACTCAGGGACACGAGCCTCTCTCATATTAATCGGATTTGAGTCTATTTAATTAAGTGTTGAGTTAAAAGTATAAAGGTCAAAACATGCAAAGACAATGACAAGACATGACATTAAAATTAAACATGCACATTTTTTTATCAATTTTTATAATGCAAATAAATACACATGCAAAGAATCACAATTATGCCCTAGATACGAAATGATGAGCAAACGTCAACAACAAGGCAATTCCAGATTTAATAAAGATGACAAACTCAGTTTGAACAAGGCATGGATTAACTAATAAGAGACACATAGCTATCAAAATAATACGTCAACATTAAAGTGTCCATTACTTAAAATAAGCATGCCATGAGAAAGTACGTCAAACGAGCTTCGAAATGAAACTGAAATCGACTCGATTGGAGATACGTAGCTCAAGATATTCAACAAAGAAAGCAGGGGCATAACTGAAAGAAAACATGAAAAGATACCTACAAACAGGTCCCTGGGAGGGACGAAAATGTAATAAAAAATAAAGACGAATCCTTCCCTGTAAATTGTCCACAAGCACAGGGGCATTTTTGCAAATGTGGAAAGTTGCGAGGGCATAGGTGCAAAATGCCCGATGTGCACGTGGACTGCACATGCTTCTGGACCTGCTTGCAAATGTGGAGAAGTCAGTGGGCTCCTCTGCAAATTTCCCAGGTACGCACGTGCCAGGCACGTGCGGCCCAGGCTCGGATAGAGGCTCGGTCAAGGCAGAGGTTCGGAGACGCTTCGGGTAAGCTCGGCTGAGGGTCGGATCCGCTGCAGGCTTGGGGAAGGTTCGGACGTCCCAAGCCTGGAGGCTCGGGATTGAGGCTCGGTGAAGCTCTGGAGAGGACGCGTGGCTGAATTGTGCACCATCCGATCTTCAGGGATCCGACGGCATCTGAACGTGGTTCCTTGTGGACGACGTGGCTGAATTGTGACCGTTGGATGAACACCGGTGAGGTGCATCCAACGGCCACTGCTCGTTCACCTTCCTCCTATGGCTGGCGGCGGGAACTGAGCTCCGGCAAAGGAGCTCTAGCTCCGCCGCTCCATCCTAGGTACGGTGGCGCTCGCCCAAGGCTACTTAAGGATTGCCGATGAAGATTAGAGCTCGGGCGAGGCATCTGGTAGCTCAGCTCGGGTCGCCGGGGCTCCAATGTCGAAGATGACAGTCATGAAGATGGGCCCGGCGACCTCTCCGGCCATTGAAGGAATGGATCGACCTGCATAGTTAGTACCTATAGCCGAAGCGTAACTGTGTGTGTGTGAGTGAAGTGAAAGCTCAGGCGAGTGTGAAGAACATGGGGAGCTCGGAGCTCCTCCGCCGTCAAGGCGGAGGAGGTGGGTCGGAGGCGATGGGGGGTATGGAAGAAGGGAAGCATGGTCGGAGCGATGCGCAATGAAGGGGGTTCTACGGTGAAGCTAACAGGAGGTTCATCGGAGGGTGACAGCTACGGGAACGGCTTAATTAATTCGACAAAATTCGAGAAAAATACAAGAAGGAGGAAGGAGACTTACCTTGGTCGGAAGCGGAGCGGAGGGCTTGGGCTGAAGCTCTAAGCGAGCTCCGGGTCTTCGCTGGACATGGCCAGCCATTCCATGCAGCTCGGGCGGTCACCACGAGGCGCCGCAGCTCCGCCGTCGAAGGCGGAGGGTCTCACCGGGAGTGGAGTCGTCGTCGCTCAATCGCACCGCCTCCCCCTGTCACGGGGAGGCGGAGGAGGGTTGGGCTCCCTTCCTCGTAAAGGTGGACGGGGTGTAACGGTGAGGGAGGCGGCGTATTTGAAGGGGTGAAGTGGCGGAGCCGATGAGGAGGACGTGGGTTTCGAGGAGGAAATGGGGAGCGTGGAGAGAGCTCCGTGAGTGGAGGTGGTGCTCGCGAGGGTCACGGTTGACTGGAGAAGGTCATGGGGTAGTTGGCGAGTGGAGATGGTGGAAGGTGAAGGCAAAAAAATGGAAAGGGGGCGAGGTGTGCGAGTGGAGATCGTGTGCGAGAGGGGGTCTGCTGGAGGTTGACGACGGTCTCCTGACCGTTGGATCTGGAGATCCAACGGTGGAGAGTAAGGCGCGGAGTGACGGCCAGGATAAGATCTGAGGCGGCATGATCGGAGGGCAGATGGAGCGGCCACTTGTCATGACGAGGTCGAGGCGCTAAAGAACGGTGATGATGGAATCTCGTGCATGATCGATCGGCTGAGGACAATGAGCGGGTTGAGCGGCAGAGATGGACGATCAGGAGCGCGATCGGAGGGCACCAGTCTGCGCCACGTGGCACGCTCTGGTGAGAGCGCTCACGTGCGGTGCAGATTGAAGGCGGGGATGATCAGACGGCTGAGGGTTGATGCGGGTCGTGGAGGGAACTGGACCGTTGGATCAGGAGCAGATCCAATGGTTCAGATTGCAGGCGGATGGGGCAAGGGAAGCGGGCCACGTGGCTCACCCAGATTGGGCCACGTGGCCCAATCAGATTATTCCGATGATATTTTTAATATTTGAAGGCTTATTTGGTCGAATTTGAGAAAACTCAAAACATGAAAGTTGTAGATCTTGATGAGATCTACAAGTTTCATGTTGACCAAAACTAGAGAAGAGATCAAACGAAGACACGAAACATTTTTGAGGGTATTTTTAAGTCTAAAAATACCACGAATTTTGTTTTGTCAGTTTTTTGTGGTTTTTAATTTATTATGGACTCTGTTAATTATGAGACATTAACAGGGATTTATTAACAAACTTTTAAGCAAGGGGGTTAATTATGGGAAATAAAGATGATGAAACTGAGGTTCATCACCCCCCTATACTTAAACTATGCTCGTCCTCGAGCATCAAAAAGAATGACTAAGTTGGATTAACCCCTTTGTGCATGTGAATACAGGATCCAATCTGATCAAGTCGACTCGGCTTCAGAGATCCAAAATTTTAGAGTTCAACCCAGCCTTAATCAAGAGGCTTCCAATTCCTCTACTTCTCTAGACTCTCTCTGATGTACATATAAACTAAAGGATATGAGTTTAATATTGACTGCAATTCTGAGAGTAGAGTCAATTCGTCACCCAAAATCTTGGTCCGAGAAAATCTCCTAAGGACCCAATCCTCAGCACTAGGGAATAAATCAAATCTTGCATTCAGTCCACCGTCTCTTTAGTTGTCAGACTTAGAAAGTGTAGATGGCAGGCCAGAAATGGAGGGCATGGGATTGTGTCAATTCTTCTCTCCCTCTCATTGGAACAAGGATTCTCTCTAGTGCCTTTTACGCAACACATTTTTTTTGGTGTTGATCAGTGCGTCCGTCAAGAGAAGTTGGAGCCGTCTGCACTTGTTTTCCTGGGAGTACACCGGGGTGTGTCTTTTTTGAGTATCTATTATACCTTCTACACCCAGACTTGTAGCATTTACGATGCAGAGCCCTTTTTTGGTGCAAGCCCGACTCCTGGTCCTAATAGCGGTGGTCCAAGTGGACACTTTGAAAAAGTTTGGGAGCGCTCGCCTTTGGTGGAAGCTCTTTTATATTTGACTTTGTGGAATGAGAGCTTTTCTTTGAAATTTCATTGACTTGTATAATTTTTGGCTAGCTCCACTGCTTTTACCAAGAGTTGGCGCACACTGATCAACAATTTTTTTATTTATTTTTCACACCCAGGCACTTAGGTCAATGTCAAGAGATTAGTATAAGAATCAAGTTCTCATACTGGCTGATATTGCTGACACTCAGGTTTCCTGAAGCCTTCAAAGATTTTATCCCATCCTCGAGCATCATTAGATCAAATCCAGACTTGAATCTCCCATCCCAATTCCTCGAATGAAAAATCAACTCATCTCAATCAAAACCGCAGTCGTGCATGTGATGTGCTGATCATATTCTTTTGTCTGAGATTAAGCATGGAATATAGCATGCAAATCTAGAGACCTAGGGGAATGTGGATGATTAAGTCTAAGACCCTGATGGTTAAGGCTGGTTAACCGCAAATCTCAAAGACCTCATAAATCAAGCTTCCTTGAACAATTCAGATCCTGAGTGAAAGTGTAAGAGTAGAGGTTTAATCCAACTTCTTCATTCAAAAACATTTTTTTTAATTTTGCTCATTTTTATGGATTTTAGTTTTTAAGGTTAAAACACAGGTTAGACTCAACTTTCCTTGATAAAAGGTTTTCAAAACCATGTCACATAAATAAAAGATTTTCAAAACATTTTTCAAAAAGATTTTTCAAAACAAGAAAAACTCATTTTTTTCAAATCATTTTCAAAAATATTTTTATCTAAATAGTGTAACATAGTTAGAAAAGCCGTGAAATCTTTTGAGTTCTCTTAGTCCAACGAATTTTACCTTAGCCAAAAAGTTTTTAATTTTTCAAAATTTTCAGATATTAGCTAAAGTAAATAAATTGTATGTACGGTATACCCCCTCTATCCTTGAACTTTGCTATGTCCTCATAGCACTAGATGTTACGAGTCCATATGTCCATTTAAAAATAGAAGAATATACGGGAGATAAGAGGGACTCCCCCCTATACTTAGGTTAGAAATAACCTAAGTATAAAGGCAAGAAAAGATGAGTAGAGAAAATCACGGGGATTTGGGTCCCCCCTATACTTAGGCTGAGATTAGCCTAAGTATAAAGATGGAGATTGATGTTGGAAGAGACCCAAGGTGAACGAAGAAGAGGGATGGATTTACAAGTGAGTGGCTGAATCTTCGGAGATGAAATGGAGTGACTACGGATTTGGGGTGTGTGTCACAATAAATATGGCTCAATCAAGCAAGCAAACCCTTAGTTTCACCAACTCACACATGAAACCAACCAAGGTTGGTTGATTATCTTGTCGGTTTTATTGGTGATAAAACTTTAGATAATTACGCGGAGAAAAATGTGAAATAGAAACCAACGCGTAACTGAGGGTGTTGCTCTCCCAAAACCGAATTTTACTCCATTTTTGATTGACTTGCAATTAACAGTCCCAATTTTATTTTAGGTTATCACTGAATTATGGTTAGCACAAAATCAAGAAGTCATCGTCTACCGTTCATTCCATTTTCCATTAATCCTAGGTGATCAAGCTAGGAAATGAAAGCCGAGAAAAACATGTATTCGAAGAAACCGCGATCTAGGCTAAGCGAGAAATCATGCAGTGATTTGACAAAAATACGTGAAAAACGGGGGCTGTTTTGAAAACCAAATCCAACATGCATGCAAGTCGAAAAAGCCACACCTAATCATGCATCTATTAGCGATGATTAATCTTCATTAATTTTTTTAGCTACATGATGCGAGATTATGTGCGTCTATCATTTAGTGTGTCCTACCTACGATCAAGCACATAAAAATATGAAAGATAAAGTGAGCTCGGAGAGCCGCGTGCCTATCCTAGGTCGACACTCAAGTGGGGACGATCCCCACACAACCACCATCGTTCGATTACAATCGCGAGTCTTCGATCGAAGACCGCTGTAAACGACGAATTTATTATAAGTTCATGCAAACATAAAATGCGAGACATTTTTTTTCTTTCTTCCTTATTTGCTCCAAGCATGCTCCTGCGGCTCCTCGCAGCGGGAAACATCGGCTTCTCGCCTCCTTGAACACCAAGGGCCCTACCACAGAAACAATAGTTAGATACCAAATAAGAAAGAAAAAATTTTATATGCAAAATATGTGGTTAGTTGACCTATAAAAAGAAACACTAAATTAAACACACAAAAATCCAAAAAATAAAAGAAATGAGCCGTGTCCCCGGCAACGGCGCCATTTGACGACCCGCAAAATCGGCCCTTTAATAATGCTAAATTAGCACGTGGAAATGTCGTAGCAGTCGGGCCGATTTCGGTCGTCAAAAGATCAGCTCATTTAAATATATGCGATAATAAATCAAAAGGAGATGATCGTGATTTATTTTACTTGGCAAGAAACCAAGGTCGAACTCAGGGACACGAGCCTCTCTCATATTAATCGGATTTGAGTCTATTTAATTAAGTGTTGAGTTAAAAGTATAAAGGTCAAAACATGCAAAGACAATGACAAGACATGACATTAAAATTAAACATGCACATTTTTTTATCAATTTTTATAATGCAAATAAATACACATGCAAAGAATCACAATTATGCCCTAGATACGAAATGATGAGCAAACGTCAACAACAAGGCAATTCCAGATTTAATTAAGATGGCAAACTCAGTTTGAACAAGGCATGGATTAACTAATAAGAGACACATAGCTATCAAAATAATACGTCAACATTAAAGTGTCCATTACTTAAAATAAGCATGCCATGAGAAAGTACGTCAAACGAGCTTCGAAATGAAACTGAAATCGACTCGATTGGAGATACGTAGCTCAAGATATTCAACAAAGAAAGCAGGGGCATAACTGAAAGAAAACATGAAAAGATACCTACAAACAGGTCCCTGGGAGGGACGAAAATGTAATAAAAAATAAAGACGAATCCTTCCCTGTAAATTGTCCACAAGCACAGGGGCATTTTTGCAAATGTGGAAAGTTGCGAGGGCATAGGTGCAAAATGCCCGATGTGCACGTGGACTGCACATGCTTCTGGACCTGCTTGCAAATGTGGAGAAGTCAGTGGGCTCCTCTGCAAATTTCCCAGGTACGCACGTGCCAGGCACGTGCGGCCCAGGCTCGGATAGAGGCTCAGTCAAGGCAGAGGTTCGGAGACGCTTCGGGTAAGCTCGGCTGAGGGTCGGATCCGCTGCAGGCTTGGGGAAGGTTCGGACGTCCCAAGCCTGGAGGCTCGGGATTGAGGCTCGGTGAAGCTCTGGAGAGGACACGTGGCTGAATTGTGCACCATCCGATCTTCAGGGATCCGACGGCATCTGAACGTGGTTCCTTGTGGACGACGTGGCTGAATTGTGACCGTTGGATGAACACCGGTGAGGTGCATCCAACGGCCACTGCTCGTTCACCTTCCTCCTACGGCTGGCGGCGGGAACTGAGCTCCGGCAAAGGAGCTCTAGCTCCGCCGCTCCTTCCTGGGTACGGTGGCGCTCGCCCAAGGCTACTTAAGGATTGCCGATGAAGATTAGAGCTCGGGCGAGGCGTCTGGTAGCTCAGCTCGGGTCGCCGGGGCTCCAATGTCGAAGATGACAGTCACGAAGATGGGCCCGGCGACCTCTCCGGCCATTGAAGGAATGGATCGACCTGCATAGTTAGTACCTATAGCCGAAGCGTAACTGTGTGTGTGTGAGTGAAGTGGAAGCTCAGGCGAGTGTGAAGAACATGGGGAGCTCGGAGCTCCTCCGCCGTCAAGGCGGAGGAGGTGGGTCGGAGGCGATGGGGGGTATGGAAGAAGGGAAGCATGGTCGGAGCGATGCGCAATGAAGGGGGTTCTACGGTGAAGCTAACAGGAGGTTCATCGGAGGGTGACAGCTACGGGAACGGCTTAATTAATTCGACAAAATTCGAGAAAAATACAAGAAGGAGGAAGGAGACTTACCTTGGTCGGAAGCGGAGCGGAGGGCTTGGGCTGAAGCTCTAAGCGAGCTCCGGGTCTTCGCTGGACATGGCCAGCCATTCCATGCAGCTCGGGCGGTCACCACGAGGCGTCGCAGCTCCGCCGTCGAAGGCGGAGGGTCTCACCGGGAGTGGAGTCGTCGTCGCTCAATCGCACCGCCTCCCCCTGTCACGGGGAGGCGGAGGAGGGCTGGGCTCCCTTCCTCGTAAAGGTGGACGGGGTGTAACGGTGAGGGAGGCGGCGTATTTGAAGGGGTGAAGTGGCGGAGCCGATGAGGAGGACGTGGGTTTCGAGGAGGAAATGGGGAGCGTGGAGAGAGCTCCGTGAGTGGAGGTGGTGCTCGCGAGGGTCACGGTTGACTGGAGAAGGTCATGGGGTAGTTGGCGAGTGGAGATGGTGGAAGGTGAAGGCAAAAAAATGGAAAGGGGGCGAGGTGTGCGAGTGGAGATCGTGTGCGAGAGGGGGTCTGCTGGAGGTTGACGACGGTCTCCTGACCGTTGGATCTGGAGATCCAACGGTGGAGAGTAAGGCGCGGAGTGACGGCCAGGATAAGATCTGAGGCGGCATGATCGGAGGGCAGATGGAGCGGCCACGTGTCATGACGAGGTCGAGGCGCTAAAGAACGGTGATGATGGAATCTCGTGCATGATCGATCGGCTGAGGACAATGAGCGGGTTGAGCGGCAGAGATGGACGATCAGGAGCGCGATCGGAGGGCACCAGTCTGCGCCACGTGGCACGCTCTGGTGAGAGCGCTCACGTGCGGTGCAGATTGAAGGCGGGGATGATCAGACGGCTGAGGGTTGATGCGGGTCGTGGAGGGAACTGGACCGTTGGATCAGGAGCAGATCCAATGGTTCAGATTGCAGGCGGATGGGGCAAGGGAAGCGGGCCACGTGGCTCACCCAGATTGGGCCACGTGGCCCAATCAGATTATTCCGATGATATTTTTAATATTTGAAGGCTTATTTGGTCGAATTTGAGAAAACTCAAAACATGAAAGTTGTAGATCTTGATGAGATCTACAAGTTTCATGTTGACCAAAACTAGAGAAGAGATCAAACGAAGACACGAAACATTTTTGAGGGTATTTTTAAGTCTAAAAATACCACGAATTTTGTTTTGTCAGTTTTTTGTGGTTTTTAATTTATTATGGACTCTGTTAATTATGAGACATTAACAGGGATTTATTGACAAACTTTTAAGCAAGGGGGTTAATTATGGGAAATAAAGATGATGAAACTGAGGTTCATCAGAGGGCATCCTCAAGAGGAGATTCCCTAGACTTCTGGCTCTGGCGACGTCGAGGGAGGCCACTCTTTCTCAGGTTGCGATAGTGGGGTCTTGGGCACCTCAATTCGTCTCGGATCTATCGGATCAGCGCATGGAGAAATTCTTGAGGATGCTGGCAAAGGTGCCTCCGCCGGGGGGCAATCTATGGAGGAGGATCACTTTTTGTGAAGGGGGGGAGGTTTTATGTTAAGAAGGCGTATGAGGCGATGAGGGGGTTGGTTGTAGAGCAGGAGCGGGATGTGGATTTCTGTTAGGACATGAAGATTATCTGGGCAACCAGGATTCCTCTTAGGGTGAAGATTTTTCTGTGGTGTCTAAGACGAAATCAATTATGTGATAAGGCAAGGAGAGGAAGGTTGTTTGGTTTGGAGGATACGCAATGTAACAGGTGCGAGGGCTTGGTTGAGATGTGGATCACCTTTTCTTTGGATGCGAGACTTCGACGCATGTGTGGAGGGAGTCGGGGATTGCTTGGGTGGAGGCGGAAGGAGTAGAGCCATTTTGGAGGTCGGTGCGTGCGGTGGACATGGATTCGACGGACGACTGCTCCAAGTCGTTTGCGGTGATGTGAGCTATTTGGGCAGGGAGAACTGAGCTCATTTTCAAGAACCAGAGGTTCTACTCCGAGAATGTTGTCTCACATTGTAATGCGCTTTATAATTTGTGGTCTTCTATGTAAGGTTGTCGTTCTTATTATAATATAATTTTGACTGTGGTGACTCCCGTCTCGGGAGGGCACCCTCTTTTTAAATAAAAAAAAGATGAATTCGAAGATAATTTCAATATTTATAATCCTATTGAATTTTGTTTAATTATCAGACGTCCAAATACCCTTATAAAAAAAATAAAACAAATAAGTAACCCCTTACTTTCCCTTTTATGGAACAACACAATTTGATTGCCGAACCTCCCTTCCCGATGGGTCCTCACACCGCCCATGCAAGTTTTGTTGTATGCTCTGAAAGTTTTATAGAATGCCTTCCAACACTTCAAACCATGCCAGGATGTTCCATCTTTCGAGACTTATGACCACTCTCCTTGTTCGAAAATGTGTATCCCCTACGACATGTGGTCACACTTTCCTTACTCACAAGGACTCCCCACCACATTCCCCTTCCTCTTGCGATCTCGCGGTTCTTTCTCTAAGATGTCATGCTGCCCTCCCCTACCTTGCATGAATATTTGCCCAGGTGCACTAGTGGGTCTCTTTTCTCATTTGAAGAGGCAACGATACTCATGAGACTCATTGGAAATCCCCAACATCTCCCAGTTAGAATGATATACCCCCTACCACCCTCACTCATCCCACGGGCAGGAAAACCCGCATGATGCATGTTGCGTGCAGTTGTTAAAGGTGGAAACCCAACTACTGTTTGCAGTCGCCAGTGGCAGGTCGTGTAACTCAAACTATATGTCGTTGGTGCCAGATTCAAATTGATGGACGCTTAGATGGGCGTGAGCATTGTTGGATAGCCATCACTCATCAGTAATGCTCTCCAACATTTCTTGTTACACATTGGCACTAGCAATGAAGGTTGGGGATTAGTGGTTGCTTAAGAAACAAGAACGGGAAGGAAATGAAGGTATGAAAATCTCGGCAAAAGGTGTCATTAAAATAATATAATTTTTGAAAGTCACGAGAGCTCATGTGACTGAATAGAAGAATAAAATTGGCAGAATTATCAAAATTATAGTGGAGCCCATTATTGAGTACCGAAATTGTTTCCTAACGTTTCTGACAACCCATTTTGATCTGGGCCCCAAATGTGCTTCAAGGATATATTGGTGCACATTTCATACAGAAACCACACCAAGGAAAGAGAGGCTAGATTGTTGCATTTGTTTCCCCTAAATTAGAGGCTAGACTGTTGCATTTGTTTTCCCTACATTATGTGTTGGGCAAAATTTCTAACGCAATCCCCTGTACTGGTCATTAATCTGTACGTACCAAACTTTTCTACTTAATAAGTTCATTGAAGCAACGGCAAAAAAATAATATTAAGCATTGCAATATAATGACATTGTGATGAATATAAAAGTTGACTCCCCAGAAGTTTAAATTTTACCTCTCGAATTATCTTCCTGTTCTGTAATTCAAACTTGTTTCTTTCGAAACTGAGACTTTCAGGAATACTTGAGACAGGTGGCAGGGCAGTTTGACTTTCAGAATCAAATGAAGAAAGAGTACCTTCATAACCATAATGTAGCAAATACGAACGGACAATCCTAGGAAAAGAATCATAGATCAATTTAGTTCACAATAAGTGAAAAACTACAAAGGGGAGATTCAAAACATTGACATATCACGCTTATCATAATGGCAGAAACAGGAAATGCAAGAAAATGTGAATAGCAGAAAAGATATTTTTTACAGATGAAATATCCTTCTCAATAAAGAATAAAATAAAAACACCGCGTGTTTACATAAAACAATCATACAGTTGAGGTCTTCGAATGTTTCTTATTGAGTAGTGAGTCCCTAGGCTTCTTTATATGAGAGGTTAGGACTAGAGTGTACACCATAGAAAAAGAAGAGACAAGGTATCTCCCCGAAGGGTTGCAACTCATAAGCACTAACACTCCCTCTCAAGATGAAGCATATATATCAAGCATGCTTAGCTTTTTCTGATAAATAAAAGGGTGGTGTCCCAATATGGGACTCACCACAAGACACATATATAATTAAGGGTAAATTACAATTTGGGTCCACATATATGGGTCCGATCCCAGAATGGATCCCGATCTTTAAATTGTAATGATTTGGGTCCTAGGACCATTAATGTAAGAAACTTTTTGGGGCTAATGACGAGTATGCCCTTGTTTAAAAGTTGGAATTCAACCTCCATTCCCTTCCCAACAAGGGCATATTCGTCATGAACCCCAACATTTCCATTTCCTAAATGGTCATGGGACCCGAATCGTTACAATTTAAAGATCAGGACCCATTCTGGGATCGGATCCATAAATGGGGACCCAAATTGTAATTTACCCTATAATTAACTAGAAAAGTTACAAGATGTTATATGGTCCAAGCTTTACATAAAGCTCGACAATGCTCGACCACATTCTCAGAGTAAAAAGTATTCCCCCCTCCAAAAATGACATCATTTCTGGCACTCCAAATTGCTCATAGCAGCATTGTTGCAAGAAAAAGAAAAGATGTTTATTTCTTGTAACCCTAGGCTCTCTTATATATGGGAGAGACCTATGGGTAAATTACATGAGATAGATATAAAGAAATAAAATAACTGGAAAGATACAAGGAATGTAGAAATATCTCAACACTCCCCCTCAAGATGGAGCATAGATGTCAATCATGCTCAGCTTGGACAAACATTTCTAAAATTCCCCTCTGAGTAATGCATTGGTAAAAATGTATGTTGTTTGCTCTCTTGAACTAACATTAGAAGTAGAAATCAGACCCTTCTGAATCATATCTCTAGTATAACAGCAGTCTACCTCAATATGTTCCGTTCTCTCATAAAATGCGGGGTTGTTGGCAATAAAAAGAGCAGCTTGATTGTCACATTGGACGTGCATGGCAAGTGGCACCTCTATAGGCAGGTCAATAAGAACAGATCTGACCCACATCATATCCGTGATAACTTTTGCCATAGCCCTATATTATGACTCGACACTCGATCAAGCAACCACAGTCTGCTTCTTGATCTTCCATGAAATCAAGGAATTCCTTTTAAACACAGCAAAGTCCGAGGTAGACTTTTTATCCTTTAGACATGCAGCACAATTTGCATCTGCACATGTTGTAACTGAGAGAGATGTGTCGCTGTTGAACAGAAGTCTCGTACCAGGTGAAGTCTTCAAGTATCTCAGAATCATATGGATTGCATCCATATGTGCCAGTCTGGGCTGGTCCATGAACTGACTTACTTTGCTCGCAACAAAGCATATGTCGAGCTCGGTGATGATCACATATAGTAGCTTGCCAACAAGCTCCATGTACCACCTTTTGTCGACCTCCTCAGTGTCATCATGATATAGCTTTATGCTCACGTCAATAGGAGTAGTGGCAGGTCTGCAATCTGTCATGTATGTTTCTGAAAGAAGATCTGCAACATACTTCCTCTGAGTCATCACAAGACCACGTTAGTTCCTTGCAAACTCCATCCCAAGGAAGTAACGTAGATGTCCAAGATCCTTGGTCACAAACTGCTGACATAAAAAGTCGTTGGAACCCTGAATACCCTGTTTGTCATCCCCTGTAACAATAATCTCATCAACATATACAAGAATGACAATAGTACCTTCATGGGTCTTTTGTCTTCTTCCCAGGCCCGGAACAGGACAGATTTCCCTGCTGATTCAGCACGAACTCCTTCTGAATCCAGTACAGATAATGATCGATGGCTTGATTGGGTCATGTCGTCTTCGAATTCTTTCTAGGGGACTCTCGTTAGTTCGCGCAAGGCACGAGCAGTGAATTCATTCTATTGTGGTGTGTCTTAAACGTTCCCATTGCCGTGCATCCAGAAGGAATTGAACCTACGAATTTGCCAATTATGAGTTACAAACAAGGAGTGATCGGCAGTCGATAGCACAAACCCATGTTGCTCTATGAAGTCCGAGAGCTTCTAGAACCATGATCTTGGACTCCGCTTAAGGTCATAAATAGCCTTGTGCAGCCTGCACACCTTCTGACATTCCCCCTCAGCAGCAAACCAGGTGGTCGGTGCATGTAGACCTCCTCCTATAGATAACCATAAAGGATGGAATTCTTCACATCAAGCTGAAACAAGGGCCAATCGTGTCACAGCAACTGAAAGAAGAATACGCAGAGTAGAATGGTTGGACATTGTGATGCAACCATCTCCTCCTCCATAACCAAGCATCGACAACTATCCTTCAATGCCTCCTCGTAATTCCATGGAATTTCCACGGCAGATAGAGCCGCCGCAAATTTCTAAAATCCCCTATTAGACAATGAAGGGAGACCTAAGAAGCCAGGGGGTAGGAAGCACAAGATCACTTCTACTTTCAACTACAATAGGAATAGCCAAGTTAAAAGGAACGTCCTTTATCTGTGTGTTAATTTCATGCAATGATTCCTGCATAGATACATATCCAGACCCATCGTTAGAAGCTATGTTATCAAAACAAACATGGGGCTCTGTGGATGATGGGTGATGAACATGAGTAGAAGCAGTTTAACGAGTGTAGAACTTAGGGAGAGACGGAACAAGTGGCGCATGTGACTGGGTAGTAGGAGGGGGTGGAGGAGGTGGCGGAGGTGGTAGTGGTGGTGGAACAACAGTCACGGGAAGAGGTGCCATGTAAACTTCATCATATGAGTTCGATGAAGCCAACCTATTACCTGTGGGAGAGAAGTGCATCACAGACTCAAAAAATGTGACATCAACACTGATATAGTATTTTCTGCGGAAAGGATCATAACATTGATATCCCTTCTGAGTCATGGAGTATCGGAACAAACACACATTTGATAGCTTTCGGAGCGAGCTTATCAAGACAAAGACTCAACTGGTGAGACTCGCTTATCAGAAATTTGAGATCTAGGAGAGCGATGGCGAGTGCGAGTGCGAGAGCGAGAGCGAGTGCGAGAGCGAGTGTGGTTGGCAGTGCGGTGAAAGGGAAGGTGGTGCTCGTCTCGGAAGAGGATGAGAAGCGAACTCTCGCCATCGATGAGGAGCCCCTGGTAGGGGAAAGCGGGGAATGGAGGAGTGTGACCCATAAGAAGCGTGGGCGAAGGTGCTTTCGATGTGGGATCAGGGGGCATGTTGCCTCTTTCTGTCCTTCACCCCCAAGGTATTTTTTTTGCGGGAAGGTGGGGCACCGACAAGCAAACTGCATGGCGGCTCGTGGGTCAGTTGAAGCATCGGTTCCTGCGAGGGACCAGGCTTTCCATCGTGGCCGATACAACTTGCATGCTGATGGTGTTCGTCGAAAGGGGGGGCATCGTTCGCGGAGGTGGTGGGGAACGTGTTTCGGGGTGCAAATGCAACAAAGCCTGTAAGTATTCCTAAAGCTCTGGTAGGGGTGGTGGCGCTAAGGCCTCGAAAGAGGATAGGGAGGACGCGCGGGAATCCCGATTGCATCCGCTGATCGGGTACGCGGTGAGAGCCGTTGTCGAGATGGACGTGGTCTTTTCACATCTATTTGGGTTCCTTGGCCCGCGGTTAGCGAGAGATGTGGTGAAGATGGATGCTCGAAGATGTTGTGTTCGTGGTTTATCGGTCGATCAGAGGGATCGGCTGCTTCACAATGGTGATGTCGGCAACGTTTGCTGGAGGAGTTTACGTTTTGCAGATGGGTCTTGCTCGGAGATGGAGGTTTGCGTGGCTAGGGTAAAGGACGTCCCCTTCCTTTCGCGGTCGATTAGATGCTTGAAGAAGGCCTTACGTCGATGGGGAACGGTTCAAGCAGTGCTGGATGATGGGCTCGGGCCCGGTTCACCTGTGGAAGACACGACGATCCTGCTTGAGTGCAACAAGAGCTTCCTCGACAAGGTCAGAGGGTATGAACCTTCGCCTCCTCCGGACGTTCCGAGGGAGGAAGCCGGTGGAGAGTCCGGGGGAGCTTCGGGTTCCGTGATGGCGGTTGGATTTCCGAGGGGTCCCCTCGATGGAACGGTACGAACGGTTCAGTGCACACGGTGCTTCGTGAACTCCTCCTGGGTTTTGTACCTGCCGTCAAATATATTCCCTTTGCATGGTGACGTGGGCAAAGGGCTTCCAGAATCGTCAACGACGGCGTTGGAGTCGGATGTGGATCCGAAAGTTAAGGCCAAGCACGCGGACCCTCTCGTGGATCCATGTGCGGTATCTTTTGTTGTTGCGGATCCAAGGGGCTTCTCGGATGCGGGTGTCGGTTGGGTGTCCTCGGATCCCACAATGCTCATGCCGGTCATGGCTTCATCGGCCTCGTCGGCGTGGTTTTTTCCTTCTTGGGGGTATGGTGACATGTTAAATGGCTCTCCGCAGATGGTTTCTCTCTCCCTCTTCCCTCCTTTCACAGCAGAGGGGAGGGCTCGGACGCAACCTTCCTCCTTTGCGGTCCCAGCGATTTCTTCGGGCAACTCTGAGGGCCTTGATCGGGTTGTCGTGGATGCCTCTTCTGTTGAAGTGTCTGATCATATCTTCGACGCGGGGGCGAGCGACAAGAGAAGTAGGAAGAGGTACATAAGAAGGACCAGGTCCAGGTCTTCGAGGGCGGAGGCGCAACCCTGCCCGCCTTTGAAGATTCGCGTTGCGGAGGCCACGGGTGTGACCCAAATCCAAGGGAGTTTCGATGGTCCCAAACGAAAATCCTCTCATGGAATGTTCGTGGCCTCGGTGATCCGGATAAGCAGAGGATTGTGGGATCAAGATTCTGTGAATGGGGATGCGACATCATTATGCTTCAAGAGACGAAGTTGCAATCTATGTCGGACGACATTTGGAGGCCTTTTGGCGCGGGGGGCATAGAACAGTTTAGATCGTTGGATGCGGCGGGATCCTCGAGTGGGTTACTGGTGGCATGGCGCTCTTCGTCCATGTCCTTCGACTCAGTGATTCGTGGGAGCCACGTGTTGATGGTGTTTCTGGTATGTACGGCTTCCTCCCTTCAGGTGACTGTGTCATGTGTGTATGGTCCTTGTGGTAATGTAATGCGGGGGGAGCTTTGGGAAGATCTTCTTGCGGTTGGTAGCACTTTCGACGGAGTCCCCTGGCTAATTGGGGGGGACTTCAACGTTACTCTTCTCACATCGGACAGGTCTGGGGGCAGGACCTGGGCTGGCTTGACTTTGCAGACACCGTTGACTCGCTGGGCCTTGAGGTGATGGATGCGGAGGGCATCGCGTATACCTGGAGGAGTTCCAACTCTCGTTCGTGTATTGATCGCTTCTTGATTTCAAACAAGCTACTAGAGGCTTTTGCCTTAGCCTCGGTGGAGGCCAAACCGCGGACTTGTTCGGATCACAATCCAATTATTTGGTGCTCTGGGGATGCCCCAGTGCAGAGGGGGCTTTTTAGGTACGAGAAGTGCTGGTTGTTGGAGGGTAACTTTAGGGAGCTGGTGGCGTCTCATTGATCGGAGGTGGGTGTCTCGTGATCTGTTGCATCTCGTTTTGTCCAGAAATTATCTTCGCAGCGGGTGCGGCTATCGGCTTTCAAGAGGGAGTCTAGGGCTACTAGATGCGCCTCAAGGAAGGACGCGGAGGAGGTCATTCGAAATTTCGATGCGCTGGAGGATCTCAGGAACCTCACGGTGGAAGAATTGGCGTATCGCGTTGCTGCTCAGATGAATAAGAAGCACGTCACGGAATGGAGGCAGAGGTCGAGAAGATTTGGCTTCGAGAGGGGGACGCGAATACGTCATTCTTCCATCGTATTGCTAGTGGGAGGCGCAGGTCCAATGCGTTGCGTTTCATCTCGATTGGTGGGGTTCGCGTGGAGGGGAACAAGGAGATGCGGAGAGCTATTGCAGCTCATTTCAAGAACGTTTCGTCAAGAACTGTTCCGAGGAGGTGGAGGTGGGTGGGCCTGGATACTTGTGCTGTGGCGGACTCTTCTCATGACGCTCCCATTCGTGATGTGACCTTGGAGGAGCTTAAGGATGTTGTCTGGGACCTAAATGCTGACGTTGCACCTGGCCCTGATGGATTCCCGGTATCGTTTTACAAAGACTTTTGGGACCTTGTGGGCCAGGAGGTGTTGGAGGTGGTCTCGGAGTTCTGTCAGGGGAACGCGGGTTTCGATAGGGTCAACCGTGCACTTATCATCTTGCTGCCCAAGTCTTCGGCGCCGGATTCTATCGATGATTTTCGCCCTATTGCTGTCTCAAACGCTCTATATCTTATTACTGCGAAGGTCCTTGCTACCAGGCTGAGCAGCGTTCTAGGCAGTGTTATCTCTGCGATGCAATCGGCCTTCATTCCTGGGAGGCAGATCTCGGATTACCTCACCCTGGCATCCGAGATCATAGTCGATTGGGAGAGGAGGGACAAGAGTGGGGTCCTTTGGAAGATGGACTTTACGAAGGCTTACGATAGCCTGGATTGGAGATTTCTCTAGTCGGTGCTTAAGAGAAAGGGGTTTCCGGAGAAGTGGATTTCTTGGATGAGGCGGTGTGTCACCACATCCTCTTTTTCGGTCATGGTGAATGGCCGACCGGAGGGGGTTTGATTCAGCCACGGAGGGGGGTTCGTCAAGGGTGCGCTCTTACGCCCATGCTATTCATCCTTGCGACCGATGTTCTGTCTGATATTGCGACTTGTGTGGTCAACTGTGGCCTCTCTAAGGGATACTCGAGGGAGGGTGTGCTGGTTCCAATTCTGCAATACGCCGACGATACCCTTTTCTTCATTGAAGGGGGTATGGAGGAGGTTAGGGGCATGGCCATGGCTCTGGAGATATTTGGCGAGTTGTCTAGGATGCTTAAGAATGATAGCAAGTCTATGTTCGTCCCTTTCGGCCTTGCGGAGCAGGAGGCTGACGTGTGTGTGGTGGCGTTGGGGTCAAGTTGCTCTAACTTGCCGATGGACTATTTGGGGATGCCCTTGGCCCTGGGCAGAACGAGGACGAGAGACTGGCTAAGGGTGGTGGAGAAGGTGGAGGCGAAGTTGGCTGGATGGAAGTCCGTTGTCTTGTCGAGAGGGGGTCAGCTGGTCCTGTTAAAGGTTGTCCTCTCGTCCATTCCCATTTATTTCCTTTCCAATCGGCGAATGCCAAAGGGGATTAGAGCTCGGCTGGAGAAGCGTATGCGTACCTTTCTATGGGGAAGCAGAAGGGTGGGTCGAGAGGGGTCCATCTTGTTGTATGGGAGGATATTACGCACAGGAAGGATCAGGGAGGGTTGGGGGTGAAGTCGCTCGAGCAAATGAATGACGCATTGCTGCTTAAGTGGGCGAGCAGGATATGGGGGCCGAGGGAGGATCTCTGTTGTGATGTGGTACGAAGGATCTATGATGTGAGGGGGGCGCCGCCTTCGCAGGTTGTCCGGCATGCTTCCCCCACCCATTTTTGGAGAGGGGGTCGTGAAGGTATTCTTGAGGAATATTGCGCTTTTTAGGCCGGTCCTTGGTGGGGGGACTTTTTCTCTTTCTGGGCGGACGATTGGACGGGGGGGCCTTTGCTCGCGCTTCCCTCGCTTGTATGCTCTGGCGGATGAAAAAGTGTGCTCGATTGCGGCCTGCTGGGTAGACGGAAATTGCTGCCCCACTTTCTCTACAAACTTCTCCGATAATAGATTGGAAGATTTCTTGGCCTTGCTCGACGCTGTGAGGGAGGTGGGGCGCCCATCGGGGGGGCGGGACAACTGGTATTGGCGGGATGCTCCATTCTCAGTCAAGAAGGCTTTTGGGGCTATCTCCCGGCCGCCGCCGTCACAATCGGAGATTCTGATCCAGGATTGTGCGTTCCTTTGGGCTCTCAAACTTCTTGAGAGAATTGGTTTCTTCCTTTGGCTGCTCAGGAGATGGAGGCTGATGACGAGGGACCGATGTGCCAGACTATTGGGCAGCGTTTCTGACAGGTGCCTGTTGTGCAATGAGGCGATTGAATCCGTGGAGCACCTCTTCTTCTCGTGCTCCATGGTGATGCAAGTTTGACAGGGGTTGGCTTGGTGTGGTGCTGCACTGACGATCTCCAGACATTCTGGAATGTCCTCCTAACAAATAAGGATAGGCCGAGGAAGGAGATACTTTATCCGCTGGCCATTCTGTGGGCGGTTTGGCGGGGTAGTAATTATTTGTTGTTCTCGGGACAAAGATTCTATAAGGAGAACGTGGGGATTTATGCCAAGTGCATGGTGGAGGATTGGGTGTTGGAATAGCTCTGTAGTGTCGGCGTGTGGTTGTATCTCCCCCCCCCCTCTGTTTATATTTATCTTTTCAATAAAACCGTGGGGTGAGCACCAACGAGTGTTTCCCCCTCGTTTATGGATTTCAAAAAAAAGGACTCAACTGGTGAACAAAAGCAACAGATCCGCACACACAAGGAGTGAGTGAGAATAACTCCTTCCAAGAAAGTTGTGGAGAAAGGAATTTTCTCACCCAAGACAGATGACGGCATACGATTCACCAAATAACATGTTGTGAGAACTGCATCACCTCAAAACGAATGTGGTGCATGACTCTGAATGAGAAGAGTCTGAGTGACATCAAGAAGATGACAATGCTTTCTCTTAGCAACAATATTTTGCTGAAAGGTGTAAGGACAAGATGTTTGATGAATAATCCCTCTAGATGAAAGAAAATGAGATAGATCACGAGTACAAAATTCTAACACATTATCAGTTCGCACAAACTTCACAAGGGTAGAGAAAAGATTTTACACTTTAGTAATAAAGGTTTTGATCACATCCCCCGCTTCAGATTTATTTTTCAAAAAGGACACTTATGACAATCGTGAAAAATCATCCATAGCTACAAGATAAAATCTGTCCCTAGTGATCAGGCACACGAATCGGACCCAGATATCAACATGAAATAACTCAAAAAAGGAGCTACTGCTCCGACTTTGACGACTGAGAAAGGCAGACCGATGATGCTTTCCCAATTGAAAGGCTTCGCACTGAAAGGAAGAACTAGGTGAAATCTATGGTAGCATATGTCACATCTTCAGAAAAGGGAGACGACCAAACCGGAGGTGCCAAGTGAACGCACGGTCACACCCAATCACTTTACCCGTAAGAATGTCCTGAAAAACAAGAGGCGATCGGTCAAAAATAGCTCGACAGTGCAAATCCTTTGTAATCTGACTATAGAAAGCAAATTCATAGAGAAATCTGGAGCATGTAGCACATTTTGCAGATGCGTCGAAGGCGTTAAAGTGATCCCCCACTGTTCTGAGATCAGGGAATGAGTCCCATCAGCTATCACAATTGTTCTCCCAGACGTAACATGTCTATATGATGTAAGTTGATGTCTGTCTCCACATAGATGATGTGTTGCACCAAAGTCCATAATCCACTCTGTGATGTCAGATCCATGACAGGAGGTAAAAGCATAAGTACCTGAGGTGTTGGTTGTAGCAGAGGTACTGGCAGAAGATGAGGTTTCCACATCTAAATGATCTCTTGAGGATGGTGAAGCAGAAGGGGGTATAATATTCCTCAGTCTGGCTACAAGATAATCAAACCTCTGATTTAGAGCAGAAGCAGCAAGAGACTCAATCTACTCTGCAACGTGGGTTGATGCCGCAAACCCATGCTTGGAATAGCACGTCTCCTCGGTATGACTTGGGCGGTGACAGAAAGGACATGGTTGATGAGTACGACCTCCTCTACCACGAGGTCCGCGTCCACGTAAGGTAAAATGGCCTCCTCTTCCTCGAGAGGTTGCCATGGCCGAAGAAGTCTAACTAGAGGCTGTGGAAGGAATAGTAATCTACCGAGCCTACGGAACGCTTCCTCCATGGGGGGAATGTGGTATCTACCAGAAACTAAGAGCGAGCAACATCATATTCATGGTCAAGGGCTACTAGGAATACCTCTACCATGAAAGCATTTCTATATGTATTTTGTTGCTCTGGAGTTGCCGTTAGAGGTATGAAACTGTGAAGCTTCTCAATCATCCCACGCAAGGATGTATACATGGAATGCAGAGGACGTATGTTCTGCTTGATAGGGAATATGGTATGCTGGAGTTGGAGGATCTTCGTCTCATTCCTCGCATGAGATATGTTACCGCGAGGATATCTCACACCGTCTTAGGAGTAGGACGATGTAACACATCATATGTGATCTCAATCGTCAATTTTCCTGAAAACCAAACTTTGGTATATGCATTGTCTGCCTCCCATGAGGCGTTTACCCCAGTCTTCTCCACCGGCTCCTCCTCGGTAAGAATGTATTTCTTATCATTTGACTTCATAATGCTCATGAACTCCACAGCCCAGAGCTCAGAATTTATCCCGTCCATTTTGATGATAGGTGTTGGACCTCTGAATGCGTCTGTGGCGGGTACATCAACTTTATTCTCAAACATCTTGTCGAATGTAGAAGACTGAAGTTTTGTAGATCCAAAGAGTGAATGTCTACACAAACATACGTGGATTTGGGTGCAAATGTAGACTTATGCCCCCAAATCCATCAATGAAATGAAGCGAACGACGCCGACACGTGGAGGCAAGGCAAGCGGAGGGGTCGCGCGTGAAAGACGACGCACAAGGGTGGCGGCGCGGGAACGTGCTAAGCTGCGCGCGTGGAGACGTGCAGGATGGTGCATGTGAGGGTGTGCGTGGAGGCGCGCAGGGCAGCGCGTGTAGGAAGTACGCGTGGGCCGCACACAGGGTGGCGTGCGGCGGCGACGCGCGAAGATGGGGCCAGCGGTGCGTGGAGGTGAGGGGCAGCAAGAGGTAGGGTTGAGGTTTTGGATACAAGAGCTTCAGTCTAGGACCGCCGCTCTAATATCATGTTGGGAGAAAAAGAAGAGATGTTTATTTCTTGTAATCCTAGGCTCTCTTATATAGGGGAGAGACCTATGAGTAAATTACATAAAATAGACAAAGAAATAAAATAATTCGAAAGATACATGGAATGTAGAAATATCTTGTTAGAAAATAGAGGATGCGGAAGCGAATGATAAACAGAGCATAATCTAGAAATATAAATATGAATAACAAAAAGAATTTTACGTGGAACCCTACTCCCTAAGGAGCGACATGAAATCACGGGAGAAACCCTCAAAGGGGCAGATATTTCATTCCTTTTTTTCTCATCTGACTACAGGGGTGTGGGGCTCTATATATAGCACCCACGGAGTCTCCACATCTCCAAATTGGTAGATGTGAGAATAAACTTTGGATGGGGTAAATGGATCATGAAGAGATCCAATTACCCATCTCCCATACATATGACGCATATAACAAATACTACAACACTTCCCCTCAAGCTAGATCATGCAATTCTCAACTTGGACAAACAGAGAGAAACTCAACTCACGCTACATGATACTACAGACAATATCAACTCAATGCGTACAACTGTCAGTTGTTGTCGAGGACATTGCTTCTCATGCCGTGCAAGTGAGGAGGACGAACGGGCTTGGACTATGAGTCAACTGAATCTCCTCGCCGGAGAGCATGTGCTCTGAACTGTGCCTGTCAGAGTCACTGCAACTGAAATAAGTCTCCCCGTCAGAGTACTCTAGCCTGGCACAACATGTGGACAACGGCTCCATCTCTGAAAAAGAGCCGAACTGAAAAGGTCGTGGAAATGCAATCCTCGTCGGAGTCCACGGTCGTTGGAGAATGGAGTATGAAAGAGTCTCCTCGTCGGACAACTAGGTCTCTCCCATCTGGCTCAGAGAATGGTACTCTATTCTGGAGTCCCTATGAAACTACATGAAAACCCTTGCCAGCATGCATAGGGAATGGTCCTCTACTCTGGAGTCCCTATGGCTCACATGAAAACTCTAGCCGACAACAAGAATGATGGGGACCACGATAAAAATATGGCAAACATGTGCTCATCTGAAAAGACCACATACATGTGCGTGTCTGAAAAAGAAGACTCGGAAATATCTGACGTCGAGTCTAAATAATTGTAGAGTTTGAATAATCTGTCTGGTCTGACGAATCTGACATCTCTGAAATCTGGAGAAGACACGTGACTCTACATATACGTCCCCTTTCTCCCATAAAGGTCAGAATGAAGATATCAACCATGTTGGGAGAAGACAACAAAATGGGAAGAAAAAACAAATAAGCTGTATCACAATTTTTTTCAGCTTTTCACTTCTCTCTTAAAATTTTTTTTAGCTATTTTCCTATTCTCTCTTTTTTTGTAATAGCCTTCATTTTTTCTCACGTACGATTTTTTTTGTTGTACGCATCCTTTTTTCCCCTGTTTTTGAATATCGGCCCACTTGGGCCAGAACTGCAACTTGCTCCCCTTTTTTTATTTGCGGCCTTACATCACAAGCCCACTTGGGCTAAAAAATTTTTTTAATAAGAATCAGCCATCGAGACCTCGGGTTCCCATCGTGAAAACCCTCTCTCTCTAACGGCCACCGTCAATGATGGAGTACAAAGCTACCAGGGATTTGGAGGAGGGCGCATGAGGCTGCGTCGCCCCTAGAACTGGAGAACGACGCCATCTTTGGAAGTTGGAGCAGAGGGTGGTGCCGACTGGGCCTACTAGAACTTCGCCTGGGCCCGTGAAGGCGTGTCGCCTGCGAGATCGGTGAGGGAAGGGGTTTCACGCAACGCCTCTTCCTGGAAGCCATGGAAGGCTAGGAGGCCGCTGGAGCAGGAGAAATGGGGCAGCACCGCCGCCTGAAAGAACTCACTCGCCGCCTCCGCTTTTTGAAGATGAAGCGACTCCGATGGTGCTCGCAACCTAGAAGGTGTGCACAAGGAGGGAGCGGCGCCGCCGCATGGACATGGGTGCATCGCCAAACCTGGAAGCATTTTTTTCTTATTGGAATGGAGGCGCGAGTGCCGCAAGATCCTACGGGTAGCTTATCGATCATGGAGGGGTTGCGGCTAAGATGAGATGTTGCGACTAGGGGCTGCCTAGAGGTACGGCAGCAACAGGAATCGGTCCAGCGTCGCTGGAGGGTTTTTCCATCGCCAAAGAGATTGAGGTTGCGGGTCGCCACCGCCTGGAGATGTATGGGTTGCGCTGAAAGCTACGAGGAGCCGTCGTTGGGGGAGCCGAGCCTCCGGCGGTTGGAGAACATCGACTGGAGGAAGCTTGCAGCACCGCTGGATGTGCGGGTTGGGGTCTAGGTGCCTGACGATGGTGCCCTAGCGTGTAGGACTGCGCGAAGGGCTGCTGGAATGCCTGTAGCGCAAAGCGGAGGCTGGATCTGGTTCCCCTCCTGGGAACCCATAATGCTCCTGGAACTAATAATCGAAACTAGGGTTCAGAAACCATAGATGCCTTGGGATCTTCAGAAACAGATTGGAATCTCGAACGAATTACAAAATTCTTCAAACACATCTTCAAACTTTACAAACAAATCTTCAAGATAAAGCAGCAACATCGAATCTCGAATGAATTACAAAATAAATAAATCTCAACACAAATTCCTCGAGAATCGAACCCACTCTGATACCATGTTAGAAAATAGAGAATGCGGAAATGAATGATAAACAGAGATAATCTAGAAATATAAATATGAAGAACAAAAAGATTTTTACGTAGAACCCTACTCCCTAAGGAGCGGGATGACACGGGAGAAGCCCTCAAAGGGGCGGATATTTCATTCCTTTTTCTCTCATCTGACTACAGGGGTGTGTGGCTCTATATATAGCACCCACGGAGTCACCACATCTCTAAACTGTAGATGTGGGACTAAACTCTGGATGGGATAAATGGATCCTGGAGAGATCCATTTACCCATCTCCAATACATATGTCGCATATAACAAATACTCCAACATATCTCGACAAGCGCAAAAGGAAAAACATTATCCTCGTATCCAATACCGCACACGGATCTCATATCTTTCATGAATCATGGGCATCTCCATCCGATAATCCAAGGTATGCTTGCCCTGCAGCAAACATGCTTAGCTTGCTACAGAACTTACTACAAGAATGGCGCTTGGTGAATATGTCAGAATTCTTATCCTCTGAAGTCATACTGGAAATGTGCAACCACCCTCTCTAATCAAGTCTCGGTGTAACGATAGTCGATGTCCACATGCATACGGTCATGAAACAAGGGTTATTGGTTTAGTTATAGATAGAAAGCCTTTATCACTTGGAGTTGAAGGTATGATTTTCTTCATGATCTTCCTTAGTTGACTATATGCATAGCTACTTGGTTGTCATATTTGAGCTCTATAACATCAGCTCGAACAATACGTAAGTCCGCAAACACTAATCGAGTTGATACTAACTTTGCTATGCATAAGTCATCGCCTTATACTCACTTTTTGCATTATAGTTGGAAACAACGACCTATTTTTTTGCTCCTCTAAATATTCAGATTCTAGTAGTAGGCTTCCTATTTACCAAGCATCCCACATAAACAGCATCAAAGTAAGATACATGATCTAGAGTGGCCCATATGGTGAACACCAATCACCTTCTCGAAGAGGACTCGATATATCTCGGAATCACAAGGCATGCACAAAAGTGAGCCTGGGTAAGATAGTCCATGAATTGGTTGAGATCCCAAACTACAAATGAGATATCAGGTTGATCGAGGGGTGGTCAGTTATAGTAACTTCCCAATCGATCAACGTTTTTTTAGTCAAAAGAGGGGGATGCATTGCCTCAAACGACACCTATCATAGATCTAGAATTTGTAGGTTCAGCCAGTCTCCATCAATCTATGCTCAAATTGCAGACGTATTCACACAGTGGAAGAAGAGATGTTCCACCTTCTGAATATGTGATTCACAAAAGGGGACACATATTAGAGATGTCCGAGAAAAGTCTTGCGTAACAATCCCTTGTAATAATGCGTCTTCTACGCATCATGCATATAAAGAAACCAATTCTGTCGATAGTTTTAAGTCCCAAATAAAGTTGCAATCACGAACTGGAGCGTCTATCCTAGGCGGTGGTAGTATGTAATAGCTTTGTAGGCTTGTTTAACCGAAAATAAATTATCCTTCCACACTAGTGATTCCACCCATCGACGGCTGAGGGACTCTAAAAGAAGAAGGAAATCCTCAATGTGTTGATCAGAGAAATCCGCCAAGAATAAAGGCATCCATTTGCCATCTAACCAGCAATCCAACACACGTGCACCATGTCTAGCATCCAAAGCAAATTGGCAGGGAAATCTGGAAAAGAAGGGACCCTTACCCAACCAGTTGTCAGTACAGAAGGCAAAAGATTTACCATCACCAAGCAGCGAATGCAAGAGCTCCTGAAAATGAGGCATCACCAAGTTAATCCTTCTCCAAAAGATCAAAGGGTGAAAGTACATGTGCCGGAGCATACTGTCTCGAATCCCTATGTTAAAAATGTTGCGAATGAGATGGCAACACAAATATTCACTTCTGCCCCCAAAACCTACTAACGTGTTTTAATAGAAGAGCCGTGTTCATGGCTTTCAAACGAGATATAAAGGTTGTCAACCAACTTTGGCAAAGTCACAGTCCATACTCGACCAGATGTACACCCAAGCCATCCTAACTAGCTCTACCCCAAAAATATATGCATGTACATCTCCAGATGTCACCTGATACTAATGGGGAGAAGACGAGATGACATGAAGAAAATAAGAATAACTGAGAGAACAACATGTGCAAGCACTGCATGCCTGTTGTGTGATAATATAGTCACCTTCCAACCAAAGTTATTTCTCCTTCTTCTCTATTATAGGCAACCAATCAGACATTTTCATTCTTCCAGCTCATAAGGGAAGACCAATTGAGTGTTGTACCTAGCTCTTCACAACACTCATGTGCATCTAGGTCAGAATGACCAAAGGAATAACCATAGATTTCTCACGATTAAAAACAAGCCCGGACAATTCATCGAAAATTTCCACTGTTATTGCCATTCCTTAGACTCCTCTTTACCTCCTTCGATAAAGAAGATGGTGTCATATGTATACTACAACAGAGGAATAGATATATTTTCAATGGTATACCCTGATGTGACATCACTATACAACACTTGCTCAACTATGCAAGACAAAATATCAGTTGCAGTCACAAATAGCATGGGAGCAAGGGGGCACGACCCTCAAGTCTAACACCCTGTTGCGGCTGGAAAAAACCTTCCTCAAATTGGGCGTTAACAAGTACTCAGTGGGAGGCTATGGTGTCACAGTTCTTCTTCCATGAGATTCAAGTAGTTGGGAAACCTCGTCGAGATATCGTCATCGAGAGAAAATGCCAATCCACCAAGTCATAAGCTTTCGTAAAGTTTACCTTCCAAAGAATACCCACTTATGTCTTTTACAGTATGTTATAATCTCAGTGAGGCATGTGTTGCGAGCATGTGGTCAGATGATTCTTGGACACCTGAGTTTGTGGCCGAGTTATCGGATCAAAGAGTAGAGGAGTATCATTGTCTCTCTGGCAAATATAAGAGGCTTGATGTGATGTCAGAAGGAAGAGATTCATGACGCTAGAGAGACGAGATGTTCACAATCAAGAAGGCATACAAGGTGGAGCATGCCCTGCCTTCTTTGATGGATACAGAGACTTCTCAGGACGGTGCTAGGATCTAGATACCATCAAGGGTTAGGGTATTCTTGTAGTTGTTGAGATGAAAACGGGTCTTGACAACAGTGTAGCGAGCCATGCTTTTCCCGAAGTTTTTTTAGACCAAAAGAGTGGGGAATCACGCTAAGGTGCCCGCCCCAATATTATTAAAAAATAGGAAAACAAAAAAACAGATTACAAATTACATTAGCCAAGACTCAAGGAGGCACTTGTAGTGGACACGAACATTCTTATAATAAAAACAGTGGTAAAAAAAAAGAACATCATTATGAGCCAATCAAATGACCCACACAACTGCCATCGGGACGAGAACTTCTTTTCTTTGTCTATTGTGCATCCCAACAAGAGAAGTCCAAAAGGAATCGAAAGAGTGGGAGCACAACCAGACCAGCCCCACATCAGCCCAAATAGGAGAAGAAACCAAGCAGCGGAAGAAAAGGTCACCCGACGTCTCAATGGTACTCCCACATAGGGGACAGCTATCGGACACTGTCATGGAAATCTTTGCTCAACGATCTCGAGTCATGATGTGTTTCCTCCTAAAAAGCCACATGAAGAAACCAATCCTCTCCAGGAGACCAAACGACTAGACAAAATTGCAATCTCGGATCAAATCATCTGAAAGTGCAGGAGGAGGTCTACAAATGGCACTATATGCCTTCCGAACTGAGAACGGACCATGCTTCCATATCCAGTGGTCAGGGCCAATGGAGGGCCTACCTGACCAAGAAAATCCAACAGACGGAGGAACTCCTCTAAGCACTAGCCTGAGAATGAAGTTCTGAAAGACGGCATCCAGTTCTCGCTCATCCAACAGTTAACAACCAGTGTATCAGAATTTACAGCAAAGGCAAACATGTGAGGAAAACAGCTAGAAAGGAGGTCATCCCCCGTCCAACCATCTGCCCAGAATCTAAAGGAGCCATCATTTCCTACCACCGGACTAAATAGCTCATGAAAGCAATGCAGTATCTTCAAAATATCCTTCCCAAAGGTTGTTTGATTAGGCCCATGTCGCAGTGACCCAGGTCTCGCTAAAGAAACATCGTATAGACGCCATATTACTTTACAGCAGAGACTCTCATCCCTGCCCCAAATTATGCCTATCCACTTAAGCAAAAGTGCCTCATCGAGGGATTTCAAGCTCATGTTTCCAAGGCCACCACTTCTCTTAGGAAACGTAATAGTCTCCCACTCCACCAAATACATACCCTGCCCCTCCTGACCAGATCTGCTTCAAAGGAACTTTCGCATCACCCACTCCTCATACGTCTCTTGATGCCCAACGGAAGGAGGCGAGAAGAAAAGAAAAACACCGGTATCGCAGAGAGAACCGCCTTAACGAAAACCACTTGTCCTTCACGTGACAAAAGAGAAGCCTTCCACCCAGTCAGCTTCCTCTCCATCTTCTCCACCACTGGCAACCAGTCCGACACCTTGATTCTACCAGCCGCGAGATGAAGCCCAAGGTCACGAATAGGAAGAGAGCCACAGTCGTGCCTAGCTCCAAACTACATGCAAGAGCCTCATCCTCCGACATGTCGAATCGAACATCAGTGGATTTGTTATGATTCAGCTCCAGACCAGACATCTCTCCGAAAATCTCCAACACGATAGACATGCCTCCAGCATCATCCCTATCGCCCTCCACAAACAGGATTGTATCATCCGCATACTAGCGTAAGGGGATAAGTACCTCTCTGCAATTGTAACCAGCGTCCACTCCCCTACTGTGAACCCGATCAACCATGCAGACAAGAACATTAGCTGCAAGAGCAAAAATGCAAAGGAGCAAGTGGGTAACCTTGTTTGACCCATCCTTGTGGCTGAAAGAGACCTCCCTCAAAGCGTTCAGAGTTGAGGAGGGATACAAAAGATGTGGTGGAGTAACAGAAGAAGTTGGGCATCCATTTTTTCAGTGTCCTGGTTTAGTGGAGTTGCGACGAAACGCAAACATTCCGAGCATCCAATGGAGTGATAAGGATTCTTTTGCGGCCTCACTTGGTAGAGATTAGTCAGGCTTAGAGGAAGGGCGAACGAAGGTATGCGCACTAATCTTGGTGTTGTGGCTAGCTAGAAAAGTTGTTGTCTTTGAGGGCAGGACATTTTATTTTGAAAATGTACTCGGGCTCATCAGAGCCCTTTTTAAAATTTAGCAGATGTAATTACCCTATTATTTTATATTATATTTTTGGATAGACCTCTAAAAGATGCTCATCCATCTTCATCTTTTTCTAAAAAAATGAGAGAATGATCATTGCATATTATATCAACAATTAGATATAAAAATTAAATATTAAGGTATACATTGAATGTTGTTCAAAATATAAGTTACCCCTGAATCACAGGTTTTGTGCTAGTTTCTTTTATTGTAGGGTTGAGAATTTATTGTCAAACCTCTAAAGGTTCACAAGGATGTTGCTAGATGATTCTCATATACCTTAAGTCATATCCTGCAAGGGGAAGTCTCTTTTCAAAAAAACATAAACTCTCAAACATATCCTACATATATTTATAGAGATAGAATTTATCCAATAGGCATTGATCCCATTAGATACCTTATGAGCACCACATCTCGTCCCTTTGATCTTCATCGTATGGTTCTCCAAGTCCATACATATTTCCAAATTTGGAACCAATCATATAGCCCATAACAACTAAACCTCGCATTACTCTCTTAAATTTATTTCCATTTAAAGATCGTCGCCCATATCCTGTGAAATATTCCCACCCAAATTTATTTCTTCCATATCAAGAAATCTCGCTCTCGCAATTATCAAAAAAACTCAAGAAGCTTGAACAAATAAGAAAGTATACATTGTCGAGAGAATCGAGTCGGTAAGTTGAACTGTACTTGTTTCTTCTCTGCATTAAAAGTGATTTTTATTAATAGTGTGATGTATTTTATCTACACATTGCTATATGTTGTTATCCTCATCAATATTTTTTCAGTTGTATGATCGAAACTCTTGGCAAATGCATGTTCTTCGTTTTAATCCATAGAATATGTTCATCAATGGTTTTTTTATTCTGAATATAAACTAATTTCATACCTTATAAATTACATAGCTAATAGATTTAGAAGTTTATTGTATTCCTAAATTTTTGCATGAGTTAAGAGTTCATTAGTTTCTTGTTTTTATATGAAATATGTCAATACTCTGTTTTAAAATTTCCAATAAAACGAAGGACTTCGAAATTCTCTTTAGACTAAAAGTCCAAATTTTCATACATTTAATTGTTTCATACTGGTTACTAATATCATTTACCATATTACAATATGATCCAAGTTTTTGTACTTACTATATTTACTAATCAAAGCATTTTCGAATTACTTATTCTTTACGTTATACTTACTATTAAGCTATTGATTCAAGCATTTGTACTTACTACATTTAGGGTGTGTTTGGTGTGTGGGTTAGACCGGGTTAAACTGGTAGAGGGTAACCTATTTTTGTGTTTTGGTAATCTGATAGAGGGTTAAACTGGGGGTGGGTTTGTTGTGATGTGTGTATTGAAATTTAAAGAAGTGAGTAGTTATTGTGATGTGATTGTATTGGAGTTTGGAAAAATGAGTAGAAGTTGAGTAGTTTATAATTTTTATATGATATGATGGTATAATATATTATTTTTTGACGGAGCGGATGAAAGAGAACTAATTTAAATAGCCTTCTTTTGCTTATTTTATTTTCATTTTTTTATTTTTTTCCATAACTTCCATTCTTCCTTACTTCTTCCACTACGCCTCCAACACCCATTCCAACATCTCCAACACCCATTCCACCCTGCCTCTTTCCTAGCTCCCACTTCTCCATCCTTCTTAATCCTATTATCCTCCATAATTTTCCATTTATCCATCAAGCACGATCATGGAAGGTCCAACCCCATTGGTTGCTCTTGTGACAGCGGAGAGCAGTGTAGGTTGAGCGACAACGACCTTGTCTTGTTCATAGGCATGATCCACGACACTAGTCCCGGGTAGCAATGAGCTTCCAACTTTGCCGCAGAGCTTCTTGGCCTCATATCAAGACTAATCGAGGGGAAAGTCAGGAGCAATGACCATCACACTCCAAACCCTTTCGACGACCGCAGGTGCTCTAATGATACATTCCACATATGCAGCAGAACTCCTTTCCAGTAGAGAAGTCCTAGATCCACCTCCTGCAATAGAAGAGAACTCTGCACCATGGTAACGAGAAAGAGTACGATTGCATATTTCCTGAGGTGTTGTGTTGGTTCCGTAGTTATTGTGATGTGATTGTATTAGAGTTTGGAAAAGTGAGTATAAGTCGAGTAGTTTATAATTTTTATATGATATGATGGTATAATATATTATTTTTTGATGGAGCGGATGAAAAAGAATTAATTTATTTAAGGCATTAAAAAAGGGAAAAAGTGAGGCCCACATTGGTGAGAGGAAAAATAGGGTAAGGAGGTTTAACACCCTAGCCGAACAGCCCCTTATTGATCCAAGGATTTTTGAGTTATGTACTCTCAAGATTCACAATGAATGTACATATCATATTTGTTTGTAATATTTCGACTATGTCTTACTAATATTTCGACAAAAGAATATAAATTATTTCTTTTAAGAAGTGCTGCTAACTACTATTACAAAATTACCATTTATATGACATGCCAAAAGGTCCTACCTATAAGCCAGAATTATTAAACATATTTTTGCATATTACTATTCACAACTATATACTTACGACAATGCAATTTTTATAACTCAGATTACTATTCCCGTTTTAATTCTTATAACTCGCAACTAAAGATTTACTACTATATTTATTCATTCAAGGTAAGTTAAATGTTTGGATGCTTCTTATAGTTTAAGGATGAAGACGTGCAAAAAATGAGAAATTGAAAATGTTACACATTCATTAGTAGTGTGATCTACCAATTAACTAGTAATGAAGTAAATGAGATTTATGTGAAGTAGCGGAGGCAAAATTTGAATATAAAGACATCCCAAGTTTCTATTAAAGATCATTGTGTGCTTTCAAAGTGCAGACGCGAGAAGAACGTCTTAGAAAATAATGTCAATAACTATTTTCTTTTATATAACTGATGATGTTTTGATAATGTTTAAAATTCAACTGATCAGTAAGTTCGAATGCATTTATAAGTAAATAATTGTATTAAATCAATAAGTTCATGCACTTCCATTTGTAATAGCAAATCATATGTGAATATCAATAATAGATATAAGAAACATAACATTCCATGTTATGTTTGTAACATCAAACGAATCAATTGTAACAGATAATATTTCTCAACAAATTTGATTGTAACTTATAAGAAAATTTATTTTAATAAATTATTACATATCACTAGTTAACTCGTTTCAAATAGTTCTTTAATTTGTTTTTATCACATACGTAATATTTTTCAGTAAATTATAATCTAATGAACAGTAACCGAACAATATTCATTAGTAAATCAGTAACTCTTAGTCCTGACAATTATTACAAATATATCACTAAAAAATTTGTATATCAGTAACTTTTGTGTTATGCTTTGTAATGTCTCAAAATATATCCGTATTTTTTACGAGACATCAATAAAGTTTGCATTTTTTATTCATTTGCCAACATATGCTAGTAATTTGTAGGTTTATAAAGGTGTTGGAAACATACATTTTAACTTATGTAAGATTTAACACGTGGAAATAATTAATAGCGAAAAGGTTTACACTCCAAAACTGTAAGACATGGAGACGTCAGTGCATTCCTAAATTGTTTCCCTTCAAATCATGGATTCGTTTATTTGGAATGTTTCAAATACAATTAGTAATAACGGTTGCTACCAATTTTCCATACATGTCATCCTACAAATAAAGAATCTTCAAGTTGGATTATATTATCATGTTGGTTCATCATACTTGATATATGGCAGGAATTGAATACGCACTAAGTCCTCATGAGCTCAGTGCTCATGGGATAAGCCCTATATATATATATAGAGAGAGAGAGAGGAGTGATCCTATGAGCGCAAAAAATTGTGAGAGCATGAGACGAATGATTCTGGACCACATGATTCTATTTTCTCTCTCATGTTCTTTTCTCTCCTGGGTGAATCATGCTCTCACAACTTTTTGCTCTCATAGGATCACTCCTATATATATATATATATATGGGAAAAAGGAATATACTCCTTGGGAGCATTTAACTTGCATGCTCACACCCTTTCTTCCCAATATTTTTAATTTTTTTGAAACGAAACTTCCAAGAATTTAGATCATTCTATGTCACCATGGTGCCATTCAAAATTCAACTTAATTCGAGATTTAGGTAGTCCATCAAGACTACCAAATTTTAATGGTCTCAGAATTGCTGAAATTGATCGCGTTCTCTTGACCGGCTCAACATCCCAAAACTAGTATCTTCTAATTAGTGCATCAACCGACCTCCTTTGCAAATGGCCAAACCATCTTAACTGTTTTCTCACATCTTATCCTCTATCAGAGCTACACCAAATTTTCGTGTAATCGCATCACTCTGAATCCGATCTTTTTGTGTATGATCATACATCCACCTTAGCATTTTCGTTTCTACTTCTATCATTCTCTACACATGTCTATGGTTTACAGGCCAACATTCTGATCCATAGATCACAAGTCTCACGGCTACTTTCTAATACTTTCCTTTGACTTCAAAGGGATTTTTCTTATCATAAAAAATAGTAAAGGCTCCTATCCACTTTAACCAACCTGCATTTACTCTATGAGTAACATCTCCATCAATTTCCCCATCCTGTTGCAAAATAGATACCAAGTATCTAAGAGAATCTCTCTTCTGAATGCTATCATCTCCAATCTTCTCCTCGAGTCCATCGTTGACTCCATCAAATGTGCATTCTATATGATCAGCCTTAGCCCCAACTCTACAAAATCCTTTACCCTCTAAGGCATGCCCTCAAACCTTCATCTTCTTATTTACACCATCTCTTGTTCATTAATCAACATAATATCATCGGCGAACAACATACACCATGGTATTGAACGCTAGGGTTTAGTCCTTAGCGCATCACAGAAGCGTGTAGGTCTTATCATATATGACCTAGGGCAACTAGTCATACTAGTTGATTCGGAAAGACAAAATTAAATTTTTTTTAAGAGATAAAACCACATGATTCGAGAACACCTCTCAAGTCATTTCATTAAAATCACAAACAAGTTATAGGAACACCTCTTAAAGCGTGGTTGTGATCGTTGTCTCTAAAGTAAAAGACCTGATATCTCAAGTCCGATCCACCGGAGGAGATGATTGCGAGCGTGTAAATGAGATGTGCGCCTCTTGTAATCCAAGTCGGTGATCCGAGCAATGAATTTCCTACTTTCGTCTCACTAAATCTGATGTCTTCTTTATAAGCAAGGGACACCGAAGAAGACGGATATCCACGAGTGGTCGATCAAGCACAATGCATAGCGACGACGATGACGTTCTCTAGGTCAAGGTGTGGACGGAACACTTGAGTACGAGAAGGTGCTCTTCTTTTTCCTTAATTGAGAGATCCCATATCTCTCCATAAATCTCACATGTGCAACAACAATTATTGTAGAATAATTCACAAAAAAATCAATTTTATTTTGTGATAATTTCAATCATGTCATTGACAAATTGTGAATCATATTCACCCAACCAAAATAAAATGTAAATTACATTTAAAATTAATTGTCCAATATGAATCTAATTCGCATCAACGTTTAATTCGTAAATACCAATTTTAATAAACTCTCTCTCTAATATATTATAAAACACATTTATAATATATATGATTTATATGGATAGTGATATCCACATTATTCATATCGTTGATAATTAAATCATATTTAATTACCGTGAATATACATCCTCATGTATATAAATAATATGAATAATATTCACATTATTCATGACAATTAAATAATATTTAGTTATCAATTTTTGAATGCTCAAATATAGTATCAACAAAGGAATTATTCTCAAATTCTTTCAAGAATAATGAGCTTTCTTCGTGGATACCTAGAGATAAGGACAGGGCAATTGTGCGTTCCATGTATAGCAACTTGGATATTGAGATCATATCTCAAATTAAGATCTCGGGAACCTCTCAAAGATGTTTGATTAAATCAAAGCCGTAAATCAAATCTTCTCATTGCCTAAATCATATTCTGATCAATGTCCAACATTTGGACTAAGATTAAATTACTTATCTACTGAGAGGAGTCACTAACATCCAAACATGTTTCATCACTCTCTTGGAAAGGAAGTGTCATGGTTATACAATCATTTATTCACATCACTCTCGAGTATTACTAATACATGTACACTATGCATAATGGAAGACCTAGAATAAACCTTAACTTTTAGATCACTTTTTAGATTGTCTTCTTCAGGATTTTATCATAAAATTTCTGATGCAGATGGAAAAATCCAATCATGAAAAATATTTGTATGGTGAAGAAATTTAGAGAGGAGAGGAATGTGCCAGTTGCGCAGGTTTTGGAGATGAATTGTTAAGATCCATTGAGAGAGAGAGAGATAAACTCAATTTTCAAATAATCTGAACTTAATTACTTAAACAAATGCCTATCATCCCCTTTAAATAGGAGGGGTGGGATTACAAAAATAGAAAGTGAATCAAATTCAAAATACAATTCTAATTGATCATAATTGACTCTAAACGATTCTAATTGACTCTCAACTAATTTTACCTACCAAAAACATGGAGATTGCGATCTCGATTTATTTAAATAAAATACGCAATCAATTAAGAACCGGAAACCTAAATCAACCTTCTACTTTAATTCGATTTGACCTATCAATTTGGGAAAGATTGCATCAATTCTCCTTCACTTGAAAAAAAAATCATCTCCTGACAAATTGCTCGATCTTCGATCCATCAGTGGAGAATTGCATATTGGATTGGTTGAGCAGATATCCCCAATTTCGCTCTTTTTCATGTTACGTTTATAATTTCTTTCCACTGAGGGGTATGGCTGCAAAAGTTCTACCCCTTCACTTAAAATATCTTTTCCTAAGTTACCTCCCTCTTTAATATTTAAAAAAGAAGTTTTGGATGGAGGTAAATTTTGTGTCTATTCCCGTGGGATTCGAATTTTCTTGAGGATACACATGTTAGGTTTTTTCGTCCAGCAATAACATGGCGGCGACGGGCTGCGTCGGGCGACCATAAGTGAAGGCGGTGGCAGGATGGGCGCAGCTGGGGTCAAGGGTGACGCGTGCGGCAGTGACGACGATCTCAGCATGAGGTGTTGGTGCGCAGGGTTGGGAGGAGTCGTGTGTGCCTCGCAATGCTGGGGATGGGTCGACCATGACATTGGCGGTAGGGAGGAAAAACCATCGTTGGCAACGACGGTGACTACTGTGGAGGCGGTACACAGGTGATGTGCAAACCGCGTGTGAGGCGTGGCCACCCCCAAGAATAGACCCTCGATACCCCACAAGCAACGCTCGTAATGGCTTTCTAGTCTGCGGTGATGCTCCAATATCGGCGAGACGACGTTAATATTGGAAGAAGGTATCGAAGTTAGCAATGAAGTTGCCGTTACAGAAGAATGAACCGGTGCCCGCAACTCTCGGGGTATGGGTGTTGGTGGTGTGGGGACTTCCTAGACTTCGAAAGATGAGAGATCGAGAACCTCATATTTTTCATCTTTGGAACCTTCATCGAAGATGTGTCTTGTATCCTCCTTTTCTTCTTGATTTGAAGGTATATCATAAAATCCTCTTCCAAAAAGTAAATACCTTTATTTTCTGGATCAAAATCACATTGTATCGAGGAAACAATGGTCTGATTTGTGTTATTGACTAGTGATTTTTCCTCGATTAATGTGTCCACCCATGCTTAAACTTATAAACATGATAAGAGGCGGTGCTTGAACTTTTGTTGATGCGAACTCACATGCGAGCCATGGGAGAGGAGACTCAGATCGAACTTCAAGCGTCAATACTCAATCGGATCGTTGAATCATAAGAATGATACGGTTGTCGTGTTTTGATACTAAATAATGCAGATAAAAAACAACCAACGGAGGAAAATAATTTTGACGGTGGAAATATTTGGTGGAGACAAAATTAGAGGGCGGGAGAAGAGAAGAACGCGCCAGTTGCGCAGGATTTTGGAGACAAACCGCGAAGATCACGCTGAGAGAGATAGAGAGAGATGGAGATAAACTCTTTTTTCATATAATATGAATTTAATTACTTAAACAAATGCCTACCAGCCCTTTTATAAAGGAGGAGTGAGATTACAAAAATAGAAAGTGAATCAAATTCAAAATAAAATCCTAATTGACTCTAACTGATTCTAATTGACTCTTAACTAACTTTATCTACCAAAAATGTTGAGATTACAATCTCAATTTATTTAAATAAAACAAGCAAAGTAATTAAAATACCTAATTAGAGACGAGAAACCTTAATTTGAAAAATCCCCAAATCTGCAGTTTTCTTCAATTCGATTCGCCCTGTCAAATTGAGAATAATCGCATCAGTTTCTCATTTGATCATTGGAAGTTGGTATCGATCATATACTTTCCAAAAGCATATATCATACCTAGGTATTGATCATATAGTTTCCAAAAGCGCATATCATACCTACAAATTCAATCAAGCTTTCAAACCGAGACAAATGTGCACGGAATTTGATCCCAATATCTCATGAGTGAGCTCATGTCTTCCGATTCAGTAATGAACATGTACGATCCCTTCGAGAGATCGTATTACTCATATGCCCTTGTATGAACACCAGTGCATCGGTTTATAGACCTTGAATAGGTCATCAACCTATCGATCTGGTAAATGTACATACTTAGACATAAAGTAACATATATATATCTCTGGTCATAGGATGTTTGTATCGTGACAGTATACGACATAGGTCTTGGTTATGTTGATCTCGTTAAGTTAAACCTTTTACCTAACTTATTTAACATCTCCGAATCTCTATTCTTATGCAGAAGACCTACATCAAGAAGTCGGTCAGACTCTGGATGTCGCACTGGCCCGTGATTGCGCGTTCCTTTGGGGGCTCCGCTTACCTGCTAGGATCACCTTCTTCCTCTGGGTTTTTCGACATCGAAGACTGATGACCCGCGATCGATGCGCCTCCCTTCTCCACTCCTCCAACACTCTTTGTCAGCTCTGTGGGCTGTCTGATGAATCGGCGGACCACCTTTTCTTCCTTTGCACTTCGGTCTCCCGGATCTGGGATGAGGTCGCTTGGGCTCGATCAGCCAATACGGTGGACTTCTGCGACATCCTCTGGGCCAACAGAAGAAGACCCCGCTCGCATCTGCTTGGCCCTCTGGCGCGCCTTTGGTCGATCTGGAGGGCCCGCAATGACACTATCTTCTCGGGTGCGCGCTTCTACGTGGAGAACGTCAATACCGCGGCATCGATATTAATCGCTGACTGGTCTACGTAGTTGGGCCTTGGGGCCGGTTGCCGTTTTCTTTCTCTGACCTCTCTCTCTTCCTTCTTTCTTCCCCTCCTCCGTCTGTAAGTATCTCGCACTATTCTTTATTTATAATATTTTTGGGGTGAACACCATCGCGTGTCTCCCCCTTTTTGGAGCTTCAAAAAAAAAAGAAGTCGGTCAGATATCAACCTTTAGAGAAGGATTGACATCTCCATCTCAGGCTAGAGATTCTTTCTTAACAATCATTTGACGGTACTTGATGAGTCCTCAATCTAACTCTTTAGATATAATCCAAGCACCAGCCTCTATAATTCAACATTTGAATCAACAGTTGTAAGATCATTAAGATGGCCATGGTACATAACCCTAATTTTATTAAGGGACATATTATGCAAATTAGTTATTCTTCATTTTAGATTTATAAGTGAAGTGCAATAACATTTATTGCATAATGGCTTGTTGTGGGCTCACATGTCTAACGATCTCCCACTAACCCCAAGAACCATTAATGGGCTAATCTTTAAATCCACATGCATGTGTTAATCATAAGCTATTTAGAAAAATCGCTTTGTAGGCTGACTAGTCACTTTGTTCCTGAGAGACTGAGCCAGCCCTTTTACAGACTTGCATATCCCCCAGTAACAGTGCTCCCACCAATGTGAACCTTGCATCTTATGCAACCAATAGTCAACCTTGTTAAAGTAGTTATTGTACCTTTGTCACTATAACTCGATAATTATTATAACCAATGAGTTATACATTTATTCCTGAAGATCTCTAACTCCTCAGATTAAGACATAGACTTAGTAGGGTATTTGTAGGTAAGACATTCTATCACTATCTATAAAGTCTTAATTTCTTAACGAAAAGACTATGAGATTACTATCTCAAAAATCTTGTGCCTTTGAAGGTGTTGGTTATTACGGTAATTTAATGTTTTCTCTCCATAGTAGAATTGCTAATATTTTACTACTCCCACTCCATAGCAGACATCTGACCTTTTGTAGGCATATAACATGCACTGAGCTTCCCGTAGCTGGTGCACTAGGACATGTAGCTTTGGCATTCACATCCCCAACTCTTTGAGGTACTAACACTTTATAAAGGTCAGTACCATATCTTAAGGGAAAGAAGCTTTCTTTGGGGCATGTTTGGTTACTGGGTTGAGCTGGGTTGGGCTAGGTTGGGGTATCCTCCTGTGAAAAGTAGTTGTTTGGAGGGTTGGGATGGTTGGAATGATAATTCTGATGTGATGTGACATTTATTATGTGTTATATAAACTTTTTAATGATTATAATATATTTTTTATGTTAATAAGTGTATTTAAACAAGGTTAAAAACCATTATACCAAAGAAAATATAAGGTTAATAGAAGCAATCCCAACCCAGGAATGCAGGGTTGGAGCTGGGGGTATGTTAGGGTACCCCGGGGTACCCTGGCAACCAAACAGGCCCTTGGAGTCTTCCAAAAATGGAATATCTCCAATGTGTACCACTAATGTGATGGTCCCAATGTGTTCTTCTCTTCGCTTCTGAACAACTTCTAACTAAGATATAAGAGGCATACTTGAGACATTTTTATCTCAAGGTATGGAACAACCAGATCATAGAACACTTATTACCATCCTTATATCACTCCAAATGATTAGGATTTTACTTTATTTTAGCACGATGAACACAATGACACTCCTACTAAGCTTTACATGGTTCATCAAGATTCTATTTGAAATCATAACCTTTATAATTTCATCAAATCTGATGTTCCCACTACAAGAAGTTTATTTGAGTCCATAGATAGAGTTCCTTAGCTTGCACACCTTGCATTCTTCAACCATGAAGCTATAGGGCTACTTTCCTCATTGAAATATTCATTGATGAATGCAATCTTGACTTCCATCTTCCAGATGTCATAGTAGCAATATTCTGATGGATTTAAACATGGTTAATAGAAAGCAAGTCTCATCGCAAGTCATGTCTACTTTCTCTATGTAGCACATGGCTACGAGCCGTGCTTTTGAAGGTCTCTACCTTCTCATGAGGGTCTCTCTTTATCTTGAAGATCCATTTAGATCGAATGGGTTTGACCCCTATATGTGGATCCTCGAGCGTCCATACATAACATTTGTGTATGAAGTCTACTGATGCAATATTTACCAAATTGACAAGTCAAATCGAACTAAAGCAGAGGGCTGATATGAGGAATTTTCAAATTTGGGATTTTAGTCCTTAATTAGTTATTTTAAAATAGTTGCATATTTAATTTAAATAAATTGAGATCGTAATCTTAACGTTTTTGGTAGATAAAATTAGTCATGAGTCAATTAGAATCGGTTAGAGTCAATTAGGATCCAATAGGATTTCATTTTGAATTTAATTCACTTTTTATTTTTGTATTCCCACCCCTCTTAAAAATAAGGATTTAAAGTGGTTTCAGGAAAATTGCATAGGTATCCCCCTCCTAAAACATTTTATTTAAAGGTTAAAGATGATGGTAACTTAAGAAGAGATATTCTAATTGGAGGGGTAGAACTTTTGTAGTTATACCCCTTAACGGAAAGAAATTATAAACGTAACATGAAAAAAGAGCAAAATTAGGGAAATCCAATCAACCAATCCATAAGGAATTCTCCACCGACGGATGGAAGATCGAGCAATTTGTCATGAGACGAATTTTTCAAGCGGAGAAGCATTAATGCAATTATTCCTAAATAGATAGGATGTATCGAATTGAAGAAAATTACATATTCGGGAATTTTTCAAATTAGGGTTTCTCATCTTAAATTAGTTATTTTAATTAATTTACTTATTTTATTTAAATAAATTGAGATTGTAATCACAATATTTTTGGTAGAAAAATTATTTAAGAGTCAATTAGAACCGATTAGAATCAATTAGGATCACTTAGGATTTTATTTTGAATTTGATTCACCTTCTATTTTTGTAATCTCGCCCCTCCTATATAAAGGTATGGTAGCCATTTGTTAAAAATTTCAGATTATATGAAAATTGAGTTTATCATTGTCTATCTTCATCTCTCTCAGCACGATCATTGCGATTCGTCTCTAAAATCCTTTGCAACCGAGGCGTTTTTCTCTTCTCCTGCCCTCTAATTTCTTCTCCACCAAATATTTCCACCGTCAAAATTATTTTCCATCATTGGTTATTATTTATCTGCACCAACTACTTTAGACTTTATTGCTAACATCCATCTTTTCATGTCATGATCTACAGAAGCTTCATTATATGAAGTTCGATCATTGTCAGATTTCTCTGACACATGGAATCCATGCCCTCTAGATGGTCTCACCACCCCCAAACTGATTTGAAGAGGTATGAGTGTTTCATAAAAAATCTTTTATTGTCATTTTAGTTTCCGATTTTAGGAGCCTCATTATCCTCTCAGGATTCAATGAGCCAATTTACTTCATTCTTATCTTGATTTTCAAGAAAGTCATCCTCTTAGAATCACATTCTTAGAGATTAAATCTTTTAAAAATCTCAAAGTCATAGAGTAGGTATCCAATACCATCCCTTATAATCCTAATGAAGTAGAACTCTCAAGTGCAAGATTCAAGCTTTTTTACATCCAGGTTATAGCACGGACCAAGCAATCATTAAATCCTCCAGTGTCTGACACCAAGCTTGGTTCCAAACCATAGCTCACGAGGAGTTTTTGAGTTCATATTTGTGTGGCAAAGTAAAAGAACGTTCTCCCGGTAGAATCGCTGGCCAGCGAAGAGGGCCTCATTCCTCCCCAGCCAGATGCACCACAACCTGGCAAGTGGAGTCAAAAAATCCTTCCTTTCCCTGCTCCTGTTGCAAAACAAACTCTCGCAGAAAGCAAGCAGACCATCCGACCTCACCCAATCTGAATCATCCCAAAGCCCCCGTACCATGTTGCAGCCGAAGAACAAGTGATCAATAGTTTCTGTCTCCTCATCACAAAGCCCACAATTAGGCCCAACATTAGCAAATAATCTGGCGCATCTGTCACGCGTTAAGAGCCTCCCCCTGCGAAGAAGCCAAAGGAAGACTCCAATGCGCTCGGGAAGATTCAACCCCCAAAGGAACCAGCAATCACGCAAGAGAAGATCGGCCCCAGCCTGAGGATGGGGAGCCAGCGCCAGATACGCCTTACGCGTGGAAAAAGGACCGTCCTCCCATGCCCAGTGGTCCCGCCCCTCATTAGGATGATCAAACTCAACATACATTTTAACTTTGAATACAATATTCACAAGTATTTAAGATTTGAACTTTCAAACAATCCAAAGTTCCATATCTAACTAGTCTATTGATCTTATCAATATACATATGTCCAAGGCTTGATGTCAGATCATTGTCAAATGATCTCCATCCTTGTATTGATCTTTTGGGTTTAAATTTTCAGTACTAGAAATGTTAATGAACCAATCATTACTATTCTAATTTAGAAGAGTCCTTTAGATATCTAAAGATTATTATCTGAAATATATCCATCATAACTTGATGCAAATAATCTATTCCAGAATGCATGTCCATTTCTAACAAGTTTAGAAATAACAAAGAATGTATTCTAATATCTAGGTCATAGAGACATTCTTTAAGACTGATGGCCCTCTCACTGGCATTCATCCAACTCTTTGGATGTCATATATATGGAAGTCATAAAAGTACAGTCAACTCTTTGATTCCCCTTCTTACATGGGTCGGATCCATGCTTCCACTGTACTTCCTTAACACTTAAATAACCATTGCTTAAGATAAAGAATCTCATAAACTGAACATGTCATCAAGGGACTTCAATATACGAGTATTTCAACATTTATTCTTGCTTTATCCATTCATACAATATGAATGTTATGATGTTTCATGAATGACTTGAGTATGGATAGCAGAATGTTGACATTTATCATATCTACACTCATCTTACCTCAAAAAGGACTTAGGTTCAAGAAGGTACTCAAACATTTTGAGTGCATCATCTCTTATCGAGCCATCATTCTGCATAATGCAACGAACCATGTCATTCATGATCAAATGTTGAGAGCACATATCTTTGTCAAAGCATCTTCTTTATTTTTTTAAGAATGATCTTGACAATTGTGATCATCACCGACATGCTACTTCCAAAGTACACTCGATGATAGATCTAACTTTAGAGATATAGAAACCATAAGTTGTTGTCTTATTGTCTATTTAATTGTCAATCATCATCATTGTGAGGAAATTAGTACATTGCAACCACATGCATTATGTGTCCAACTGCAAGTACTACATCTTAATCATGGATCCAATCCATGATATTATACTGGTTATGATTGAGTATAGATTTGATTGCATTTAATGAAGGTTATTTGAAATAAGATAATTTGCGCAGATATATTTCTTTGATTAAATTTATTAATGTTTTAAATCAAAATTGTCTTGCCTTTTATACCTTGAAAGTTCATTACCTTATTCACTTTCAAAGCAAGAGATATATCTGCGATATATCTCTAGAAAGATAAGGGATATCCTTTCTACCTTTGTTACATCCCAATAATATGAAAAAAAAGAAGCAGGAACACATTTTGCCATGCAAATCCAACTTGCATTTCCCAATTCAGTCTTTAATAGCCGGGTCCACCACCCCTAAGGTGATGTTGACATGTTGTTAATTGAACATGAATAAAATTCGCTATACGCAATCCAATATCGCCTCAATAATATGGAGAATCAATATTGGGGTCACTATGCAGACGGCCTTACTTTTTCGAGAAGCAAAAAGCCCAATTCATGTGCGCTTGTATGTAGGAGTTGTCACTTCAAACAGGCGTCTCCAACATACAATCCATGGTGACGGAACCCTTCGCCTTGACGAGGGACCATGGATATCATTTATATGATCATATCACATTTAAATTTAAATTAATCATTATGAGTTATATTCATAACGATTAATTCTTCCAAGGGAATTACATCTTTATTCACAATGAAGTGTTTATTTTAATTGGATCCACTAAATTTAATCATATTAAACTAATCAACAATCCAATTCAATCAACAAACAAACAATTAGGGTTTGCTTGATATTACCATATAGTACAAGCTCTCACAAGTATATATTATTTTATATTTTAATAATTAGAGTACAACTTGACTTACTCGTATTATTCTTTCCTCAAAAATGGATCCGGCCAGTACGCTCGAGTTATGCTAGGAGGGAGCTTTTCCTTGACATGCTAGGCGATAATTAAGGAACCAATCCAACATACCCGAACCAGACACATTCACCATTCCGATTGAGAACACAAAATAATATCAACGTACTTATGGTTTTATCGAACAACTTTGATGACCGGCATTATGCTTTATAGTAATAACTCTGAAATCTTAGGCGTCTTAAAATAATTTTGAGATCCTAAAAATCTAGTCATATCAAGTAATCTTGTTTTGCATGTAAAATTCGATTTACAACTATTGTAAGTTAAACTAGGATTTTTGTCATGAAACATACATTCAATGGCCACTGATGTTTAATCAATTATTTTCATAAATATTAAGCACCAATATAACCAAGGAAAATTCATAATTTTTATTATTTACATTAAACACATTAAGCAAGAAGACTTGATGATCCAATCATCATCCAACCCATCGCCACTAAATATGGAATATCTACAGCAAATAAAGTCGGAATCGCGCAAAATAAATTTGTGTGGTTTGTTGGTTTAATTCTTTGTGTAATTAAGGTATTTATTTCATGTTTCATGATAGGGAAACAGTAAGCAAAAATAAATTTCTTACAGATCCGTGAATACATGCAAAAACAATTTCATCGCGAGAACTTTTCGAATTTTAATTCATGCACATTAGATGCCAACAATTGGCTACTAATTTCGGACATATTTAGACATTCTAAATACATTTTATTATCCAAAAAAACATGTCCAAACAGTGCATAAACATGATCTTTTCAATTTAGCGAAAAATAATTCGAAACGTACATCATATGCACAAACCACGAGTCCACAAGCAACCGATATGTAAAACATTGTTCTCTTTGTGTTGGATCATATCCAAGACCTTTGACCAATGGTTTGATACCACTTGAAAACTAAGGTTTAGGCCTTAGCGCATCACGGAAGCATATAGGTGGCATCATATACGACTTAGGGCAATTAGTCATACTAGTTGTGTCGGCAACTGAAATTAAAATTTTTAAAGAGATGAAATCGCATGATTCGAGAATACTTTTCAAATCGTTTCATCAAGATCACAAACAAGTTATAGGAATACCTCTTGGTTGCAATCGTTGTCTCTAAAGGAAAAGACATGATGTCTCAAGTCGAATCCGACAAAGGAGATGCTTGCGAGTGTGTGGATGAGACGCGTGCTTCTCGCAATTCAAATCAATGATCTGAGAAATAAATCTCCTGATTTTGTCTCACGAAATCCGACGTCTTCCTCATGAGCAAGGGGCACCGAAGAAGACGAAGATCCACGAGCAGTCGATCCGACAACTCAACAGCGTAGCAATGACATCGACGTTCTCTAGGTCAAGGTGTGGACAGCCACACTTGAGAGAGAGGGGGGCGTGTAGAGAGAAGGGAGGAGAGAGTTTGCTATTGCAAATTATGTTGTATATTCTAAAATAAGAGCTAGGGTTGCCTTTTCTTTTATAATAAATTGGATGGCCATGAATCCTAATCCATGTGCTCACAAAATCAGGGTTTAGATTGTTTTGTGCTTTCAATCAACAGACATGATTTTGCTGCATAAATTTGCAACAACAATTATCAATTTAAAAATAAATCAGATAAGATGCAAATAATTTACAACACATTAGACTTAATTTAAATCAATCACGTGTGGATTTAAAGGAAAGACGATGAGCCTCATTTCCTTAATAAAGGGCACGGCGATACAAGGAGTACGAGTCATTGGTTGTCCCCCTTCTTAAAGTAGAAGGTGCTCCTCTTTTTCCTTAATTGAGAGATCTCATATCTCTCCATAAACCCCGCATGTGAAACAATAATTGTTGCATAATTATTCACAAAAACAATTCCAAATTATTTTGTGATAATTTCAATCACGTCATTGGCAAATTGTGAATCATATTCACAAATCCAAAATAAAATGTAAATTGCATTTACAATTAATTGTCCAATATGAATCCCATTCACATCAACATTTAATTCGTAAATATCAATTACAACTGACACCCTCTGATATATTATAAATCACATTTATAATATATATGATTAATATGCATAATGATATCCACATTATTCATATCCTTGATAATTAAATCATATTTAATTATCTTCTATCTCCATTCTCATGTATCTAAATAATATGAATCATATTCATATTATTCGTGATATTTAAATCATAGTTAATTATCAATTTCCCAATGCTCAGATATATTATCAACAGTGGAATTATTCTTCAACTCTTTCAAGAATAATGTGTTTTCTTTGCGGATACTTGGAGATAAGGACATGGTGAGTGTACGTTCCAGATATTGAGATCATATCTCAAATCTAGATTTCGAGAACCTCTCAAAGATGTTTGATTAAAACAAAGCCGCAAATATAATCATCTCATTGCATCTGAATCATATTCAGATCAATGTCCAAAATGTGGACTAAGATTAGATCACTTCTCTACTGAGAGGAGTCACTAAATCCAAACATGTTTCATCACTAGAATGGAAGAGTCATGGTTGTACAATCGTTTATGATCACATCACCCTCGAGTATTCCTAATACGAGTACATCTTGCATACTGGAAAACCTAGAATAAACCAAAAAATTTAGATCACTTTTAGGTTGTCTTCTTAAGGGTTTTATCATTAAGTTTATCTTTTGATCATTGGGAGTTGGTATCGGTCATATACTTCTCAAAAGCATATGTCATACATAGGTATTAATCAAATACTTTCTAAAAGCATATATCATACCTACAAATTAAGTCAAGCTTCCAATGTAAGATGACCATGCACAGAATTTGATCCCAACATCTCATGAGTGAGCTCATGCCTTCCAATTCAGTAATGAACATGTATGATCCATTTGAGAGGTCATATTACTCATATGACCTTGTATGCACATCAGCTCGCCAGTGTATAGACCTTGAATAGGTCATCAACCTATCGGTCTGCCAAATGTGCATATTCAGACATAAAGTAACACATTTGTTTCCGGTCAGAGGATACATGCCCATCTCTTGATAGTAAATGACATAGGTCTTGGTTATCTCGATCTCGTTAAGTTAACTCCGATGTTGTAAAAGTCGCCTAACTGGCCCGACTAGTATAGTCAGTGGGGTGATCAACCGAGTATTAACTAATTCCTACTAGGTCCACTAGTCGACTTTTTTTTTTGGAGATACCATATTTTTTATTTTTTAAAAACGAACTTATTCTAACATGCTTAATATTTTATTTAAATTCAATTACTCCTTTTATTTCATTATGATAGTATAAAAATACAAATATATTTAATATATAAGAATATATGTATAAAAATTATTTATATTTTTAAAAATTTCAAAACTGATTAAAACCTGACTAAATCCGATTAATCACACGGTTGTCGATTAATCCTTAGTCAGTGACCTCATCGACCGAGTATCGACTTTTGCAACCTTAATCAACTCTTTGACCTAACTTATCTAACACCTTTGAATCTCTATTCCTATCAGAGGACATGCATCAAGAGGTCGGTCAGATATCAACCTTTAGAGAAGAATTGACATCTCCTTCTCATGCTGGATATCATCTCTTAACAATCATTTGACGGTGTTTGATGAGTCCTCAATCTAAATCTTTAGATATCATCCAAGTATCGGTCAACATTTGAATCGTAGTTGTATGATCATTAAGATGGCCATGATACATAATCCTAATTGTACTAAGGGACCTATTATGCAAATTAGTTATTCTTCATTTCAGATTAAGGAGTGAATTGCAATAAGATTTATTGCATAATGACTCGTCGTAGACTCACATGTCCAATAGGTATCTCATTCTGAATGTGCCTAGTCAACTCGTCCATAACTATAATAAAAAGGAATGGACTCTCAGGCCCCGTTCGGTTGCAGGGGTAAACTCCCCTTGGGGGGGAGTTTACCCCCCTTAACCCACTTCTCATCTCTCTCATGTGGGTCCCACATTTCTCCTTTTAAAAAAAAATAAATAAATCAATTTTACATCATCAATCCTATCAAAAAATAATATATTATACCATCATATCATATAAAAATTATAAACTACTCCACTTCTACTCACTTTTCCAAACTTCAATACAATCACATCACAATAACTACTCACTTTTTTAAACTTCAATACAATCATATCACAACAAACCCACTTCTAATCCACCCCCAGTTTAACCCTCTATCCAAACACCAAAACCCAAAAATGGGTTACCCTCTACCAGTTTAACCCGCTAACCAAACGCACCCTCAAAGTTGAACCTTGATGCAGACCGATGTTGATGTTAAAATAATCAGCCTTCTCAGATTGGTTGATGTTAAAATAGTCAGCCTTCCCAGATTGGTTCCTTACATAGGATGCATATCAAGATAGAATAATGAAAATGCTAGTTACATATGGATACTATATTTTACAAAATAGTTTGATCATCATTTTTTACAATATGTGATTTCTAACAAAATTGTTACACAATTTGATAAATTGATAGTGGTATTTAAAGCTCAGGAAATACTCACTCATTTGGAGGACCCCTTATATATATGGAAAAAGGAAGATGGATATGTTAGAAATGTCTATCTTCCACAAATTTAGAAATATATATTAACTTATTATTCTAAGTAAATCTCTTATTGGCTTCATTTTAAAAAAAATAAAAAAAAATGAAGAATGAGGAATGGGAGCATACTCTTATATGTTCCAAGAGAGCATATACATTTAACCATATATATAGATATATATATCGGATGCTCATCGGGCAGAAAGTCTTGTACAAACTTATTTTATTTTTGAGGCTAGAAACATGGTTGCTTTGATTAGCAAAAAGTAGATAGTTATGGTTCTGTCTGCGTACAAAATTTACATATATGACTATGGCCCAAAGTAACCATGAATTTCAGTGGGCGTGTTCGTGCTTAAGAGATTTATTTCTGAGTTGATGGATGGATGGAGGCGAGATGCATTTATAAAGATGGCACGTGCCTAGCCAATTGTCCAGCCTTTTACTAACTAACAGAACATGTCGGCATTGATTGTCCTCGCATCGAAACAAGATTCATAAAGGAGACATACATACCTCCTCAACCTGTACAAAGATCAAGTGATAGACCTTTTTCACTAAATATCTTTAATGATTCTATTCGATCATCGCCGTCCAAGATGAGCTCGATTGCCATCAGCTCTCCAGCTTTAGTGGGAGTGTTCAAATTGCATCCTTTTTGTTTAGCTATTATTTATTTTTGTTCCTCTAGCAAAGGGATTGCTTGTAGCTTCCCACCAGCCTCTCTATATATATGAGGATTGTGGTTCTTACTGAGAGTAAATCCTTCTCTCTTCCTCAAATCATTGTTGGTCCATAACTCACTCTGCAGATAAACTCTCTAATCATGCAATCAAGTGTGCATTTCAAGAATATTCTCAAATGCAGAAATCGTACATGTGTTATGATTCCGCTACTTGTTGCTACTATATTCCTACTGACGCCTTTTCTAGATGTACAACTATTTCAGCAATCTTGTTTGTCTTATTCACTTTGGAATATCCATATCTACCAAAGGAAGAACTGCAACGTGTTTGAGCTAGTGATATTACCTCCTCTTCATGTGAATGAACCATGTCTATTTGACTCAGGCCTCTAATTAGATGTTGCAACAAGTGCTCCTCATACTATTCCCAGCTTGCACATTGTTAGAGTTATTATATTTACATTTATATTCATAACCCTTCGGGTTCCATAACACCCCATGACCCTTCAGGTTTCGTAACCCTCTGTGACCTTTCAGGTTCCATAACTCTTGTACTCTCTAGGGTTTTCTCTCTATATAAGAGACCCTAACTCTATAAAATAAACATCCCATTAGTTCATCTTCTCAACATGGTATCAGAGCGACGGTCCTAGATCAAAGCCTAATACAATCCCTCACCACCATCAGCCCTCTCTCCGCTGACAAGGAGAGAGGGTTGGACATCCTGCATCGCTCATGGATTCGATGGTCGCGCGCAAGGCAGTCCGAGTCCCCAGCAACACCAGCCACCATCTCTAACGGCACCTAAAGCGTCGTCCACGGCTCTAGCAGCTCCAGTCGCACCTCTTGCGTCGCCGTCACCGCCTGGAGCCTCCCCTCCTACAACCCCTACTTCACCATGACTTGTTTCTCCCAACTTGATGTTACATACGCTTTATTCTATCAAGCAAGGGAGAAACGGGGAGTCAGAGATGATTCTTCAGGACTGTTGTTACCCTTCCACGACTGACAGACCAACACTCTAGACTACTACCCAGATCATCTGTCTTCACCGAGCATCGACTACTTCGTCAGGGTGTATACTTCTTATTTTACGATCTGACTACTACTCCATGCTGGACTTCTTCTACAGCAATTCTTCTTTAGGCACGACAGAGATATTTTCCGGTGACCTGCAGGCACGACAGAGATACGTTCCGGTGACCGGATATCGCAGCGACTCTACAGGCATGGCAGAGATACGTCCCGGTGACCTAAAAGCCGCAGACCCGTCCTCGAGCGAGGTCTTCTACCAGCAGCGGACATATATTATTAAGATGCATCGTGTGAAGATGTGGTGTATACTTTTTTTCTTTTTGTTGCAAGCTGCAGCTTTCTCGGCTCCAGCTTAAGAGGGAGTGTTAGAGTTATTGTATTTATATTTATATTTGTAACCCTTCGGGTTCCGTAACACCCCATGACCCTTCAGGTTCCGTAACCCTCTGTGATCCTTCAGGTTTCGTAACTCTTGTACTCTCTAGGATTTTCTCTCTATATAAGAGACCCTAGCTCTATGGAATAAATATCCCATAAGTTCCTCTTTTCAACAAACATTGCCCCTTGTAAAAGGATACTATCATGCATTCTTCATCATCTCTCTCATTATATTATGATTGACGGTTTGTCCGATGAGAAATTCATTACAATCTCATAACTATTTGATTTCAAGACATTATATTGCAGCCTTGTAGTAATAAGTTTGGAAACCAACCATGGTTGATGAGATATGGACTGTTTTCTATTTCGTGGCACTAGGGATCTTGTAATAAGTCATCCAGTGTAACTGTTGCCGGACTCGTTAAGTTGAACAGCTAAAGACAAATCTTGTCGTAAGACATACGGAGTTCATTACTTCAAAACATTCTCTCCATTAGCTAGGATGGGACCTATAGATGTTATTGTTTTTGCGATGGTCAACAAAAGCTGGCCTGTCTGCCAACTTGAGATAAATAACGCTAATATATATGGAGACCTTGAAGAGGTGTATACCCAACCACCCAGTTATACTATCAAAGGAAGAGTGTCCATGTTAACACAAGAAGCTCATATACACCGTAAAGTGAAGTCATAGGGACGAATTTGACAAACTCAGCACCAAGATTACTATAATGGCCTTTCTAAATTCTCTCACCTGATTACTCTATCTTTGTAAGATGCAATACATGTGGCACAGCGTCTTTAAGAGATGATATGATACACATCCAAGATGTGAATCTCATTATGCTAGTTTATAGGAATTAAAGTGACTAGACCAAGGGGGGGGGGGGGGGGGGGGGGCTTGTGATACACATCCAAGATGTGAATCTCATTAACGGTGCTTATTTTGAGGATTCCACACAATAAAGGATTTTGATTGGAAAAGTCATCTGCTTTATGCCCACCTGGCTTGATGTTGTATGCCTTGTTAGCAAGACATGTCAAAATATGGAGAGCCCTTGGTACAATCATTGAAAGGAGGTACTATTTAGCATGTGTTATCTCAATAGCTCAGTCAGGAAAGGACTTTTCTACACAGGTTATGGACATACGGATGTTTATACTTATTGTGATGCAGATTGTGCTACTTCTTAGATGACAAGCGATCTACTATCAAATTTGCTATTTCTTGATGAAGGCAATCTCAATCACCTACACAGTTAGAAGCAGAATGTTGTCACTCAGTGTGCTGTAGATTTGGAATACAAGGCTATGGCGTACGAGACTTGTGAGTTTAGTTGCTTTCTACCCTTTCGGGAGGAACTTGGTTTTCCATCCAAGGTTCCAATTTATTTATATTTTAATAGCCAATTCACTACATATATAGCCTTTAATCTAGATTTCTACAGGTGTACCAAACACATTGATGTAGATTATCACTCTATCAAAGATACAATATAAGGAAAGATTACTACACCCCATATCTCTTTAAAGCTTCAGTTTGTAGACATCTTCGTTGTGAGTCTTGTGGCATTTCACAAAAAGCAGCATTCTTTTCTTATTTCAAAGTCGGACATGACTAATGCATATGCACCATCCCGCAGGATGTTTGAGAAAGAGAATATTTGCGTTGTATATGTATTTCTCTCTTATTTCTCTCTAGGTTATTTATATAATCTTCCATTAACCCTAGACTACATCTCTACTACATAAGATTCTAGGCTCTTATATCTCGTTCATTTCTCCCAACATGACCAGAGATAGAAATGGTCGTAAGATTAATGCAGTCCTTTCAAATGTGCCAGAAACCATTAAATCGTTGAAATTATTGAGTCCAGATGCAAAACACAAACAGGACAAAATATAAAATAACAAAACAGAAGTAATGGAAAAAACAGTAGATCACTTAATAAACATCATCAATATCATATAACAGTCTAAGATTAGTTCATAATATGTTCCATTGTATTAAATGGTGATAAGAGAATTGAAGGTGGAACTTGAAAAAAAAAACTGTGAAATCAAATAAAATGTTACACTTATTTATATTCAACAAAGAACGAAAATTCTAATCCTACTCTAACTTACGAATGAATAGCCTCGATGCCAACAGGCACATGGTCAATACTTGTCTGCTGTTTTTTTCTCTCTTCCAATTCAAAAGACTGCGTAAACCAGAAAAAGAATAATGTATAGACACCAATCCATTTAAAAAAAACAACGAACAAAGTTGAAAATATGTATGTGTGCTGCTAATTTGTGCATTTAGAAGGAAATTTGTTTGAAACATTTGGAATAAAAAAATGGTGGCGCATTATCCCACTATAAGTAGGGTTGGCTACATAGATTCTTGCTCAAATCCATATTGAAAGATTCAACTATTTTTTACGTTAGTTGTCGACTACCTAGCGCAACCCCCACAAGGGGTGATTTGAACCTTGGTCTTTTGGGTGGTAGGTACACTGCACTACCACCAGATTATTTTGAAATAAAAAAGATTCTAAAAAATCCTTATATCACTTGCAACATGTCCTTCAACATTGATGGAGCTTAAAGCTAAGAATATTTATATTTCAGTAAGATTATTTGTAGAGGTTTACGCTATGTTATGTTGTACCGTTACGTATTTCTTATTTATCTCATGTACGTCTATGTAATTTACCCAAGGGTTTTCTCTATATATAAGAGACCCTAAGGCTCTATGGAATAACACAACAGAGCATTATTGACTCTGACATGGTATCAGAGCCAAAATCCTTATCTAGGGTTTTTCCTCCACCCCCCCCCCTCCCGTTTGGCCGCCGCCTCTCCTTTCTTCGCCCCCCCCCCCTCCAGCCGCCGAGGCAATAGCCCCCCTCCCGCTGCCGAGGCCCCAGCCTCCCTCCCGCCGCCGAGGCTCCTGCCTCCTCCCGCCGCCGTCCTCACCAGCCGCCGCCGACCCCACCCGCTGCCGCCAACCCAACATCCGCCACTCGCGGCTCTCCTTCTCTTGTCGGCGTCGATTCAACGATGGGTTCAAGTGCATAAAGTCTACATATGCACTTGAATCCAAACGGGTCTTTGTAGACGCCAGTTCTTTTGTCTATCATCCCTAGGTCTTCTTCTCCGGCGATATGTCAGAACAAAAGGTTGATATGCCCGCCATAGGTGCATTTAAAGGTTCGGCACCAATAGTCAAAATGGACGGGACAAACTACGAACTCTGGGCTATGCAGTTCCTGAGTCTTATGAAGTCATGTGGTAAGAAGCATATTCTTACCGAAGATGAGCCGGCAGAGAAGACGGGGATATATGCCTCATGGGAGGCTGATGATGCGTATGCCAAGGTCTGGCTGTCAGGGACGCTCATGATGGAGATCGCCAACGACGTCCTCCATCAACCCACCGTCAAGGCGATGTGGGATATTCTGGCTACTACATATTCTGAAGTGAGGAACAAGACGAAGATACTACAGTTGCAGCATGATATTTTTACCACGAGGCAAAATGGGTGGCCTTTTCATTCTCTGTACACGTCCCTACGTGGGATGTTCGAGAAATTATATAGCACCATCCCGCTCACAGCGACCCCCGAGCAGCAGAAGACGTTCCGCAATGCCACTATGGTAGGCGTATTACTTGCTGCCCTTGATCCGGAGTACGAGGCAGCCCGTTCTCAGATCCTCGCCGATGCCACTATTCCTCCGATGGAGAGAGTCTACAGGCGGCTCAGTCGTATCTCTATTCCCTCCAATGTAGCGCCTCCACCTCCTTCGGCAATAGCGGTCTCCAGAGGACGAGGTAGTTCGTCTTCATTTCGTGGCCGAGGAGGTGGCGGACGTGGCCGAGGAGGTTGTGTGCGTTCAACGTGCTCATTCTGTCGTCGCACTGGTCATTCTGAGGATACATGTTATTCCAAGCATGGATTTCCTCCTTCTGCACGTGTAGCTGATCATGTTCAGGCTCTGTCAGCATCTACTCCATATCACAGGTTCGAGGAGCTAGTGGCACGGCTTCGTGACATTATGCCACAGTCATCATCAGAGGGTGCTGATACATCCGACGTTGCGGCTTCTGCATCAGCTACTACCTCTGCTACTGCCAGTACCTCAGGTAGTACTTCTGCCTTTTGTCATAACCACGATCTCTCAGGTTGGATTGTTGACTCTGGAGCCACCCATCATCTCTGTCGTGATAGAGCTATGTTGCAGTCCTACAGGCATATTCAGTCTCGTCGTTCTGTGCTCATAGCTGATGGCACTTATTCCCCTATTGTGGGTCAGGGGGAGACTTTCTTATTGCCCTTCATGCACTTACAGAATATTCTACATGCACCAGAGTTCTCCATGAATTTATTATCAATTAGTCAGATTACAAAAGATTTGCACTGTCGCGCTATATTTAACCCATCTTCTATCATTTTTCAGGACATACTAACGGGCAGGGTGATTGGCTGTGGTTCTGAGCACAATGGCCTCTATCGTCTAGTACGGAACTCCTACGCTGACGTCTCACTACACTCTCAGGGATCCGTTTCTCCGTATACATGGCACTTTCGCTTTGGTCACCTTCCGCTCCAGAAGATGCGTCACCTCCTGCCACAGATCTCTTCGAATTCTTCATTTCGTTGTGAAGCGTGTCAGTTAGGGAAGCACCATCGTTCTAGGTTTCCTAGTCGTCAGGGTCGGAGCAGTCGCTCCCCGTTTGAGTTATTTCATATAGATATTTGGGGTCCTAGTCGTGTCCTGGATCATCAGGGTCACAGGTTTTATCTTGTTGTGGTTGATGATTTCTCTCGTGTTTCTTGGACTTTTCTTCTTAAGAATAAATCTGAAGCAGGAAGCGTTATCAAAAATCTTATCAATGAAGTGCAGAATGTTTTTTCCTCTATTGTTAAATATGTGCGCACGGATAATGCATTGAAATTCTGCACTCGTTCTCTTGCTCAGTTTCTTTCCTCTAAGGGCATTATCCACCAAACTACATGTGCTTACACATCTCAACAAAATGGTGTCGCGGAGAGGAAACATCGACACTTTCTTGATATTGCTCGCACATTGCTTATTCAAAGTTGGGCACCATTAGTCTGTTGGGGAGATGTTATACTTACAGCATGCTATCTGGTCAATCGTATGCCTTCTACCGTTCTTGGGGAAAAAACTTCAATCTCTGTTCTCTTTCCTGATAAGGACTTGTTTTCACTTACCCCTCGTGTCTTTGGAACTGTCGCCTTTGTTCACCGCTTGTCTCCAGGACTTGACAAGCTCTCTCCTAGAGCTGTTAAGTGCGTTTTTGTGGGCTACACACGGACACAAAAAGGATATCGTTACTATGACCCCATTCACGACAAGTACTATGTGAGTGCTGATGTTACATTTTTTGAGCCAGTTATGTACTTCTCCCCTGCAGGTGACAGATTGGTTTCCTCTACATCTACGGATGATAATGTCTATGTTCCCCTACCTCCAAGTCTGGGTCAATCTGAGTCCACTACACCACCACCACCACCTCCTCCATATCCTCCCATTCCACCATTCCCTAAGTTCTACATAAGGCGGTCAGGGCCTGCTCAAGCTACACGTCAACCATCCAGCACGCCTCAGGTATGCTCCGATGTTATCGCTAATGATGGGTTAGATAATGCACCGGTGCAGGAATCTTTGATACAGGAGGAGGATACGCCAGTCAGTACAGTGAATGATGATCTTGATCGTCCTATTGCTCATAGGAAGCAAAAGAGGCAATGTGCGTCCTATCCTCTTGCGTCTCAAGTGTCCTTTCATCGTCTTACTGGTGATTTCCAGAGGTTTGCGGCAGCTGACTTGATGGTTGAGATCCCACGGACTTATCAAGAGGTCATGAAAATTGATTGTTGGCATTTAGCCATGGAAGAGGAGATGTGTGCCTTACAATCTCGAGGGACTTGGTCCCTAGTTCCCATTCCTCCTAGTGCTTCTGTGGTGAGTAGCAAGTGGGTGTTTACAGTTAAATATCACGTAAATGGACGTCTAGATCAGTACAAGGCCCGACTTGTCGCACGAGGCTTCACTCAAACCTATGGGGTAGATTATTTGGATTCATTTTCACCAGTGGCTCGACACTTGACTCTTCGCATTCTACTATCTACTGTTGTGGTACGTGATTGGACCATAGTACAACTTGATGTCAAAAATGCATTCTTGTATGGTGATCTACAGGAGGAAGTCTACATGCAGCAGCCACCTGGTTTTACTGCTGAGGGGGAGACTCAGATGGTGTGTAGACTTCATAAGGCTATCTATGGCCTTAAACAAAGTCCAAGGGCATGGTTCCAGAAGCTTTCCCAGCTGATTGAACGACAGGGGTTCAAGAGATCAAATGCGGACCACTCATTGTTTATCCAGAAGACTCTCAGAGGTACGGTTGTCGTCATGGTATATGTTGATGATATTCTGGTTATAGGAGAAGATGCTCAGGGAATCAAGATGACTAAATCTCTTTTGGGAAGTCAGTTTATTACGAAGGATCTAGGCATGATACGATATTTTCTGGGGATAGAGTTTACGAGAAATGCACAAGGAATGGTAATGACCCAAAGAAAATATGTCACAGACTTGCTAGTTGAAAAAGGAATGGTTGGATGCAGACCGTCGAGCACTCCTATGGAACCAAGTATGAGACTTTTTTTTTGACACTCCAAAAAGGGGGATACACCCGTAGGTGTTCGCCCCATTTTATTAATGAGGAGAATAAGAAGTACTTACAGGGGGAGCAGAAAGGGAGAAAAAGGGGAGACCGATATCCACAATGATATCAATCGCCCCATTACACAAAAAGTCTAACCAGATGACCAGTCCAAACAAAAGCGGTTCGCGTCAATACAAATATTTTCTATATAGAATCTCTGCCCCGCAAATAGAAATTTGTTCCTTCCCATCCAGATACTCCAAATGCGAGCAATGGGAATCAGTCTCTCCGCCCTCGGACGATTTGCAGCGATTGCAAAGCTCTCACAAAAAGATTCCAACGACGAATGATTCAACCAAGCAATGTCCTCCCATATGGGCCGCACTAGGTCGCAGTGGAGAAATAGATGGTCGGCCGTCTCGGCAGCCGAACTGCATAATCCGCATACATTGGGCAAGTTTGGGAAGAGAGATAGAAGACGGTCGCGAGTAGGAAGTCGTCCACGCCTAAGAATCCACATAAAGATCCCAATCCTTTCCGGAAGCTTGAGACCCCATATGAGGTTGCAGTGGTCACGCAATGACGCCTCCGGATGCACAACGATGGGGAGAAGAGCAGAATATGCCTTCTGCGAGGAAAAGGACCCGTCATTCCAAGTGAAGTGATCACGCCCCCCCGATGGAGTAGGGACGTCCTCGAGTAGGGTCAGTAATGCGGAGAAGTCCATCAGCCGCTGATCGGAGAGGGAATCCACCAAGATCGGGCACCAGGAGCCGTTGGTCCAGCACGATTCCACCGTTGCATATTTGTCCCTGTCCAACGCATAAAGACGTGGAAAAAGGTTCATGAAGATGCCCTTACCAGACCAATCCACGTTCCAAAAGCGGAAGGAGGTTCCATCGCCGAGAGCCGGTCTAAATAAGGACCGATTGCGGCTGAAAACAGCAAATGCTTCGCGCCAAAAGATGGAAGAGTGAGCATGAGATCGACCGTCAAAGGCGGACAGATAGGCATTACTCGCCGCAATGCGAAGGCATCGCACCAAAAATCCATCATCCCGGCTCAAAAGCCTCGACGCCCATTTGAGAAGAGAAGCTTCCCGCATGACCCCTAGCCGCCTAATACCCAGGCCCCCGTCGCTTTTAGGTCGTGTAATGTCCTCCCATGCGACCAGATGTATCCCTCTTCTTGTAGTATCCTTCTTGCCCCAAAGGAATCCCCTCATACATTTGTCCAAGCGTAGCCTAATCCCTTTTGGCAAACCACGCGCCGATAGGAAGTAAATAGGGATAGCCGAAAGGACGGATTTAATAAGCACCAAACGGCCACCTCGAGAGAGCAGTGAAGAGCGCCATCCTGCCAGCCTTGTCTCGATCTTCTCCACCACCCGCTGATACTCGCGCAACCGCGCCCTGCCCACTGAGAGAGATAAGCCCAGATAATCTAGTGGGAGAGCCCCGAGAGAGGCCCCCAAAATGGAGGAGCATTCCCCAACCTCCTGCGTCGAGAGAGCAAAGGGCACAAATTTGGACTTTTCCTCGTTGATGCGGAGCCCCGATAATTCGCAAAATAAATGGACCGTAGTAGCCATTCCCGCATATTGAAGCCGCTCGCCCTCTATAAAACATAAGGTGTCGTCCGCATATTGGAGGAGCGGGATATGAAGGTCACCCAAGGAGCATCCTCGGGTATACCCAGCGTCAGATACGCCTTGAATCATACGTGGCAGCACATCCGCCGCCAAAACAAACAGAAGAGGGGCAAGGGGGCATCCCTGGCGAACCCCCCTTCGAGGTTGAAATAGGTCCCCAGATGGCCGACCATTAAGAGATAAGGAGAAGGAGACCGTAGTAACACATCGACGGATCCATGAAATCCATAACGGAGGGAAGCCCCGAGACTTCAAAACCGACCATAAGAAGCGCCAGTCCAAGGAGTCGTACGCCTTAGCAAAATCAATTTTCCAGAGGACCCCTTTCGTACCATTCATGTGCCAGCCATCAATGATAGCGGAAGCAAGAGCGAAACAGTCAGAGATTTACCTCCCTTGAACAAAGGCCGCTTGACATGGAGAAATGAGAGAGGCCAGAAAGGGCGCTAGGCGACGGGCCAAAGCCTTCGCTATGATCAAGTAGATACCATTGGAAATGGCAATAGGGCGGAAATCCTCAATACGGCGTGCACCCTGGGATTTCGGAATGAGGACCAAAGAGGCCCGGTTAATCCTGTTGAATCCCCGGTTCCCCTCACAGAACTCGAGGGCCACATCCAGCACGTCGTTGGCGATAACGTCCCAAAAGTCCCTATAAAAGGAAATAGGGAAGCCATCTGGGCCAGGAGAAGCATCAGCGTTAAGGTCCCATGCCGCGCACTTAAGCTCCTCCATCGATAAAGGGCGTGATAAAACAACAGCATCCGAGCCAGAGAGTGAAGGGGCACCGGGAGCCATCCAGCGCCATGAAGAAGAGGGAAGGCGATTGAAAAAGTTCTTGAAGTAGTTAACCAACGCCGGGCCCATGTCGCGCTCAGTCTGAAATATAGCGTCCCCAATCTCAATGGAGGAAATACGATTAGATCGTTTACGAGCACTAGCGACCCGGTGGAAGTAGGCGGTATTAGCATCCCCCTCCTTGAGCCAACGAAGCCGCGAGCGCTGTCTCCATTCAATTGCTTTTTTCCTGTCATCCTCCGAAATGATCTGAGCAGCTGATGATCTCTCGGATAATTCTACCTGAGAAAGCTCCCTGACGCTCTCCAAGCGATCCAATCGAATAATAGTCGCCTCGGCCTCGTTGCGACCCGACCGCCGAGCCTGACGCGTAGAAAATTTGAAGGAGGCAAGAACTCGTCGCAGGGATGAGAGTTTGAGGGCAAACCGATGAGCCGCATTACCCGGGAATGATGTTTGGGACCAATGATTTCGCACTAGTTCCTTGAAATTAGGCTCCAGAATCCAGCTCTTCTCGTAACGAAAAATACCGCGCGGACGAGACGATTCGCCTGAATCCCAAGTAATGGGGCTATGATCCGAAAAAGACCGAGGACGGGAGGAAACCGAGCAAAGAGGAAAAGCATCCATCCATCGTGAATTAGCTAGGAACCGATCAAGCCGCGATCGAGAGGAGCTATTACGCCAAGTGTATATGATATCCGTGGCTACCAAATCATCCAGAGCCAAGTCATTGATAAAATCCCAAAATTCGATAGACCCTGGATCCCTTCCCCCCCGACCGCGGGGGCGGTCGATTGAAAGTAAAGTGACGTTAAAATCCCCTCCCAAAATCCAAGGGATATCCCCAAAAGCCGCAGCGTCGCCCCTCAAGTCCTCCCATAAATCACGGCGGGCCAAATGGCATTGAGACGCATAAACACAAGAGAAAGCCAGAGAAGCGTTGGTGGCCGCATGCACAAGGATTATAGAGATAGAGTGTCGTCCTATACGAGAGCAGGATAAAGAGAAGCATGAAGATCGCCAAGCCACAATAGAACCACCAGAAGAACCGATCGCGTCCAAAGCACAAAAAGCATCCATCGGCCCTGCTCCAAACGATCTCCAAAGGGCGTCGTCTACTCCAGAGAGCTTAGTTTCCTGTATCAGAGCGACATCACATTCCCATTCAGTCAGACGCGAGCCCAAAGCCCTGCGGCGCAAAGGGTCCCCCATTCCACGAACGTTCCAGGAGAGAAGCTTCATTAAATATTACAAAAATTATCCCCAAAAAGTGGCCGAGGGAATGCCAAGCTTAAGTGCGACGTTGGTCCATCCGGCGAAGTCCAGCCGCTTCCGCCACCGCCTCCCGAGGTAGTAGAATCGGCGGAGAGGAAATCCCTTCGAATGAGAGGTCCAGACGCCGAGCATAAATAACTCCAAATCTATTCGGGGAAGCAATCGAAGCATTCCAAGAGTTCCACGAGGCTGCACACCGGGTAGGAGAGAGCGGCGTGGCGTTTGAAGAAGAATCCCCTTGATCGCCCGAATACCAAGAAGGCCCCAATGTAGTATCAGGCTGCCCATAAAGATACGAGATAGCGTGAGTACCGAGTTCGGGGGCGACCACCGAGGGGCCCGACTCGATTGCCAGCAGAGAAGGCGAGGATGATGAGGAGGAAGGACTCCAGTCTTCATAGCACTGCGACTGATAGAAGGGTACCGCAGAAATAGGAATAGGGCAAGGAATATCTTCGCAGTATATAATAGAGTCCCCAAGCATGATCGGGTTACGCGCGGCCCACGAGAGGGTCCGAATAGGAGCCGATCCGGAAAGAGGAAGCGGAAGCGCCACATCGAAAGACGTGGAGAAGGCGCAGGTCTTCGGAATGGGAATGTCAGATAAATCCATCGACCGCGGATCGACCTCGAAAAATCCCCTAGGCACGTGAGAGGGCGTCTGTCCAAGAGCACACGCGAATCGAGGCCCAGGCGACGAAGACGAAGGGTCGGTATGCTTCAGCGACGCCTCAGGAACATCCACGGACAATGACACGTGGGCCATCGAAGACGATCCATCGTCGGACCTGGGTGCATCGCTCCCGGCCGCGGAGAGAACTGACGAAGCCACCGGCGGCGGAAAGAAGAACTCAAGCTTGAAGGACCATCTGCCAAGGTCTAATATCTCCGAGAAGGTCTTGCCAGACATAGAGCGGGAGAGGTTGGATGAACATTCTACCAGAATCCTTGTGCACGACCAGTCCGATCCCGGGGAAAGGCCATCGTCCAATATGGCCAGCACTTGACCCCAATTGCGAATAACCTTGGAGAGGCAATGAGCCGAGCGAGATAGGAATGGAACGCCACGTACCTCCACTACGCATATCTCGGACGTTAACGAAGCACCATCTGCGACCCGGGGTCGACGCCATTTGACCGCCGACGAATCCGAACGAGAAATGAGTACTTCCCGTTGCTCCGGGGAAAGTCCTCGAACACAGCAACGAGTATCATCCAGGAAGAAGAAGTCCCCCGAGAATCCCTCGCCCAGGAGAAGAAGAGTTGCTGAGTGGATCGCCTCGCGGTCTAAGCCCCGCTGCTGAACCACGCCAATCGCCACGCCATGATTGGCATCCATCGTCTTCGGGCCCGAACTCACCATCGCCGAAGGAGCCGAAGAATCCCTCGCCGGAGGACCCTCCACAGTAGAGGGGAGGAAGCCCATCTTATGTGAGTCCAGACGTATCCGAGCCTCCGGCACCTTGTCACGGACTGACATCGCTTGAAAGGAAGGAGTGCCATTACCGCCAGAGCCAGAAGGCGAAGAGGAGGGAATGGTCTTCCCTTTCGAAGAGGCGGCACCAAAGCTTGCTGAAACCACCTGAGCAAAGGAGCGAGAGTCCCGAAAGGCCGAGGGAACTTGCCCACGGGGAGGGACATCCAAGCAAGCGGAGCGCTTTGTCCGCCTGAGATCCATGATCGCATCCCTACATGAAAAAGAGCGGTGACCGACACGACCGCACCGGAAGCATCGTGGAGGTGCCTTGCATGCAGACGCCAAATGACCACGCTCCGCGCAGCGAAAGCAGCGCCTGCCAGGCTTAGAGCGAGACACCCTCACCCACCCATCCTTGTTACCTTCGTCTTTGACAGCGACACTCGAGCGCAGAGCCGGTTGACGAGTGGCAAAAACCTGGTCGCCGCGACGAGGATCGACCAACTTCGGAACCCACACGCGCTTGTCATCGTGCATGCGCCTATCGCCCGCCGCTTCAGAACCCGCTCCTTCGATCGCCATCATCGTCTCAAGTATGAGACTTTACGACAATGATACTGAAGAGGTGGACAAAAGAAGATACAGAGAGATGGTGGATAAGCTTCTATACATCACCATAACTCGACCGGATATTGCCTTTGCAGTAAACCGGGTGATTCAATTTATGGAGCAGCCTAGGCAAGTTCATATGGAAGCCCTGTATATGATATTGAGATACCTGAAGTCTTCCCCAGGCACAGGTTTGTTATTTAGAAAAGACACAGATCTGTCTATTTCCGCTTATGCAGACGCAGACTATGCAGGGTGTCCAAAGGATCGTAAGTCTACTTCAGGATTTGCTATCTTCATAGGAAGCTCTTTGATTTTTTGGAAAAGCAAGAAACAAACTGTTGTAGCGAGATCCAGTGCTAAATCCGAATATAGAGACATGGCACAAGCAAGCACAGAAATGATGTGGGTTCGAGCGGTCTTGGAAGATTTGAATGTAAATGTCTCTTTACCCATGCAGCTTCAATGTGACAACCAGGCAGCACTGTTCATTGCCAATAATCCAGCTTTTCATGAAAGAACAAAGCACATCGAGGTAGATTGTCACTACACTAGAGATATGATCCAGAAGGGCTTGATTTCCACTTCGCACGTCAGTTCAGAAGACCAGACTGCTGATATATTTACCAAGCCATTGCTTAGAGGACCTTTCCAGAGATGTTCTTCCAAGCTGAGCATGATTGATATCTATGCTCCATCTTGAGGGGGAGTGTAGAGGTTTACGTTATGTTATGTTATGTTATGATGTACCGTTACGTATTTCTTATTTATCTCATGTACGTCTATGTAATTTAATTTACCCAAGGGTTTTCTCTCTATATAAGAGACCTTAGGGCTCTGTGGAATAACACAACAGAGCATTATTGACTCTGGCATTATTCATCTCAAAATTTGTTAATAATTCAATTTTGCTTGCTTAAGCTCTATGAGGACTCCACCTATTGTGTAGTTACTCGGAGCAAGGTATCCATCAATGGTTTAAAGCCAGAAGACACTGCGTGAGTTCTTTGATTCTTTTGTTTTTCTCCTCTCTTTCTGGCATTCCTCGCTGGAGAGTACTGGTGTTTGAGGACTGATGAGAGATTTCCCAAATCCATCAACACTAAACAGCCGGGAACACAGAATGATGGAAAAAGCAAAGGTACATAAACAACCACAAAGGTGCGCAGGTCCACATTGGAGGAATGATGGAGGTCTTCCAAAGGGCACTTATTTGGAATAAGTTTGGAAGATAATGCAGGTGAGAATATGTGTGTGTGCAAATCTGTCTCCCCTCTGGATGCTCTAGGATGATGTGTATACCTTCTTCCCCGAATAATCCACAATAGAAGGGGCATGGAAACCAGAATAAAAGCATCAGATAGTTACAACAGTTTCTTCCCAAATTCAGGACAATCCATATAATTTAATTAGTACAGTACTAGCCTTCTTCTACTACCCAAAATGTGCAAAGCACAAGTCCATTTCCTAACACATTCATGGAATATTAAGCTTAAAGATCAATGATAGCAACGCACACTTTTGCTTTAGAACATGGAACAGGCACTATAGACCGTATTCTACAGACAGACAATGTAAACCCTACGCTAGCAATGATTTTTTTTAGGAAAAAGAGGTGTGGCGTCATGTAGATGCCCACTCGTATGCTAGCTATGATTGCTTCCAAGACTTTGTTGTTGAACCTGGTTATTCTGATCTGCCTTACAGAAAGCTAATAATGCTTTAACATCATCAAAGTGTTGTCACGAATAATTGAATCAGGTCAAGGTCAAACCCGTTTTGGACAACTAGATTGAGTCTAAATCCCATTTCTATAAAGAGGGTCATAAGGAGGGCTGGGAACAGCCATGTGAGAGAGGAAGGGAAGAATAAGGGATAGGAGTTATATCATCGAAAGGGAGAGAGGAGTGGAGATTCTTGGGGGAGAGGAAGAGAAGGGCTGGGAAAAGATCTCCCACAGGAAGCCGGGACCTCGGTGCTTCAGGAGCAAATTGCATGCCCACTGCGCGCAAATTGGTTGGGTTGCCTACAGTCTAATTGCTCTAAAGGGTTTGGATAGCAAGAAGCAAGTTTCAAAGACGGTTGTGTAGAGGAAGCAATCTTACTGAAGCAGGAAACTGGGAAGACATATGTGGTTGCACTGAAGATAGATTCATTCCTCCCTCAACCAACAAAGATGCTTGTGGGCGTGGTTCTTGGTGAGCTAAGTGATGTATTTCGGCTCATGACAGAGGTGATATCCTCATCGAGGGGCAGCGTTCCAGGGAGATGTTGTTCCTCTTGATGATGTCCTCCTCTGAGCGAGAGGCCCTTCGCCGAAGGAGTCGCAAAAGCTGCTCTCGTTGGTAGGCCCAAGGGAGCATGTTCGATGGAGGTACTCGTGTTTCACTGATGACGAACAAAGATGGCCTATACCATTGACTTTGCGAATCATCGAAGACCCTTCCTATCACGAAGGGTCAAAGGGCTGCAGTTGCTGCTAAGAGAATGGGTAAGGGTGTTGGAGATCATATCAGATGGCTGTCAGCCAAGTACACCAATGCCGGATACATTGATTTCCTTCCTCGAAACAAGAATGACGTTGAAGGAGTTCACGTGCACTCTCATCGTGGGACGAGCGACCTTCCGTTGCATAGTAAAGATTATGAAGCCGCCTCCATCGCCACAACCTCTGGTTAGCCCTCTCAGGGAGTCCTTACCCGCAAGGGAAGGCGAAGAGAGTTTCCGATAAAGTTGACATCGACGGCGACGACGGTGGAGCCTTCCTCAAATATTGCGGTGAGGTCTACCGTAAAATGCGTGGATTTTGAATTTTGAATGCTGAGAATTGGCGAGGCCTGGCCATTTCTGGAGAATTTCCCAGAGCTGCTGCTCTAGAGCTTTAGAGTTTTGGCCTCATTTTTGAATGGTTGCGCACAGGATCTCAGGTCTTTTTAGATTAGATTCGGTTAGAGAGTTTTTTGGGTTTATCAAATCTGATTCGAAATGAATGACCATTGGATCCATTAGTAAGCCTTTTAGGTCGACCTGTATTCATATCTCGGAAGTATCGAATCCACTTAACCTCGCGTATCTGATAGAGATGCCTTGGATTAGAAATAGGGTGGTGTTCCTGAGAGATAAGTTTTCAGAAGAAGCATGCAGTTGCTGAACTCGATGGGCTTCAAGTCAAGAAGCAGAGAAAATCAGAGCAACCCCCACAACTGTGGGGTATCGAGGGCTTCTCAAAAGTACCTTTGGATATCATGGGTTGTTCGCAAGTACCTCAGGATCTCGAGGGTGGTCCGCAAGTGATGCAATTATTCCTAAATTGAAGAAAATTGCATATTTGGCGATTTACCAAAATTAGGATTTCTCATCTCTAAGTAGTTATTTTAATTAGTTACTTGTTTTATTTAAATAAACTGAGAATGTAATCTCAACATTTTGATAGATAAAATTAATTAAGAGTCAAATTAGAATCGGTTAAAGTCAATTAGGATCAATTGGAAATTTATCTTGAATTTGATTCACTTTCTATTTTTGGAAAATCATCCCTCCTGTATAAAGGGAAATGGTAGGCATTAAGGAATGAAATTCGGATTATATGAAAATCGAGTTTATCTCTGTCTCTCTCTATCTCTCTCAGCCATTGTTGTGAATGTCGGCCGACTAGGCCGATTAGTCGATCCGACTAGTCGAGTAGGGGGGTAGCTGACTCGACTAGGCTTAATCGTCCATTAGTCGGTCAACCCGACTAATCGGGCCGACTAGTCCGCCAAGTCGGCCGACTTCTACATAGAAATTTTTTAGTTTATGTTTTCTGATTTTTTTAAAAGCAATCTTATTCTAATATGCTTAATGTTATATCTAAAGTCAATTACTTCTTTTATTTCATTATAGTAATATAGAAAATGAGCAAATCAATGTAAATATATAAGAATATATGTATACAAAATGATTTATATTTTTAAAATAATTAAAAAATCCAAAACTGACTAACGACCGACCAAATCCGATTAGTCACCTGATTATCGATTAACCCTAGTCAGCGACCCTGCCGACTAAGTACCGACTACCGCTTTCTACAACCTTGCTCTCAACGCGATCTTCGTGATTCGTCTCTGAAATCCTGCGCATCTGGCACGTTCTCTTATTTCTTTCTCTCCTCTCTAAATTTCTTCCACCAACAATTTTTCCAAAATGGGATTTTTCTATTTGCATCAGTTGGTATCAAAGCATGGAAACCGAATCGTTCTTACGATTCGATGATCATGTCGCATATTGGCGACTGCAATTCGATTTGAGTCGTCTCGGTCACGGTTCGCGTCCTCGACGACGGAAGTTCAAGAATCGCCTCCTATCAAGTTTCAAAGTGCAACCATGGTTGGACTCGATAATCGATGAAGATTTGTCCGTCAATGACAAAAATCAGAGCATTGCATCTGCGATTCAACTTGATTTAGATCTAGAAAACGAAGGTATTTTCATACAAGGCATATTTATTTGATACAACTGCAATACAAAGAAAAAAACGAAGACCCGGGTCCAACATCCGATGAAGGGCCCATCTTCAACGAAAGTCTTACAGATGAAAAATTGGAAGTTGTAGATTGGTTTACTCCTGAAGTAACAGATCAAGAGGCCCCCTCTACCATGGTTACTGTCTACACGATTGGAGAACACATCCTAGGGCTCCTATAGGGGTTGAAACCCCAACCCAACATCGTTGGTTCTTTGAAAGTTCGGAGCAGCATCCTCGAGCTCGAGGGACTCAAACCAGCAGCCACAGTTGGAGAAGCCACGATGTATGTGCGGCCTGGGCACCATCGGTGCATCGCCTCCGCCATCCGCGATGCCGCCTCCACGATCGTCACTGTCGCAGCCAACACCGTCACTCCCTCCATTTGAGCAATCGAAACCTACGACACTGTCATCGTCGCTACCGCTTTCACCAAGGACGTCACCACTGCCTTGCGCACGACAGTCACTGCCGTGCGTGCGGCTCGCGTAGTCGTTGTTGCTACCGATGGAAGCGACGTCATGCAGTTACGAGACCCCTTTGTCGAAACCTCCTTCGTCGGCATCGCGGATGCGCGGACTCTGGACTTCACCACCACCGCCTCATGCACCTTCAATCATCATGCCATTGGAACCATATACGCCTTTGTTCTCGTCATCGACGCCACCGTAGCACGTGTCGCCTTAACCCTGAGATACCCCAATGGTGTCATCGCTACCATGTTTGGAGGAGAGAGACAAACCCTAAAGGGAGTTGGGGAGCTCTCTCTCGGATCCCCTATAAGTGAAGATGGGTTGATTTGAAAATTTTATGTGCACCTCCCTTCTTCCAAAAGTTTTTATTTGAAGATCAAATTGAAGACCTCATTTCATGACTTTTGATTAAGTGAAGGGGTAGGAAATTAGCACTTCCACCCCCTAATGCAAAAATATTTAAAGAGAAATGCAGAGAAAGGAAAATTGGGCCTGCTACATTATCCAACTAGGATTAGGAATGTGGGATTCACCTATAAAAGGATCCTATGGTCTAATTTATTGCCCATATCTCCTCTCATCCTAAACTTCTGCCATTTATTTGCTATGGATTCCCTGAAGGCTGCGATGCTCGAGATGAAGCTGCCTCGTCAATTTTTTGAGCATTACATCAGGGGGGCGACTTTTGCGTGGGTGCCACCAACTACACCATATATGTTCTTCAAGTATGAAATTGATGGCTCCAACCGTCGTACCAAGGCCATATGGATTCCACCGTTTGTTCCACATTTGTTCTATCAACAGGAGATCGAGAATGTTGGAATTACATAGTCAAGTCTCAAGCCGAAAGGTCAAGCAATTCGTCAGGGGACGAATTTTCAAGAGGATGAGAATTGATGCAATTATTCCCAAATTGACAGGGCAAAGCGGATTGAAGATAATTGCGTATTTAGGGATTTTTCAAAATTAGGGTTTCTCGACTTTAATTGGTTATTTTAACTAGTTGCTTATTTTATTTAAATAAATTGTTATTGTAATCTCAACGTTTTTGCTAGATAAAATGAGTTAAGAATCAATTAGAATCGGTTAGAGTCAATTAGGATTTTATCTTGAATTTGATTCACATTCTATTTTTGTAACTCCGCCCCTCCTATATAAAGAGGATGATAGGCACTAGGAAATGAAGTTCGGATTATATGAATTGATTTTATCTCGGTCTCTCTCTATCTCTCTCAGCGCAATCTTTACGATTCATCTCCAAAGCCCCGCGCAGCCGACGCGTTCTCCTCTTTCTTCTTATCCTCTCTAAATTTCTTCCACCAAACAACTATTTTCCACCGTTGGATTCTTCTGTCTGCATCAGCAAGTTAGGAATCCATAGAAAAGCAGTGAAGAAGCAGTTGAAAAGATGGCGAGTGTGAGTGCGGTGGCGAGTGCGAGTGCGAATGCAAAGGGGAAGGCGGCGCTCAAGTGGGGAGGGGAGGAGAAGCGAGCTTTCGTGTGCAAAGAGGGTACTCTGGAGGTAGGTGGCAGGGTGTGGACGTCGGTGTCGCACAAGAAGCCGGACCGAAGATGCTTTCGCAGTGGAGACAGGGGCATGTGGCCTCTTTTTGTCCTTCTCCTCCGAGGTGCTTCTCTTGTGGGAGGACGGGCCATCGTCAGGCGACCTGCATGGCGTTTCGTGATACCGTTCGTGCGTCTGCACCTGCGGTTATTCATGGGATGCGGGGAGGTCGGTGCAATGTGCATGGTGTTGAGGTTGTGCGTGGTGGGCCCTCGTTCGCGGAGGTGGTGGGCATCGGGCGCAGGGGTGCTGCTTCTGCAAGGCCTGTAAGTTCAGGGCCATTGGTGGGGGGTGGTCGCCCGAAGGCCGTGGCCCAAGAGGGGGTGGTAGATCAGGGCTCGGTTGTGCATGCGTTGATCGATTTTGCTGTAAGGGGCGTTGTCGATTTGGACGTGGTTCTTTCTCATCTACGTGGTTTCCTGGGCACGCGGTTCGCGGGAGATGTGGTGAAGCTAGATGCTACAAGTTGCTACGTTCGTGGCTTGTCGGCTGACCAGAGGGATCGTTTGCTTCACAAGGGAGATGCCACTAACGTCTGCTGACGATGTTTGCGGTTCGCACATGGTGCATGTTCGGAGGTAGAAGTGTGTGTGGCTAGGGTTAAGGGCGTTCCCTTCCTATCGCGCTCGCTTGGTTACCTGAGGAAGGCATTACGGCGGTGGGGTACAATCAGGGAAGTGCTGGATGACGGGCTCCGGCCTGGGTTGCCTGTGGAGGACACGAGGATCCTGTTTGAATACGGCAAGGGCTTCCTCGACAGTACTGGGGGGAGAAGCACGTCTGCAGAAATGGAAGTCGACTGCTATTCTTTCAAAGTTAAGTTGCTGATAGACGACCCACCGCCCCCTCCGGTGGTGCAGGTGGAGGAGGACAGTGGAGGGTCTGGGGACGCTTCGGATAATGTGTTGGTGGTTGGGTTTCCGAGGAGAGCGCTCGGTGGAACGGCTCGTTCTCTTCCATGCACGCGGCGCTTCGTTAACTCCTCTCCAGCTCTGTTCATGCCGCCAAACATATTCCTTTAGCATGGTGACGTGGGCAGGCGTCTTCCGGATTCTTTGGCATCTGTGTTGGAGCCGGTTACGGGTTTGGGCCCAAGGTTGCGGGTCGAACAATCGGCGCGGATCCGTTTAATGGTTCTTTTCCGGGTGCGGATCTGGGGGGCTTCCAAGGTTCGGGTTTCGGGTCGACGTCTTCGGACCCAATGCTGCACATTCCGATGGCGACGTCCTGTTCCTCTTCGGCGTGGTTCTTCCCATCTTGGGAGCTTCTTGGTGCGCAGGGGATGCCTCGAAGGTGGTCTCTTTTCTCTTTTCTCTCATGGCTCGGAGGTGGGGAGTGCCCGGGCTCGGCCTTCAACAGGGGTGGTCTCTGCGCTCTCGTCGTCTGCAACCGGTGGCCTCGATCGGGGTGTTGCGGCTGCCCCAGCTATGGAGGTGCATGTCCTCGAGTGCGGCGTGGGGACGAGCGACAAGAGAAGCGGAAAGAGATACATAAGGCGGAACATATCCAGGTCGGCGCGGGCGGAAGAAAGGTCGTGCTCGCCCGTGAAGATGCTCGTTGAGGAGACCGCGGGGGTGGCCAGAATCCTTGGGAGCTTCAAAGGTTCCAGATGAAAGTCCTGTCTTGGAATGTTCACGGGCTCGGGGACCCGGAGAAGCGGAGGATTGTGGGATCCAGGTGCATTGAATGGGGTTGCGACATCATCATGTTTCATGAGACAAAGCTGCAACATATGGCGGACGACGTTTGGAGATCCTTTAGGGTGGGGGCCCTGGACTAGTTCTGTGCCTTCGACGCGGTGGGCTCCTCGGGAGGGATGCTGGTGGCGTGGAGGTCCTCTGGTTTGTCCTTGGACTCAGTGATTCGTGGGAGGCATGTTCTGACGGTGTTTCTGGTGTGTTCGGCTTCCTCCCTTCGTTTGGCGGTGTCGTGCATCTATGGTCCTTGTTGTGGTGTGGTGAGGGGGGAGCTTTAGGAGGATCTGCTGGAGGTGGGTAGGTCCGTTGATGGTGTCCCCTGTCTCATCGGGGGGGATTTCAACGTTACCCTTTTCTCGTCGGACAGGCCTGGGGACAGGGGTGGCCAGGACCCGGGCTCGCTTGCCTTCGCGGACACCGTGGATTCGTTAGGCCTTGAGGTGATGGATGTGGTGGACACCGCTTATACCTGGAGGAGCTCCAATTCGCGGCCGCGTCTTGATCGGTTCCTTGCTTCCAGCGAGCTTTTAGAGACCTTTGTTCTTGCCTCGGTGGAGGCGAAGCCACGGGGGTTTTCGGATCACAATCCAATTGTTTGGTGCTCGGGGGAGGCTCCTTTGCAGAGGGGGATGTTCATATATGAAAAATGCTGGTTGTTGGAAGACAATTTCAGGGACTTGGTGGCATCGCATTGGTCGGAGCTGGTCGTTTCGGGTTCCGCTGTGTCCCGCTTTGCTCAAAAGCTACCTTCGCTGCGGGTTCGGCTATCGGCTTTCAAGAGGGAGTCTAGGGCGGCCAGAGTTGCCGCTAGGAAGGACGCGGAGGAGACTATCCGGGGTCTCGACGCGCTTGAGGACCTCAGGGACCTCACGGCGGAGGAGCTGGCCGACCGCGCTGCTGCTCAATTGAAGGTTTTTCTGGAGGATAAGAAGTGCGTGACGGAGTGGCAACAGCGATCGAGGAGCGGTTGGCTTCGGAAGGGGGACGAGAATACATCTTTTTTTCATCGTGTTGCTAGTGGGAGGCGAAGGGTGAATGCGATGCGGTCCATCGTCATTGGGGGGACTCGTGTGGAGGGGAACAGAGAGATGGGGAGGGCTATTGCGGAATATTTCAAGGACGTGTCTTCCTCGACTACTCCGAGGATGTAAAGGTGGCTGGGCCCGGACACGCGTGCGGTGGCGGTCTCGCTCGCTGACGTGCTCGTTCGGGATGTGACCTTAGAGGAGCTCAAGGATGTAGTGTGGGAGCTTAATGTTGATGCGGCTCCTGGCGCGAATGGGTTCCCGGTGTCGTTTTACAAGGATTTTTGGGATCTCGTGGGCCACGAGGTTTTGGAGGTGCCCTTGGAGTTTTGTCAGGGGAACGTGAGCTTCGACAGGCTCAACCGTGCGCATATTTTTTTGTTGCCCAAATCGTCGGCGCCGGCCTCCATTGACGATTTTCGCCCTATTGCGGTCTCCAACGCCATTTACCTTATTATTGCGAAGGTTCTCGCTCTTCGACTGAGCGGCATTCTTGGCAGTGTTGTCTCCCCGATGCAGTCGGCCTTCATTCCTGGGAAGCAGATTTCTGATTGTTTCACGCTTGCGTCGGAGATCATAGCAGATTAGAAGAGGATGGACGTGCGTCGTATCCTTTGGAAGGTGGACTTTAAAAAAGCTTACGATAGCCTTGATTGAGGGTTTCTCTGGTCGGTGCTTAGGAGTAAGGGTTTCCCGGAGTTGTGGATCTCGTGGATAAGGCAATGTATCGCCACTGTCTCTTTTTCTATCATGGTAAATGGCCATCCGGAGGGGGGTGGATCCAGCCTCGGAGGGGGGTGCGGCAGGGGTGCTCATATGCTCTTTATTTTGGTGGTTGATGTTCTTTCGGACTTTGCGACTCGTATGGTCAGCAGCGGCCTCTCGAGGGGATACTCCAGGGGGGTGTGCAGGTCCCGGTCTTGCAGTACGCCGATGATACGTTGTTCTTTATGGAGGGGGGTTGGAGGAGGCGAGGGGTATGGCCTTGGCCCTGGAGATATTCGGAGAGTTGTCCGGGTTGGTTAAAAACGAGGGCAAGTCCAAGTTCGTGTCCTTCAGTGCTGTGGTGCTGGACAGCGGCGCGTATGCGGTGGCTTTGGGGTCGGCTTGTTCTTCTTTGCCGATGGAATACCTGGGGATGCCCTTGAACGTGGAGAGGACGCGGCTGAGAGATTGGCTGAGAGTGGTGGAGAAAGTGGATGCGAGATTGGCTGGCTGGAAGTCCGCGATTTTGTCGAGAGGGGGCCGGCTTGTTCTACTTAAAGCGGTCCTCTCGTCTATTCCGATATATTTTTTGTCTAACCGTCGGATGCCCAAGGGAATCAGGGCTCGGCTGGAGAGGCGGATGCGCGCTTTCTTGTGGGGAAGTGGGGGGTAGGTCGAGGGGGATCCACTTGGTTGGGTGGGGGGATGTTACTTGCAAGAAGGATCATGGGGGGTTGGGCATCAAGTCGATCGAGCATATGAACGACGCCTTGCTCCTGAAGTGGGCGAGCAGGATTTGGGGGCCGGGGGAGGATTTGTGTTGCAATGTGGTGCGGAGGATATACGATGTGGGGGGGTGGCTTGCCTTCGCAGATCTCCCGTATTGCCTCCCCACCATGTTTTGGAGGGGGTCGTGGAGGTGTTCTTGAAGAATATCGTGCTTTTCAGGCCAATACTTGGTGGGGGGAAGTCCTCCTTCTAGACGGACGATTGGGCGGGACGGGGAGCCCTTTTCTCTCGCTTCCCATGGTTATTTGCATTGGCTGACGATAAGTCGTGTTCGGTTACGGCTTGCTGAATGGATGGGAATTGGTACCCAAGGTTTTCCGCGCATTTCTCTGATCAGAAGTTGCAGGATTTCTTGGCTTTGCTCGATGTTGTGAGGGAGGTTAGATGCCCTACGGGGGGCGAGATCACTGGTGCTGGCGGGTGGCCCCGTTCACGGTCAAGAAAGCCTTCGGGGCTATCTCTCGGCCGCCGCCATCGCAGTCAAAGATTATTATCCGGGATTGTGCCTTTCTGTGGGCTCTAAAGCTTCCTGAGCGAGTTGGCTTCTTCTTGTGGCTGCTTAGAAGGCAAAGGCTGATGACGAGAGACCGTTGTTCCAGGCTTTTGGGTACCATTTCTGACAGGTGCTTGCTTTGTAATGAGGGGATTGAATCCGTGGAGCATCTCTTCTTATTGTGCCCCAAGGTGAGTGAAGTGTGGCAGGGGGCTGGTTTGGACTGGTGTTGCACTAACGACCTCCAGTCGTTCTGGGCTTCGCTTCAGGCTAATAAGGGGAGGCCGGTGAAGGAGGTGCTTTATCCTGTGGCAGTGTTGTGGGCAATTTGGCAGGGAAGGAATGATTTGTTGTTCTCGAGCCAAAGGTTCTATAAGGAGAACGTGGGGATTTTTGCTAAGCAACTGGTGGGGGATTGGGCGCTGTAATGTTGTTTGTAGTGTCGGGTTATGACTGTTTTTCCCTCTCTGCTCCATTTCTGTGTTAAAAAAATTTTTGGGGCGTGCACCATCGAGTGTATCCCCCTTGCTTCTGGATTTCAAAAAAAAAGTTAGGCATCCACAACCGTTGGGCACAAGCCTTTATGATCAACCACTGTCAGGGTTTCTTCTTGGGGTCTCAAGGAATGGACTAAATGCATCACAAGATTCGTCGAGCTCTTCCTCGAGATATGATTTGTGTTAGAATGGGAAGAGGTATAGAAAGAGAAAGAAGGTTGGGGGAGAAAAAGGAGGCATGATGAGTCCAGGGAAGAATAAAGCGTGACACAGAAGGAGATGGTGGTGTCTCTTGAAGCCCAGTTGATGTTGAGGAGAAGTATAGCTTAGATGGCGGGTGTTGCCCTTACGTCAAGAGAGGCACTCTGATATAAATGTTCTATCATGGAACGTTAGGGGAATAGGAGACCCCAAAAAAATAATTAGGTCTCTCATAAACGGCTAGAATTGTGACAATGTTTTGCTGCAAGAGACAAAGCTTCGCGACTGGACTGGTCGACTTTAGAGATCGTTGAAAACCAATAACCTTTCGAAGTTTGCAAACTTAGATACTCTGAGGAGTGTAAGAGGCTCTTGTATTGTGTGGAAAGGGGATTTCTTCAATGTGACAGTAGAAATCAAAGGGCACTTCTTATCTTTGTACTTCTCAGGGATATCCTTCGACCAAGAGGAACTTGTGTGTTAAATTGCGGGAAGCTAGAGAGTTGCATATGGGTTTGCCATGGTTTGTTGGGGGAGACTTCAATGTTTCCCCTCTTGTCCACATATCGTCCAAAAATAGGGGACGTCAGGATGTAGGACCAAAAGATTTTGCGAATTTGATATCAAAGATGTAGATGGAGGTTCTTAACATGAGTGATACTCGCTATAATTGGAGAAACACTGGATCTCGGACAAGAATTGATCGGTTTCTTGGACCAGAGGAGCAATTTGAAGCTTTTCCAATGCCATCTATCTCATTTAGACCACGGCCTACGTCAGATCACACACCACACATATGGGAGTCAGATAAAGGGGTTTAGCCTCGTTCTTTTTTCACGTTCGAGAAGGCTTGGCTTCTTGAGGATGGTTTCAGGGACTTGGTGGCGGATCACTGGAATATGCATGTTTGCTCAGGTTTGCGGTGATCACACTAATTCAGAAATTGAATCCTTTACGAAAGAAACTATGTCATTTCAAGAAGAAGCTAAGGGAGAAGAAATATCCATCGCATAAATGCAGAAAACGAGGTCCAACATGGAGGAAGATGCCTGGAACAGGGGAATGATATTAAATAAAGAATGGAGTCCTTGAAGATTATTGTGGAGGAAGACAAGAAAAGCATCACTCAATGGAAACAAAGATCCATAATTAAATGGTTCAAGGAAGGAGACACAAACTCTAAGTTCTTTCACAAAGTAGTCAGTGGAAGACTCATATACAACTTGATGCATGTTGTTGTTGTGGAAGAGAGGAAGATCGAGGGTGATGGAGCAATGGGTAAGGAACTAGCATCCTTCTTTCATGGCCTCTTACGCAGATTGGAGAGTTGACCTTGGAGACTGTAGAGAGAGAATGCAATAAACTATCTATTAATAGGGCCTAGGGTTCTCTTGTATAGAGGAGAAACATGTTGGACAAACTACATAGTGTAGACAGAAAGAGAAGGGAATACATAAAAAGGATAGAAGATAACTTATACATCACACTCTCCCTCAAGCTGGAGTGTAGATATCAATCAAGCTCATCTTGGAACATCTTTAGAATGGCCCTCTATCTAGAGCTTTCGTAAACACGTCTTGTCTGTCCGCCTAAGCTGAAACCCTTCTAGATCATGTCTCTAGTTTAGTGACAGTTACCTTGATATGCTTGGTCCTCTAATGTGGGTTGTTGGCAATGAAAAAAACAGCTTGATTGTTGCATTGGAGGTGCACGGGAAGAGGCACCTCAACAGCTAGATCAATCAAAACGCATCTGACCCGCAACATCTTTGTACTCCTATGTGTCATAACTCTGTACTCCGATTATGCACTAGATATGGCGGCCACCATCTGCTTTTTTCCCTTCCAAGATACTAAGGAGCTCCCTATGAACATTGTAAAGCTAGTGGTAGACTTCCGATCCTTGGGACATCCCACATAATCTACATCTGTGCAAGCTGTAACAACGAGCAATATACCTCTACTAAATAAAAGATCAATGACATGTGAGGTCATCGGATACCCCAGAATCATATGGACTGCATCCATATGTGCATGTCTAGGTTGCTCCATGAACTGACTAACTCGACTCATTGCAAATTGTATATTTGGCATGATGTTGGTCACGTATAGGAGCTTCCCAACACGCTCCATGTACCTTCTCTTGTCTACCTCAATATCTTCATCATACAGTTTCATGCTCGGGTCCATAGGAGTGGTGGGAGGTATGCAATCCACCATGCTCGTCTCAGAGAGAAGATCTGAAACGTACTTCCTTTGGGTCATCACAAGACCTCGCTAGTTCCTACCAAACTCCAGTCCAATGAAGTAACGTAGACTGCCAAAGTCCTTCGTTATAAACTGCTAACCAAAGAAAACCTTAACAGATTGAATGCGCATCATTCCCTATAATAAAGATATCATCAACATAGACCAATATAGCAATAGAAGCAATCAATGATCTGCAATCGATCTCACGAACCCATGCTTCTCTATCAAGTCCGAGAGCTTCTGAAACCATGCTCTTGGACTCTAATTAAGGCAATCAATAGCATTATGAAGTCTGCACACCTTCTGACATTCCCCTTCAGCAGCGAACCCAGGTGGTAGTTGCAGGTAGACTTCCTCATGTAGGTGGTCGTAGAGAAAGGCATTCATCACATCGAGCTGACATATGGACCTGAGTCACTACAACAGAGAGAAGGATCCGTAGTGTAGAATATCGAGCCCCTGGAGAGAAATTATCTCGATAGTCTACCTCATATGTCTGGGTGAACTCACAAGACACAAGCCTTGCCTTATAGCGATCTATGCCGCCATCGGCTCGGTGCTTCACTGTGCAACACCCACTTGCATTACACAACATACACTCTTGTAGGAGCTGTAACTATGCTCCACGTACCACGTGACTATAACATGGTCATCTCCTCCATGGCAAGTCATTATTTGCTCTACTTGAGAGCCCCCTGGTATGTGTGAGCACACAGGCGCGGGTGCGCGAGGCGCACACAGAGGTGCATATACGAGGAGGCATTGGGCACGCAGGCGCACATAGAGGTGCATGAACGAGGATGTGATGGGTACGCATATGCACGAGAGAGGTGAGCGACACGTGAGGAACCCTCCTGCGACGGCGGTGCGCGACTGGCCTCGACGACGGTGCATGAATGTTTTGATGGGGACGGATTCCAGGGCACAGGTTCCGGTCTAGGACCGTCGCTCTGATATCATGTGAAGGAGAAAATGAAAAATTGTATTTCATGAAGCCCTAGAGCTCTCTTATATAGGAGAAAAGCTCTATGAAAAAATTACATAGATAAACTGAAAGATAGACGAATATAAATAAAGACCACGAGATATAAGAATCACAAGACGTGGCATTGAGATGAAGCCTCCAATCACAGTTGCCCTTGAATGGCGTAAATGTCCCAAGAAGCCTACAAATAATGTCCTTACCATGTCTCCAGAGCCTAGCCACCCACTTCAACAGCAATGTTTTATTCATGTCCTTCAACCTTGTTAGAAAATAAACATGCGGAAGCGAACATGGAAAAAAAAGGATACAGAAGAATAATAAGAACGGTATTTAACGTGGAACCCTACTCCGTGAGGAGCGGGATGAAACCACGGTAGAAGCCCTCAAAGGGGCATGTTATGCATTGCACTTTCTCAATGGACTACAGGGGTGTGGGGCTCTATATATAGCACCCAAGGAGTCTCCACATCCCACAGTTGGTAGATGTGGTACTAAACCCTGGATGGGGTAAATGGATCTTCTCCAGGATCCATTTACCCTCTACAACTCATATGGCGCATACAACGAATACTCCAACACTCCACCTCAAGCTGGAGCATGCAATGCTCGGCTTGGACAAACAGAAAGAAACTCAACTCTCATACAGGACACTACGGACAATATCAACTCAACGCGCATAACTGTTGCTATCGAGGACGTTGCTTCTCATGCCGTTAGGTGAGGAGGACGAACGAGACGGAATGTGAGTCTGTTGAATCTCCTCGTCGGAGAGCATGTGCTCTGAACTGCACCTGTCAGAGTCACTGCAACTGAAAATGAGTTTCCTCGTCGGAGTACTCTGGCCCGCCACAATAATGTGGACAACTGCTCCATCTCTGAAAAGGGTCGAACTGAAAAGGGGTCGTGGCTGTGCAATCCTCGTCGGAGTCCACGGTCGTTGGAGAATGGAGTTTGAAATAAGTTTCCTCGTCAGAGAACTGGATCTCTCCCATCTGGTCGATGATGTATTTTTCTCCTACAGGTAATAGGTTGATTTCATCAAATTCAGATGATGATGTCTACATGCCACCTCCACTACAAGCCCCTCACCACCTCCACCGCGACCTCCACTCCACATGTGTCGGTTGTTTCATCTCCACCACCTTCCCTACCTCCTGCACCACCTCATGTACCACCATCTCCCACTATCCTAGCTCCACCCTTAACACGATACTATACTCGTCGACCTGCATCTGCTCATGGTCTGCATCCATTATCCAGCACGCCTCAGATTTGTTCTGAATACATTATTTCTAATGATGGATCTGGCAATGTGTCTGAGCAGGAACCTTTGCAGGAAGATGGTATACAGATTGAGCAGATCCCCAATGACCTGGATGTACCTATTACACATTGAAAACAGAAACGTACATGTGCATCATACCTTATCGCTTCCCATGTTTCATTTACCCGCTTGACATGGGAATTCAGGAGGTTCGTAGTTGCTCTATATGTCGTGGAGATTCCTCGAAATTACCAGAAGGCTTTGAGAGAAAGTCGGTGGCGTCTTTCCATGGAAGAGGAGATGGTTACACTACAGTCGTGTGGTACCTGGAGTTTGATCCATGTTCCTACTGAAGCATCTATTGTCAGTTGCAAGTGGGTGTTTTCAGTCAAACACCACGCAAATGGAAGTCTTGATCCTTATAAGGTCAGATTGGTTGCACGTGGATTTACAAAGACTTACGGGGTAGATTATCTGGACACAATCTCACATATTGCTCACCACTCCACACTCTGAGTTCTTCTTGCAGTTGTTGCGGTATGTGATTGACCTTTTATTTCAGCTTGATGTTAATAATGTATTTCTGTACGGAGATCTTCATGAAGAAGTCTATATGCAGTAGCCTTCGGGGTTTGTTATAGAGGAGGAGTGTCAACAAGTTTGTAGACTTCACAATGCAATATATGTTCTCAGAAGCTCTCAGATCTGACCGAGAAGTAGGGATTCAAGATATCAAACGCAGATCATTCATTGTTTGTACAGAGAACCCACAGAGGTACGGTAGTTATCATGGTTTATGTTGATGGCATTCTTCTTACAGGAAATGATGTGCATGGGATCAAGAGGACAAAGGAAATTCTTGGCAGACAGTTTTTCATCAAGGATCTTGGCACCCTACGATACTTTTTGGGGTTAGAGTTTGCCAAAAATAAGCAGGTTCTTGTGATGATGCAAAGAAAGTATGTTACAGACATGCCGGTTGAGAAGGGCATGATTGGATGTTGACATGCCACTACTCCTATGGATCCTAGCATGAGGCTATATGATGATGATATAGAGGAGATGGACAGGAGAAGATACCGAGAATTGGTAGGAAAGCTTCTTTATGTTATCATCACTAGGCCAGACATGTCATTTGTTGTTAGTCAGGTTAGTCAATTCATAGAGCAGCCCCGACAGGTATATATGGATGCAGTTTATATGATCTTGAGATACCTGAAGGCATCCCCAGGTGCAGGATTGTTGTTCAGAAAAGAGGCATCCCTCACTATCACAGCTTATGCAGATGCAGACTACGTGGGATGTCCTAAGGACAGGAAGTCCACCTCATTGTATTTGTAGGCGGCTCTCTAGTATCCTGGAAGAGTAAGAAGCATACTGTGGTTGTCAGGTCAAGTGTTGAATCAGAATATAAAGCTATGGCGCAAGGGATCACAGAAATGATGTGTGTCCGAGCTGTCTTAGCAGACTTATATATAGAGGTGCCTCTTTTTATGCAATTATAATGTGATAATTAGGCAGCTTTATTCATTACAAATAATCATGTCTTTCATGAGAGACTAAACATATCGAAGTAGATTGTCACTATACACGGGACATGATACAGAAATGCTTTATTTCTACTTCTCATGTCAGTTTGAGAGAACAAACTGCAGACATCTTTACCAAGGCCTGCTCAAAGGACCTTTTCATAAGTATACATCCAAGCTGAGCATGATTGACATCTATGCTCCATCTTGAGGGGGTGTGTAGAGATGTGATTATGTCTATGTATAGTTTTCTCAGTTTATTTTTATTTTGTCTATCTTATTTAATTTACATATGGGTTTCTCCTCTATATAAGAGAGCCACTGGGTTCCTTGGAATAAAAAAATCCCATTCTTTTCCCAATAGTAAACCATAGACATGTGCAAAGAATACAGTAGCAAAAAGGGAAATGTTAAGGATGTGTAGTCATACACGAAAAGATTGGATTTGGAATAATGTGATTAGAAGAAAGTTGGTGTCGCTCCACTAGAGGATAAGATGAGAGAAAACCGTTTAAGATGGTTTGGGCACTTGCAAAAGATGATGACAGATGTGTCAGTTAGAAGATACGAGATTTGAGATGTTGAGCCGACTAAGAGATGGCGAGGAAGGCCCAAAAGTGTTGGAATGAAACTATCTGAAGGGATCTTAGCTATTTGTATCTAAGCTTGAGAATGACCCAAAATGGATATGAATGGAGGTAAAGAATCTATGTAGTCGACCCTACTTAACGTGGGAAAAGGCTTTATTGTTGTTATTGTTGTATGTGCACTAAAAAAACATGTTTTATTATCTAATAACAGATATTTACTTATGTCAATCAACTTACAAATTTTAAAGGATTATATGATGGTCAACCTTGTAAGCAACTTAGGAATTTAAAAGAACTAAGAACCTGACCAGATAAACTTTTTATAATAGTAAAACATACCTCAAGTAGGAAAAGGAAAGGATGTTTCCCAAAGTTTACGCTGATCCTGTAATATGGCAACAAAACAATTAAAATGTTGCAGACCATAATACGATGTAACATGCATGAATTCTACTTATAACCTAAATCAAATCATGTAAATTGAGGTACTTGCCCAAGATCTCAATATGATGGAATATAAACATAGACCCCAAAACACAAAGGACAAAGGAATGAGTCCTGCCATTTTGCTGAAATGGCTAACCAATGAAACGTTTGAACCAATTTACAGAAGGACGAGTTCAGTAACATGTGGCCACACCCTTGTCAAATATCGTACCTTGAAACTTTTCTAAGCAGTTTCCAAGCCGCTGACTTGACTATAAATGAAATAAAACATGAACCTGTGTGTGTGTGGGGGGTGGGGGGGGCATGACGGGAATATAACATCCAAGACGATAATCAGCATCACGAACACGAAGATAATGTCCATGAATGCATAGTCTTCCTATTCCAAAAAAATCCATATGGACCCATGATTTCATTATTCGAGAGTAAACAAGTAGAAAAAAGCCTTTATGTAAGATCCACACACTCTAATGAATCCAGATTTAACTCAGGAAGACATAGGAAAAGTCTATAAATACTGACTACATATATTGTGAATAATCTGTTGTCACCTAGAACGGAACTAGATACATGCGTATTGTTAGAAATATGAAATGGTGAAGCCTACTCCTACTATAAGTAGGGTCGGCTACATGGATTATTGCTCAAATCCATGTTGAAAGATTCGACTATTTTTACGATAGTTGTCGACTACCTAACGCAACCCCTAAAGGGGGGATTTGAACCTTGTTCTGTAGGGTGGCATGCACATTGCACTACCAGCAGAACATATAAGTGGGTTAGAAATATGAAATGTGGAAGCATAATCAAAGAAAAAGAATAAGAACATGAAGAACACAAGGATTTTACGTGGAACCCTACTTCCTAAGGAACGCGATGAAAACACGGGAGAACGCATTGTGTTGCATTCAACTCTCTCATCTGTTACAATAGGTGTGGGGCTTCTTATATAGTCCACATTGAGTCCCCACATCCTACAACCGGTAGATGTGGGACTAAATACTGGATGTGGTTACATAAATGACGTATATACTCCAACACTCCCCCTCAAGTAGGAGCATGCAATGCTCAGCTTGGTCACATAGAAAGAAATCCCAAACTCATGGTACAAGACAGTACGGACGATATCAACTCAACGCAAACACAACTATCGGTTCAAAGGATGTTGCTTCTCATGTCTTGCAGGTGAGGAGGAATAAACGGGCTGGAGTGTGAGTGTGAGTCGAAGAACATGTGCTTTGTATTGCGCATGTCAGAGTCGCAGAAACTGAATGAGTCTCCTCATCGGAGTACTCTGGCCCGCCGCATGTAGAAGATTGGATCATGTGGACAATTGCTCCATCTCTGAAGGGCTGAACTAAAAAGGTCGTGGAAAACATCCTCGTCGGAGTCCACAGTCGTTAGAGAATGGAGTCTGGAAAGTCTCCTCAACAGAGAACTGGGTCTCTCCCATACTGGCTCAGAGAATAGGATTTCTACTCTGAAGTCCATATGAAACCACATGAAAACCCTATCCCACGTGGCATAGAGAATGGGATCACAACTCTGGAGTCCCTATAGATCACATGAAAACTCTTAAGACCAAAAACAAAGATGGGAACCACACAACTGATGACCGCATACATGTGCGCATCAAACTGAAGATTCAGAACCAATATGAATGTCGAGTTTGAATCTGAACTATAGAGTCTAACAATCTGGCCTGCAGAATCTGAATCAGAGCCGTAGAACTCTACACAATACTCCCCCTTTCTCCCATACTTTTCGGATGACAATGACATCGACAAAGTTGGGAGAATACAAGAAAATGTGGGGAGAAACAAAACATTCCCAAATGAATTTTTCTCGCAGATATTCCCTTTTTTAATAGTCGTCTTCCCTTTTTTGTAAAGAGCCATTCAAATTTTTTATATAGCTTTCCTTTCTCTCTTTTTCTCGAATATTTTTCTCCTTTTTATAGCCAACTCCTTTTCTTCTTCTTGTTTCTCTCGCATGCATTTTTTTGTGTACGCGCCTTTTTAAAAAAATCTTCTTAGCCCAAATAATGGTCCCAATACAACTCAGCCCAATAGGACTAAAAGAAAAACACAACTCTCTTTTTTTACTCATGGTATTTTTTTAAACCTTCCGTCCACTTGGGCCCACCCTATTTAGGGTTCCTGATTGGAAACCCCTCGCTCATGCGCAGCCCCATGATCGGGGCTTCTGCTCGATGGTCGTCGTTGATGAGAAAAGGAGAGGAGGAGAAGCTCCACCTGGAGCTTCGAGCTCTACCTAAAGCAGGAACAAAAGGGTAGTGGAGAAGGGTGGCTCCGCCATGGAGCTCCGTCTAGTAGCAGAGTTTCGTGCGGAGCAGAGGAGCACCACGTTGGATGCGTGATAGAGATCATGCGTGCTTTCGAGCAGAGCGGAGGAGCATCGCGCCGCCTGCGCGATGGAGATCAGGCGCGAGGATCGATCTCTGCCTGGAGGTGCGAAGGGGAGGCCTCGCCGCCTAGACCTGCACATGATGCGTTGCCGAAGGGAGGAGGTACAGTACCACAATAGGAGGAAGTGCCCCACGTCGCCTGGAGAGGAGACTTGTCTCCACCGTCGATCGCCTGAAAGGGGAAGATGCGGCCTTCGCCACCTCTGGCTGCTGAAGGAGGCATCGCACGGTGGTTGCCGCCTTTGGCCATATTGTTTCTCATTTTTTTCTGTTAGTGCACCAGCACCTCTTGAGGAGTTGAGATTGGAGAAGACCCGGACCCATATTTCCGTCGTCTCGAGGGCCTTCTGATGTTGGAGCATCATGAGGTGGTGTCGATGAGCATGGGGACGAGAGGTGGTGGTAGTTTGAGTGCTACCACCACACAAAAAAAGGTTGTACCAGCAATCGTTGCATTACGTGGAGCTACTGCGCTGTGGATCGGTCTGGAGCTTATTGCAGATTGCGTGCTATTGGAGGGAATCAAGATCTATCATGCGCCGACACCATCAGAAATTTTCTGGAGATATATTGGTCAGGGTTTCATCTGAACCCAAGAACAGGCACTTCGATCGTTGTTGATGACGGAAAATTTAGGGTTTCAAGAATTTAAACCCTGAACTTGATCGAACAATAAATCTGCATGAATTGATCTTCAAAAATATATGCCGACAAGAATTAAGATTTCGAAAAACCTTAATTTGAAACTCAAACTTGAACGATCTTGAACAATAAATTTTCAAAAAATCAACAAAGAATCAACCCGCTCAGATACATGTTATAAATATGAAATGTAGAAGCATAAATAGGAATAAAAACATGAAGAACACTGTAATTTTACATGGATCCCTACTCCCTAAAGAGAGGGATGAAACCACAGGAGAATGCCTCAAAGGGCTTCGGTTGCATTCAACTTTCTCGTCTGTAACAATAGGTGTGGGGTTTCTTAAATAATCCCCACTGAGTCTCCACATCCCGCAACTGGTAGATGTGCGACTAAACACTAGATGTGGTAAGGATCTAATTACACATCTACATAAATGACGCGTATACTCCAACACATACAAAGAGGAACCAATTTCTTAAAGGAAAAAAGGTGACTGTCAATAAAGACGCTACTCCCATAAACTTCAGTTTAAGAACTACATAACTATTGTTTCTTAGTCATAGAAAAGATTACATGAACCAATATTCAGAAAGAAACTTTGCATGCTCATCATGTTTTCTGCATAGATACCCTCAATAAGAAAGACGAACTACCGTAAAAACCTCCTTTTTCAACTGGAAGATTCAATAGAGCTCAAAATTCAATCTGACAAAATCTAGCAATACATGAGTCACTGGAAGCATCTTGTCGCCAGAATTCCAACGCACTCAAAATTTTCGAATTTCAACTTTGAACGAGTGAGATATGCTTGCTTGTGAAGGGGTATCCAGCCCCAAAAATTGATGTGAATTTAAAGGGACTCGCATTTGGGGCTGCTCAAGCCCTCCAAGATGATCTTTAGATGGTCATGGTTGCCCTGATCCTTCTCCTCTTTCCTCCTATCATCCCCCACCTCCATATCCATCATCTTAGCCACTAAGGACTCGTCAAAGGTCATTGAAGCGCATTGTTCGCATCATTCTAGCAAGGAGATCATAAGGAACAAGAAAAATTCTTTGGTTGTAAGTTTAGCGGTAAGATCTTCTCTTTAGATCATTTTATTAGAATGGGTTCTTGATGTTCTTAGTTATTTGTATTTAAACCCAAAAATGGCCCAAAATAGATCTGAATAGAGACAAAAAATCCATGTAGCCGACCCTACTTAATTGTGGGAAAGGCTTTGTTATTGGTGGGTTCTTGATACTCTTAGCCTTTACTTACCCAAACCATTATATATGTGGTTTAAAGGTTGTGCTAGTACTCATATCTCTGAGAAGTCATAAATCGTAGAAAAACTACATGTAGACGTATCTACGTACTACTGTAATGAAGTCCTTCCCCGTTTCCCTCTTTTGGTGCATGTTTTTGTTGTGTGTACCATTTTTGTTTTGACGAGGAAGTGTTGTCCTGTGACATCTCAATGTTTCTTAATCCATAGGAAACCTCCTTATCGATTGGGAAAACCACCATAAATGTTCTTGATGTTCTTAGCCTTTAATTAACCAAATCATTATATATGTGGTTTAAAGGTTGTGCTAGTACTCATATCTGTGAGAAGTCATAAATCGTAGAAAAACTACATGTAGACGCATCTACATACTAATGTAATGGAGTCCTTCCTCGTTTCCCTCTTTTTGTACATGTTTTTGTTGTATGTACCATTTTGTTTTGATGAGGAAGTGTTGTTCTATGACATCTCCATTGTTTCTTAATCCATAGGAAACATCCTTGCCGATTGGGAAAATCACCATAAATCGTAGAAAAACTACATGTAGACGCATCTACGTACTAATGTAAAAGACTTGATAAAGCCCAGGTTAGATAACGTTCTCATCAAACTTGGCTGATAAAACTTTAAGCAAAGATTTGTGTACCAAAAAGTCCAACCATTTTTCTCTATTGGACAACCTCTTTTAGAATATGTTATCGTTAAATATAGCTGATAAGGATCTAAGCAAAGAATTGAGTACCAAGGTTTTGCACCATTGGGCTACCCCTTTTACTAAATTCTTGAAAGGATGGATACATGAGAGTCTAGAGAGTGTGTAAACTAAAGCCTTGCATCAAGTAAATAGGAAAAAATCTGGTGTGAACAACATGGCCCAGAAAAAATCAAAAACTAAGAAATTATGGTATCGCAAAAAATGGATCTTGAAGGAAAAAATAGTGAAATAATGAAAATGCCTTAAGATGGTCTTTATCAAATTTCTCCCCCATTGCCTTTTTGGAGTCACGGAAAGTAAAAAAGATCCTCTAATATCTACGTTTAAGACTGCTTGACTCAAAGTACCTCTTATCAAGTTTTTTCCTTTTTCTTTTTTTACATTGTCCGCATATAGACGCTCCCAAATAGCCCAAACAGCAGCTACTAGGAAGAGGAGCTACTCGGCGGGACGGTGGTTATTCACAACATGGGAGTCCCAAAAGGTCTACATATTTTCTTAATTTGTGAGCTTAGAATTTCTCTCTTTTTCTCAATCCTCGTATTTGGTTATGTTGAGATATTTATATCTCTTTGTATTTATTTTATATTTTTTTATTTCTTCAGTCTACTTTATGTAATTTTCCCATAGAACTTTTCTCCTATATAAGGGAGTTCTATGGCTACAATGAATATAACTTTCATTTCACGCTTTTCCACATGGTATCAGAACGACGGTCCTAACCGGAGCCTGTGCCCTAGAGCCACGCCCCACCTAAAGCCCTAGCGCGACCCGTGCACACCCAGCCGCCGCCCATCTCTCGGGGGTCAACCGCTACTGCCCAATAGCAACAGGAGCAGCAGCCGCAACCGTTGCTGCTATCAACCGCCGGTCATTGTTCCCCTCTCCTGCCCGCCACCGCTACCGCTGCGGACCATCGCTCCATGTCTCTTGCTCATCGCCGCTGCCGACCACTGCCAGATCTTATTCTGTCTTGGCTCGTTTCTAGGTTTATAGGGTGTGACATGATCATATAAAACACTCTAGTTACCCAATGGAGTCTCCTTCGAATGGAAGAGGTTGTGAAATGAGTCTACACCCACAACCATCTTCCTATATGTCAGTGTAGACACAAGTCTTACTTGTTGCAGACCTAGTCTCGGAGATAGTTGTCATTGTGTCAGACAACAAAATTGATGTTTCATCCATGGGTGCATTCAAAGGTCCAACAACCATCGTTAAGGTGGATGGAACAAACTATGAACTGTGGGCCATGCAGTTCATGAGTTTAATGCAGTGCAATGGCAAGAAACACATCCTCATGGATGAGGAGCCAAGTGACAAGACTGGGTAAATGTGTCATGGGAGGCAGACAATGCATATGCATGAGTGTGGTTATATGGAACTGTCAACAGAGATAGTTAATGGTATTATGGTTTATGTTGAGACATTATTGTTACTGGCAGTGATGAACAGGGCATTCACGCAGCTAAGGATTTCCTTGGACAACGGTTTGAGACCAAGGACCCTGGGAAGCTGTGTTACTTTCTTGGCCTAGAGTTTACAAGAAATCAGCATGATATGATAATAACGCAAAGGAAGTATGTCACTAATCTTTTATCTGAGACAGGCATGATAGGATGCATACCTGCTACTACTCCAATGGATCCTAATGCTAGGCTCTATGATGATGACTCTGAGGAGGTGGATAAGAAACGGTACAAAGAGTTAGCAGGGAAATTGTTATATGTTACTATTACCAAGCATGATATATCATTTGTTGTTAGTAGAGTCAGTCAGTTTATGGAGCAACCTAGACAGGCTCACATGGATGCAGTTAACATAATCTTGAGGTATCTGAAGTCTTCTCTAGGTGCAGGCCTTTTATTCAGAAGAGATACGTCTCTCACAGTTACTGGATGTGCAGATGCACACTACATCGGGTGCCCCAAAGACAGGAAGTCCACTTAAGGTTTTACTGTGTTTGTTGGTAGCTTGTTGGTTTCATGGAAAAGTAAGAAACAGGCAGTTGTAGCTAGATTTAGTGTTGAATCAGAGTATTGGGCCATGGCCCAAGGAAGCATGAAAATGATGTGGGCCAAGTCCGTCCTGACTGACCTAGCAATTGAGGTGTCTCTTCCTATGCACCTCAAACATGATAATCAAGCAACTCTATTCATAGCTAATAATCAAGTTCCATGAAAGAACCAAGCACATTGAAGTTGATTGTCATTTCACCCGTGATTTGATTCAGAAGAGACTTATCTTCACTTCTCATATTGCTCCAGGCGATCAGATTGCGATATGTTTACCAAAGCTCTTACGAGGGGTCCTTTTCACCATTGATGTTCCAAGCTGCGCATGATAGATATATATGCTTCAGCTTGAGGGGGTGTTGACATACTTATATCTCTTTGTCTTTATTTTATATTTTTCTATTTCTTCAGTCTACTTTATCTAAGTTTCCCGTAGAGCTTTTCTCCTATATAAGAGAGCTCTAGGGCTACTATAAATATAACTTTCATTTCACGCTTTCCGCAGTTTATATCAGTTACTTTGGATTCCAACACATGGCGATAATATAAATCCCCCAATCCAAAACTTAGAGCCATGCCTCCTTGAAGTAAATGCAACAACAGATGCAGTCTTCTCAATTTGCCTCGTGTGGCATGCTTCATAATTATGACATAAGTTGTTTTCATTCTCAAACTCCATATTTAACCTACTCAGTAAAGATATCATCCCAATCATATCCTTGCTGACTTAGAATGCTCACAAGCTTTGAGATACATCAGATCTTACTCAAAACCTCAGTATTGTTGTCACTCCTTTTCTGAAGAAGATAACACCTACCGTCAGGTCTCACTTGTTTTTCCTTTGTGTACGTTGATGCTGCTTCACTGCAGACTTTAACAATAGTAGTCTGCTTTGATAAGCCACACTTTCTTGTTGGATTCGTGAATGGATCTTCTGTTGCTTGCTGCATCTGAATATAGCAGATAGCTGTCGCTGATTGCAATATATGGCATCTGCTACTATGGCTAATGGTAACACTGGATATCTTGAGTAGGGATGGCTACACCCAGTGGCACATGCATGCTGAACCTCTCTACACAACAACCACCACAAAGTCATATTTTCCCTTTAAGTAGGGTCAACCACATGGATCCATTGCTTCCAAATAGATCAAATTTGGGTCACACATGGGCTAGGTCCAAAAATCTCATATTATTTCTTTCAACATTACGTCAGCCTTCTGTGCCCCCTCTTGCAACGCTGTCCTTCCAATTTCACGCCCCCACGCCCTTGCAACATTTAGAATGTTTCTGTTTCAATTGTAAAAATAATGCAACACGAATTCAATCATACAATAACATTGACATTCAAATTTTAAAAATAAAAGCCGGGCTAGTTTAGGATGAATGAAAAGACTACACATTTACAAAATTCAACCAGATAAAAATTGAGTTGAGCATTAAATAGACAAGAAATTGAACGGAAGTAGTAATCTAGTCAGAGATGTACTCTTCATTTTGGCTATGGACAGCTACAGTCGGAAATAACGGGCCCTTCACATTTTTCTCAACAGCACCAACTAGCTCACCATTTTTACTGTATTCAAAAAGAGAAAAAAGTTGGAAACAAAATTTTAAGAGAAACAAAAATAAATTTTTTTATAAAGAAGTGAAGAGTATAAACTTGCATATCGTGGTGTTAATATCAAACATTCTAAGGTCTTGTCAGAATCGTGGTCTTTGTAGTCCCAAGGGGCTACACCACAATGTAGCTTGTGTGCTTTTAATTTTGTCAATAAACTGAGTTTTTGTGTGCGCACCTTTACGGTGAGCACCTTTTTCTCCCTAAAAAATTACTAGAAAAAAAAACAAATAACAAATGCTTAAATTTGTAGAAAAGTATCAAGTTGCTCCATAGAAAACATTTTAGGTGGATAATAAAAGATTTCATGGAATTTAGCAGATAATTTCCATTCAACTTGTGGGATGTGCATGATATATGTGTTAGACTTAATTGAGATTAGTCAAGAATAACGTACGTAAAAAAGAACTCTTGAGATCCATAATTGATGCCAGCGCCCACGGTATCTCCAGAGGTATATTTTGGGCCAAAACTATCGCCCTTACCCTGACCACGGTAAATACATCCATCATCTCCATGATACCCGCAGCTGTTTGCTTCCCATCTACAAGTTTAAAAATAACATTGGAATTTATTTAAAAGCATAAAAAACATCAGTCTTATGGAAAGCAGTGACTTTAATAACATCGGCATCCAGAAAAATCATTTTGATGTGTTTATTGTAGTTTTTATATAACTATAGTGATTATTCTGAACCTTCCATGTAAATTGACCAAATAGTAATCTACTTCCCTCCATTTTGCAAAAGTACGGAGGCACTCGAGACGATTTGAGTAGTTGATATCTCAAGCATAAGAAGTCCTGAATGCACAAGCTGATGATAAATTATCTTTTGGCATAGCATCACCATCAACTTCGCAAATTATGAAGCTGCCAGGATCGATGTTATACTTAGCATGCACACTGCATGTGCACATAGCATGAGTTGCCAACACCTAATACAAAAGGGCACACCCGCCGTCCATTTGCAGCAAGATTGCCTCGTAAATGTCAAAGTAAAAATGGTGCGAAAATTCAGATAAGGCAAGGTTTTAAGAAAGACAAGAGCTTTATTGTGCTTAATATGTTATTTTTTAAGCGAAAGAAGGATGTTCACCGATGAATCTGTGATTCATCTATTCTCAATATTCGACCTTAACTTAAATTCCTGAGAAATTAATCCAAAATAGACCCCTAATTAACATTACTTATAAACTCAATAAAATGTGTTAATTAACGTTCTGTCATAAAAAGTAGCAAAACTAGAGTTTGTTTCTTCACCACTATTTTTTAATTAATTCAACTAACTTCAAATTCAATAAAACAAACTATATTGTGCAGATAACACTAACATTAATCAAAGAAAAAATACCAAAAAAAACTAACATCTATATCTGACCAATAAACTAAACCCCTAGTTGTGTAGTAAGAAAGTTGTAAAGCTTGATATCTTATCCATATGGACTCCTATGAAACTCTGCTCACCTTTGATTTAATGTATTCTAAGCTATCTACAAAATAGATACTATGTTTCCAAGAGACAAAAGACTGAAGTTCGGATACCATGTCTACAAAATGAATACAATGTCTCCTAGTTGTGGAAAGAATGAAGATTCAGATACTATGTCTCCAAGAAACAAAATGGTTTGGAGAGAAAGCAAGGGAGATCAAGAATACATGCTTTAAACTTTGGTATTCAGGTAAAGAGAAGGGTAGAAATGGTGTTGGAGTGGTTGTTCATAAGGATTTGAAGGATTGTGTGGTTGAGGTACAAAGATTCGGGGATCGGATTATTTTGCTAAAATTGGTGCTCGAAGAAGAAATTCTGAATATCATCTCAGTTTATGCACCACAAATTGGTTTAGATAAAAGGATTAGACGGGCTTTTTGTGATGAACTGGATAAGATTATGCAAGGAATCCTACAAAGGGAGATGATTTGCCTAGGTGGATATCTTAATAGGCATGTGGGAAAGGATGCTTCAGGGTATGCTAGTATTCACGGAGGCCATGGCTTTGGGGTTAGAAATGAAGAGGGAAAAGTCATTTTGAATTTTGTAACTGCTTATGATCTTTTCATAGCAAACGCTCTCTGCAAGAAGAGAAATGAGCATTTAATTACTTATAAGAGTGGTCCCACTAGAACACAGATAGATTACTTTGTGTTGACGAGAAGGGATCGATTCTGTTACAAAGACTACAAAGTAATCTCAGGAGAGAGAGAGAGAGAGTGTGTGACAACTCAACATCACTTGTTAGTCATGGATGAGCAAATAAAAGGGTTGGTAAAGAAAATGAAGGTTTTTAAGATCACTAGAACTATATGGTGGAATCTTCAATTAAAGCAATCAAGCTTCAAGGAGAAGGTTTTAGAAGACTTATCTTTGGATTGTAACGGAAGTGCAAACCAGATGTGAGACGTGGTAGCATCTTGTGTACGAAGGATAGCCAAATAGATGTTAGGCGAGTTAAAGGGAGGAGCTCCAAGTCAAAAGAATGCTTAGTAGTGGAGTAAAGGGGTGCAAGAGAAGCTCAAAATTAAAAAAAAAAGCATGTTTTAAAGCTATGCCAAATGATAAAACAGATGAAACTATCACAAACTACATAATAGCGAAGAAGGAAGCAAAGAAGGTTGTAAGCGAAGCTCGGTCAAAATCTTATGAAGATTTGTACAAAAATCTCAACTCTAAGGAGGGCCAGAAAGATATATTAAGGTTGGCTAAAGCAAGAGAAAGAAATACTAAATATCTTTTTCAAATAAGATGCATTAAGGATAAGGAAAGTCACGTGTTTGTTACTCAGAAGGATATAAAGACTAGATGGAAGCAGTACTTCCATAAGCTTTTCATTGGGGAAGAAAATACAGAGATCACATTGGAAGATCTAGCTAGTCATGAAAGTTACTTGAAACATGCAAGCTATAGATGATACAGTGGAAGGAAGTAGAGGAGGCTTTGAAGGTTATGAGACTTGGGAAAGGTGTAGTACCGAATGACATTCATATAAAAGTATGGAGAGTTTTAGGTGAGTGTGGTTTGATGTGGCTTATAAATTTATTCAATGCTAGTTATTGAAGCAAGAAAATACCAGAAGATTTAAGGAGAAGCATCGTGGTGGATCTTTATAAGATCAAATAAGACATTCAAAATTGTTCAAATTACAGAGGTATCATGCTGACGAGTCACACTATAAAAATTTGGGAACCTGTGATCAAAAGAAGATTGAGGCAAGTTTTCAAAGTAAAAGAAAACCAATTCGAATTCATGCCATGTCGCTCAATTACTGAAGCCATCCACTTGCTGAGGAGAACAATGGAGATTTATACAACTAAAAGGAAGAATCTCCATATGTTTTTATTGATTTAGAGAAGTCTTATGATTCTGTCCCACGGGAGATATTGTGGAGAGTTTTGGAAAAGAGAAAAGTATGTGTCATATACATTAACCTCATAAATAATATGTATGATAGGTCTTCATCTTGTGTAAGGATGCAGTCTGTGAAGATTGATTATTTTGACATCAACATTGGTCTGCATCAAAGTTTAACTTTGAGTCCATTTCTTTTCTTTGATTATGGACGACTTGACAACTCATATTCAAGATGAGATACCTTGGTGTATGTTATTCGTTGATGATATTGTGTTGATTGATGACACTAGAGATGAAGTAAATGAGAAGCTTGAGCTCTAGAGACATGCATTGGAGACTAAAGGATTTCATATAAGTAGGGCTAAGACTAAATATATGGAGTGCAATTTGATGGAAGCAATGGTGGAGGAATCGAAGTAAAGAATGGTGATAATAACATTCAGGAGAGAGATTCTTTTAGATACTTGGGATCTATTTTGCAACAAGATTGGGAAATTGTTGGAGAAGTTTCTAATAAAGAAATGCAGGTTAGCTAAAGTGGAGAGGAGTCTCTACTGTTCTTTATGATAAGAAAATTCCTTTGAAAATCAAAAGAAATTTTACAAAGCAGTCGTGAGACTTGCTATGCTCTATGGATCTGAATGTTGATCTGTGAACCATAGACATGCAGAGAATGGCAGTAGCAGAAATGAAAATGCTAAGATGGATGTGTGGGCACACACATAAAAATCAGATTCGGAATGATGCAATCATAAGGAAAGTTGGTGTAACCCTATAGAAAATAAGATGCGAGAAAATCACTAGGCAGTTTGACCATTTGCAAAGTAGGTCAGTCGATGCCCCAGTTAGGCTGTGAGTTTTGGGTTGTTGAGCCGGCTAAGAGAGGGCGAGGAATAGGGATGCAAACGGTTACGGATATATCCATATCCGATCTGTCACCGTATCCGTTTTATACAGATTTTGACATCTGTATCAGTATCCGTTTTAAAATGGATACGGATATGGATATCGTTTTGATATCCACAAACATCCGTATCCGTATATCCGTTTTCTTATATAAATATAGTCATAGATTTATTTTTAACCCTATATAACATAATTCTCTACCACCTTTTCCCATATTTATATAATTTTTATGATATAAACACATTTAGTAAATTAATACAAATGTTTTCCATCCAATTCTTATATATTTAAGTCGATTCTATAGAGTATTTCTACCATTACTCATGTGCGATCAGTATCCGTTTTACATTCGTATCCGTTTTTAGGGATATGGTAAGATAGTTTTAATATCCGTCAATATCCGTATCCGCATCCGTATTCATATTAAAAATGGATAAGGATACGGTAATACTTATATCCGTATCCGTATCCGACTGTTTGCATCCCTAGCAAGGAAGGCCCAAGAAGTGTTGGAATGCGACTATACGAAGAGATCTTAGTTTTTCGGATCTACGCCCAAGAATGACCAAAGATAGATGAATGGAGGCAAAGAATCCATGTAGCTGACCCTACTTAATGTGGGAAAAGGCATTGTTATTGTTGTAAACTATCTACAAATCAAGATCAAAATCAAAGACAGGGTTCATATGTGAAACTTGAATTTTGGGACTGATTTGTTTATCGCACAGATAACCGATCTTGAACCTATTATTTTATGTACAAACATTAATTGTTTTAATCTATTTCTTTTACTTTCTTTTGTGTTTTAACTAACCACTAAAAATAAAATACAAAAAAGCAAAACAGAAAGAAAAGGTGGTATTGTGATCATGTACATAGTGTACATATTTTCTCTTTCTTGACTTTATTTACCCTTTTCCTAATTATTAAAAAACCAAAAAATAGATTATGGTTCAATTTCATTTTTGGTATTTAATTCAATTTCCTTTTGTAATTAATTATTATCAAAAATAATTAAAGAAAAATACAACAAAAATCCAATAATTTTATAAACATAAAATACCTTCCAAAATTCATCTTTTGTACAAGTGTCGCCGTTTGGTTTTGAGGTCTTCGTGGAAAATGTAGATCCAGAGCCCACTCCTCCTGTTGCGCTGCCCTAAGCTGCCCCCTGGAGCTATTGTCGCTGCGGAGGCCCGCCAGCCACCGTCCAGCCGTAGCCCTTCACACACCCCTGTGTGCCCGCTCCTCCTGTTGCGCTATCCTCAGCCACCCCTTGGAGCCGTTGTCGCTGCGGAGGCCTTTTTTTAATAAGAAGACGGGGGAGCCCTCCCAAGGCGGGAGTCACCACACCAAAATATTCATTAATTAACGAGAAGGTACATCAGTTGGATATCCAGAAATTGTACAAAGCATTACAGTGAGCAAGTACATTTTCAAAGTAAAACCGGTGCCCCTTGAAAGTGGTATCATTCCTGCCAAGCCAAATAGCCCAGAGCGCGGCAAAGGGTTTGGAGACATCATCGGATGACCCAAGACATTCAACCGTTGTGGAGGCCTGACAGCCGCTATTCAACCACGACCCTCCACGCACCCCCGCTCCCCAAGTCACCGCATGTGGCCCTCCACCAGCGCCTCCACCTCCACGCTCATGCACCGCCTATCCGCCAACCTTTGCACCTGCCAAAAGCATAAGCCCACTGTCGCATGCCTCCTACTGCGCCTCCAGCCACGGGTCGCCCCCCCTCCGCGACTGTGAGCCCTCCAACCTCCCTCGTCGGTCGTGCGCCCACGCAGCGCCCCAGCAGCACAGAGTCGCGCCCTTCCTCGCCAACGACCGGCAGAGCAGCTCCCCCTGTGGTCATGCCTTGCCTAGCCGCCATCTCCACTCCCGCCCGTGTGCCTCCACCACGTCACGCCTCCGCTAGAAGCCAGTCCCACGACTGTATGCCCCTCGTCGCCCACGCGCATCGCTTGGTCGTCGCCTCCTCTTTCCCTAGCATGGGAAGATGGATTCCAATTTGGGAACCCACGTCTCCTGAAGGTCCATTTTATTTTTCTATTATTATTTTTTTATTTGGAAAAATTGCATAGTGAGCCCGTTATGTTTCTATATTTATAAAAGTGTCCTTAGGCACAGTTTGTTTGTTAAGTTTTATTTTCTGTATTGCAAAGACACCCTTACAATTACGCAGAAGGGCACTTTTGTAAATGCAGAGTTGTCTTTGCAATACAGAAAATAAAGCTTAACAAACAAATTGTGCCTAAGGGAACTTTTGCAAGTATAGAAAATTAACGGGCTTACTATGCAATTTTTCCAAATAAAAAATAATAATAGAAAAATGAATGGACCTTCGGGAGACGTGGGTTCCCAAATTGGAACCCACCTTCCCACGCTAGGGCAAGAGGAGTCGGCGACCAAGCGAGATGCACGGGCGGCGAGGGGCGTACTGGCTTCTGGCAGAAGCGCAACGTGGCAGAAGGCACGCAGGTGGGAGTGGAGATGGCGGTTGGGCAAGACGTAGCCACAGTGGGAGCTGCTCGGTCGGTGGCTGGCGGGGAAGGGCGTGGCTCTGTGGAGTTGGGGCAACCACGAATGCACGGCCGGCAAGGAGGCAGGAGGGCTCACAGTCACGGAGGGGGGTCAACTCGCGTCAGGAGGCGTGGCAGAAGGCGTGCGGCAGTAAGCTCCTGCTCCTGGCAGGTGCAGCGGTTGGCGGACGGGCAGTGCAAAAGCACGAAGGTGGAGGTGTTGATGGAAGGTGGCGTGTGGTGGCTCAAGGCGCGGGGGTGCATGGAGGGTCACGGTTAAATGGTAGCTGGCAGGCCTCCGCAGCGGCAGTGGCTCCAAGGGCAGTTGAGGGCAGCGCGGCAGGAGTAGGCACGTGGGGGTGCGTGGACGGTCGCTGCTAGACGGTGGCAGGCAGGCCTCCACGGCAACAGCGGCTTCAAGGGGCAGCTGAGAGCAACGCAATAAGAGGAGAGGGCACGCTGGGACGGGATGGAGGCGCAGCACGTGCGCGGAGGTCGCGAGCGGCTGGAGTGGAAGGGGTGGTCAGTGGTAGCAACCTTTTTATTTTTATTTTTATTTTTTTTATTTTATATTTTTTTCAACAGGCAATAAAATGGAAATGAAAAGCTGGCGATGATGATGGTGTGATGAAGATGATGATGCACAAATAAAAAAATATGAATGTAAGGTGGTGTACGTGTGATGATGGTGTGATGAAGAACAAGAAAAAAAATGATGTTAGATAAAAAAATTGAGAAAGTGATAATAGAGAATTTACATGTGGTTCGTCGGATTTACAGAGCAGCTACGTTGGACTCATGTCGTGGCCTCACGAAGGATGGCGGAATCCTTTGAAACTAAGCGGGCCTGATTGGAAGCTCGCGACACAGCAACAGTGGTGTCGCGGATCTCGCCTTTGAGGTTGTTGCCTCTCAACATGATGATGGTATGATGAAGATGATGATGCACAAATAAAAAAATATGAATGTGAGGTGGTGTATGTGTGATGATGGTGTGATGAATAACAAGAAAAATAAATGATGTTAGATAAAAAAATTGAGAAAGTGATAATTGAGAATTTACACGTGGTTCGTCGGATTTACAGAGCAGCTACGCTGGACTCCTATCGTGGCCTCGAGAAGGATGGTAGAATTCGAAGCTAAGCGAGCCTAATTGGAAGCTCGGGACACGGCAACAGTGGTGCCACGGATCTCGTCTTTGAGGTTGTCACCGCTCAACTCGTCTCCTACAATTGTCACCTGAAGGTTGAAGGAGCTCAACCTCTCTTCTCTCGAAACGATAGATTGAGAAGAATTAAGGAGGAGAAGGGAATAAAAATGAGGAAGTTATAAAAGAGGTGCAGAAGGTGGCTTGGATGGGAAGCTGAAGTCGAGAATAACTAAAAGGAAAAAATATAAAAAATAAAATAAGTATGCTACTAAAAATAATGAAGAGAAAAGAAAATAAAATTGAAGAAAAATATAAAAATTAAATTGAAAAATGAAATATATATAATTAAAATATAAATAAATAAATATGAAAAATATGAAAATAATATAAAACTGGATGACACGTGGAGGCTCCAGGAGCTACCACATGTCGCACCTAGAAAAATCAAAAATTAAATGAAAAAATCAAAAAGAAATAACAAAAGAGGTCAAATCAAAAAGTTGTCAACACGAAGGTTGCTCGTCTCGACGAGAACTACAACTTTCATGAAGGACCGAAAACCAAAATAAACCATATGTACAAAGTGTATTTTTGGTGGTATCTTATAGGTATAAAATACAAGATTTTTGTCTTTTCCATTTTTTTTCATTTTTAAATAAGATAAAAGTCAAAATAAAATTAGAGAAGATATCAAAGAAATATTTACAACTTAATCTAATTTTTTGGATTTCTAATAATTAAGAAAATAAAGAGATAAAATAAAGGAGTAATTTGGTCAATATGTAGAATATACAATAGGGCTCCAAAACCCAAGTTTCATATACGAACTTTTTCTTATGAATTTGATCTTGTTTCGAAGGTAACTGAATGTACATTAATTCAAAAGTGAGTAGGGGTCCAAGTATTGTATGAGAGAGATATTTACGTTTCAAGGTTTTTAATGTCAGACTAGGGTTTGGGTTATAAGTTAGTAATATTTTTTGATATTTTTTCCTTTATAATTGTTAGTAATATATACACTATAGAGTTGATTTTATTCAATTCTGAGTTAGTGAAATATATATAAATAAGGGAAAATATGGTTATTTACATGCCATCGATGGGGGCGGCCTTAGTCGCCATCGCCTGTTGGAGAAGGCGCTACCTGCCCACATGGAGACAGGAGGTGTGTGGTGGAGCAGGAGCTCCGCTCGTGTCGTCACCGCCTAGGAGCACAGGAGAAGGAGGTCGCTAAAGGGTTACACGTGGGCAGTGGAGGCCACCAGTGGAGGTGTGTCGCCTCGCACCTGGAGATGGAGAGGCGCGAATCAGAGGAGCATCGCACCTCCATTGGGGAATCACGGAGGGCACCACCGCCCGAAGGAATCGAATCAGCGTCACCTTGGGGTGTGCCACTGCCTTGGGATGTGTTGCCTTGTAGCTGTGACATCGCCTGGAGAGAAGGGGGCTGGTCGACATCGCCTTTGGTGCTGCCGCCTTGAGGTGTTGCTTATCGAGATGTGGCTCCTGCTCGGTCGGTGTCGCCTCCCTGATCGAAGGAGATGGGGATTTCAAATATGGAGTCAGGCTTCTGACCGAAATCGAAGAAGATGGGGGTTCCAGATCTGGAGTCTGGCTTCTTTTTTTTTTAGGCTCAAAAGAGGGGGATACACTCGTTGGTGTTCGCCCCTGCAAAAATTATAAAGTAAAGTTGAAAAAGAGAGATACTTACAGGGGGTAAGAGGGGAGGAAAGAGAGAGAGGGGGAATAAAAATACAAAGTAAACAAGCGGAAAAGAAATGCCGTGACCCAACTAATTACACCAGTCTGAAATAAATCTGTTAGCAGCGGTCGTCACGTTCTCCCTATAAAAACGCATCCCCGAGAAGATAGCCTCATTACGAGCGCGTCAGATGGACCAAAGCCATGCAATGGGGACCAGCATATCAGATCGATCCCTCGTCCTGTTGGACCACAGGATGCCGCAGAGGTCCTCAGTATTGTCCGCACGAGCCCATGCAACGTCGTCCCATACCCGCGTGACTGACAGACATTGAAAGAAGAGGTGATCGGCCGTTTCGTCCTCCTCCCCGCAGAGATGGCACCGGACGATAGAGTGAGGAAGAAACTTGGCGCAACGGTCCCGTGTCATCAGACGCCGATGACGAAAGACCCATAAGAAGAAGGCGATCCGCGCCGGCAAGCGCAACCCCCAGAAGAATGCGCAGTCGCACACCAGAGGAGCGGCCAGAGCAGGGGGGAGAGAGCAGAGCCATGAACGCCTTACGAGAGGAGAAGGCCCCATCTTTCCAAGCCCAATGGTCCCGCAGAGCAACGGGAGAAGCCGTAGAGGAAAGAGCCTCCAGAAGGGAGGCTAATTCAATCGCGCACTGATCCGATAGAACACCCGAGAATGATGGGCACCAACAACCATTGATCCAATAATCCGCCAACTATGGAGGGGACTGGAGAATATCTTGCGCATCGTGGCACATGTTGGATAGATGCTTGAAGGATCCTGGAACTGTAGATGGAGGATCTTGATTAGGGTTTCGTAGGAAACCCTAGAACTTGACGCCCTTGCTCCCTGAATAATAATCTTTAATCACCAAATAAATCTTGATCTTTGAAAACTAGGGGTTCAAGAAAACCCTAAAATTGAAATTCGAACTTGGATAGATCTTAAATAATAAAAAAACTTCAAAAATAAACTTCAAAATCAACCAAGAACGACCCGCTGTGATACCATGTTAGAAAATAGGATTGCGGAAGCGTATCAGAAATAAGGATAAAAATATTGAAGAACACGGGATTTAACGTGGAACCCTACTCCCTAAGGAGCGAGATGAAACCACAGGAGAACGCCTTAAGGGCATGTTTGGATGGCCCAACCCTGGTTTACTATTCACAAGGGTACTTCCTCCTCACAGATTACTATTCACCCAGCCCAACCCAGCCCAACCCAACCCTGCCCAACCCTGCAACCAAACAGGCCCTAAAGGGTTGATGTATGCATTGCACTTTCTCATTAGATACAGAGGGGCTTCTTATATAGCCCTCATTGAGTCTCCACATCTCACAGACGGTAGATGTGGGACTAAATCACAGGATGTGGTAAATGGATCATGGAGGAACTCATTTACCCTTCTACTCAAGTGACGCATTAAACAAATGCTCCAACAGTAACATTACATGTGACCACATCCCAGAATTTGCAAAAAAAAAAAGAAAAGAAATCTGGGAAGCATCAAGATCAAGAAAGCCATCCGTGTTCATCTCAAAACCGTCTTCTTTACTTTAGAGATCAAGAACACCCCAAGTCCAAGCCAACAACCACGTGTGTGAACACACTTGCTCAAGGTTCTAAAATGATCCACCATCATATCTTGAATCGCCTGATCCATGTGGAACCATTCACCACCCACCTACACCGAATGGTTGAGATTCATCCTATGTCAGCCACTAGCAATAATTGATTATTTTTAAGTATTCAACCGTGTTATTCACACAGCCTTCCCACTAGTGTGTTTTCATTATCGATCTATCAAGGTAAGTTATCAAGCTAAGCAAAGCTCAGCTCGGGTCACAATCTTGTCGAGCTTAAATTTAAGATTTAGCTTTGGCTCGTTTGGCCAAGCTCATGAGCTAATTGATGGGGGCTAGTCAAGATGGGTGGTCATCCATATATCATTAATCAACAACAACAAAGTTATTTCCCACATTAAGTAGGGTCATCTACATGGATTCTTTGCCTCCATTCAAATTTATCTTGGGCCATTCTCGGGCTTAGATCCAAAAAACTAAGATCCCTTCCTATACTATCATTCCAACACTTATTAGGCCTTCCTTGTCCTCTTTTATTCGGCTCAACATTCCAAAACTCGAATCTTCTCATCGTTGCATCAGCTGGCCTCCTTTGCAAATGGTCAAACCACCTTGAGCGATTTTCTCGCATCTTATCCTCAATCGGAGCTACACCAACTTTCCTTCTAATGATATCATTTTGAATCCGATCTTTACGTGTGCGTCCACACATCACCTTAGCATTTTCATTTCTTCTACCGTCATTCTTTGCACATGTCTATGGTTCACAGGCTAACATTCAAATCCATAAAGCATAGCAAGCCTCACAGCTGCTTTGTAAAACTTTCCTTTGATTTTCAAAGGAATTTTCTTATCACAGAGAGCAGTAGAGGCTCCTCTTCACTTTAGCTAACATGCATTTATTCTATTTGTAACATCTCTATCAATTTTCGCATCATGTTGCAAAATAGATCCCAAGTATCTAAAAGAATCTTTCTTCTGAATATTATTATCGGCAATCTTAACCCCGATTTCTTCATCATTGCTTCTGTCAAAAGTACACTCCATATATTCAGTCTTAGCCGTACTTATGCGAAATCCTTTAGTCTCCAATGCATGTCTCCAAACCTCAAGCTTCACATTTACTCCATCTCTAGTCGCATCAATCAATACAATATCATCAGCGAATAACATACACCAAGATATCTCATCCTGAATGTGACTTGTCAACTCATCCATAATCAAAGTAAAAAGAAATGGACTCAAAGTTGAACTTGATGCAGACCAATGTTGATGTCAAAATAGTCAGTCTTCCCATATTGTATCCTTACACAAGATGAAGCCCTATCATACATATCTTTTATGAGGTTAATGTATAGGACGGGTACTTTTCTCTTCTCCAAAACTCTTCATAATATCTCCCGTGGGACGGAATCATAAGCCTTCTCTAAATCAATAAAATCATATGGAGGTTCTTCCTTTTAGCTCTATAAATTTCCATTGTTCTCATCGGCAAGTAGATGGCTTTAATAGTTGTGCGACCTGGCATGAATCCGAATTGATTTTCTTTTACTTTGTAAGCTTGCCTCAACCTTCTTTCGATAACACGTTCTCAAATTTTCATACATCATTAATAAATAGTAATAATCCAGGACTCAAACAACCATACTTCACCCTCGACTAGTTGAAGACACCTACCGAATTCTCAATCAAAATGGTGTTAGCAGTTCACGTAGGCATCATATGAGGTGTTAGATATGAATTCATCTTCCTTCCGCTGCCACATATCCCTCATTCCCTCCTTAAGTTCTATTACTTATGATAAAGTAGTAAGTTATAAGTTTTATACCCACTTGTTGGTAAGATCCCCAAAATATGGCAACCATGTCCCACTTCCTTCTATTTCTACACTTCAATGATGTGCAACAAAGCATGCCCATCAGTAAGCATGCGATAGAATCTACAAAACGAATTACCAAGAACACCCTTCCCCTTGGAACCTTTATCCACAGAATCACTAAGGTTGCTTTATAGCCACGGTGCATCCTCGAGGGCAACCGTATGAAGCCCTCTAAGAATATATAGGACTTTCTCATCCCCTTCCACTATAGACACACCTCTCATAATAAGCCTCAAGCATTACCATCCTCCACCAACACCGGTACTTACTTGGGCAATACAGCCTTACTGAGACCCTTCTATACTTGCAGACTGAACCCTTGCACTTCCTCAATCTACAAATCTTAGCCACTTCAAAAGGCACATTCCTCTCCAATCACGTGTAGTTAGGGATGAAAAAAGATCCAGATATTTGATCACCTATATAGAACTATCAAATACAGACACTTGAGCATCAACAGAATACTAATATGAATACTAATAATAATAATATGGATATTAATCGTAAAAAAATCTAGATATGAAAACAATAATAACTCGGATCCAGATATTTATTAATATATATATAATATGCAACCTAATCCCTAAAGCGGTGAAACTACATTATATGAATTCGCATCATGTTATTGTCAAGTCTCCCTTGGTTTATTAGGTTTCACCTCCACAATCTCCCCACCATCATCCTTCTGTTAATAACCACCTCCACATTAGTGACCGCCTCTTTTGTAGCTATGCCAAAAATTGTTCGATTGTATTTGTAATATTTACCATAGTATTTATTATTGTGAGAAAACTATTAATTGCTTATTCATGAGGTTTTAAGGTTCTCTTCTATAAAGGAGAAACATATTGGGCAAATTACATAAAGAAGATGGAGAGAAAAGAGAATGCATAAAAGAAACAAAAGATAGCTAATATTTCAACACCCCCCCTCAAGATGGAGCGTGGATATCAATCATGCTTAGCTTGGAACAAGATCTTTGGAATGGCCCTCTGGCTAGGGCCTTGGTGAACACGTATATTGTATGGTCTCCTAAACCCCTAGCAGTACTGCAACATCTGCGGAACTTGTAGTGGTGTTGGCAGCAAGAGTCATTATCTCTCTCATACAAGGTTTGAAAAAACGAAAGGCGGAACGAGGCGTTTTCCCTGGAAGCGAGGTGAGGCATAGCCTCGAGGCGGTCGAGGCGTAAGCCTCAGTTTTGTATAGAAAAATAATTATAAAATATATAATACATATATTTATTGATGAAATAATATAATCTGACAAACATATAGTATATAACAATGTAATATATGATGATATTATGAAGATAAGAATATGAAAAAAGTATATGTCAATGACTCAATGCCATAAACCTTTCTAAATTTCTACCTAATCAAAAGAAAATCATTAGTTATAACTTATAACTATCACTAAAAAATTATCTAAAAGGAATTGGCTATATTTGTCATTATAAATATCCAAGTTGTTGATATGAATCATATGATTTGAATCCTAACTATATGTTCTACTACACCCAGATGAAGAACGGTTGTATACATTTTGCATAAATTAATAGTTAGACATAATTAATAGTAAATATGAAGCAGTTTGCTTAAATAGTTACACATAATTAATAGTAAATGTGGAGTTATGGGTACGAAAGAAACATCGGATTTAGGTATTTAACTTGTATAATCATTATCCTAAACAAGTATATATTTATAAGCTTCTCAAACCACCATGTAACTATTAAAATTATACAAGAAATCTTCAAAAAAACAAAAACGCCTCGGAAAACGCCTCGACCGCCTCGAGGCGGAACGCCTCGAGGCTACGCCTCAGGCACTCGAGGCGAACGCCTCACTGGACAAGGCCGAGGCGCACGCCTCGAGGCTAAAAAGGCTCGCCTCGCCTCGAGGCGTACGCCTCGAACGCCTCAAGGCGCGCCTTTTAATACCATGCTCTCATACAGGAGACAATATCAACAAGACATGAATCTGTCTGTATATCCAAACTGTCTGGAGGCTCAATCCGCTCGATCACACGAGCAAATACGGGGTATATATGCTTCTAATAGCATGTGTCCTCAAAGTGACTTGGTTGACGACAGCAGGTGCAGGGTCACGCTGACGTCTACCTCCTCGACAACGGGGACCATGTCCTCTAAACTGTGTACAACCTCCCATGCCGTGAGATGCAGCCATCGTTGAGAAGATCTAGGTGGTGCAGGTGGTGGGATAAGAAGCCTGTTGAGGCGATTGTATGCCTCATCCATGGGAGGTATGGTCACGGCTGTAAGAAGTTGTGTGTGTGTGTGTTGCCCCATACTCTGGATCCATTGTTGCCAAGAAAACTCCAACCATTGTGAAGTTCATGTATGTCATTTATTGCTCAGTGGAAATGGTAACGGACATGAAGTTGTGATGCTTCTCAACATGCCACGAAGCGAAGAGTAGAAGATATGCAAAAGATGACCATTCTGCTTGGTTGTGTATATATCAAACTATAGTAGAAGAATCTTTAGCTCATTCTTCGCTTGGGCATGCAGTGGTCTAGTTCACAATGTTGTTGGTGATCTCTATGGAGAGAGTCCCAAAGAGCCAAACACGCACCTACACATCATCTTGCTTCCACGAAGCATTGTCCCCGATCTTATCAGACAGTCATGGTTTTAAAAAGCGGTACCTCGAAGCGTAAAGGCGTACGCCTCGAGGGAGGCGTGCCAAATTCGCCCTGAAGCGCACGCCTCAGGTCCATGGGTTGGGGCGTACGCCTTGATCTAGCTTGAGACATTCGAGGCGCAAGGCAGTCGAGGGCGAGGCGGAGGCGTAAGCCTCGAGATGGAGGCTTTTTTTTTACTTTTTGATTATTTAGTTTGCGCTCGACCCTATTTTTCCCTAGGCATTATTTTTTTATGTTTGTGTCTATGTTTTAATGTTGAACCTTGCATAGTTGCATATTTCTATATATAGATCCATGAAAAAAAGAAAAAATCATCTGAAACGAAAGAAGATCATGATCTTGTATACATAATGTCCAATTTATCATACATCGACACATACTAGTTCCATTGCACATAGATTTGAGTTTGAATTGTAATAAATATTTTATATTAGTTCAAGTTTGCAACTTAATGTTGTATTTGGTTATATGAGTTATAAATCTTAGAATAATTATCACATATATGAAAAAGCAATGTTGAAAAATAAAACATGAAGTAAAATGACTACTACATTTTATTGTGAATAGCAAAATAGAATTAGAATCGTTAGTAAAAAATCGCTGGGGGCGCTGCCCCCACACCCCGCAGGGGGGAGCGCACCTGCTCCCCCCTAGACCCCCCACAGGCTCGTTGACCGGGCAGCAAGACTCGCGTCTTGTTGGGGTATGTATAGCAGGGGAGGGATGCATATGATGGTTCTCCAACTATGTCCAGCAACACAAATGTTTGGGATTCAAGGCATATTATTATTTTGTTTACTTTGAACACTAAAAAATGGTTTCTATTGTACTTTAGTATTAAGTATAGACCTTAGTTCAATACTTATATAAAATCATTGAAGTTGGAGTTAGAACTTGATATTCCGTATAATATTAGCTTATTATTAGTTTTTTTGAACTTCAATGCCTTCATCGCTTATGTATTGTATCTTTTAATAGTTTTAAATTATTCTTGGATGTGTTTTTGGTAAAGCTTAATGATATTATATACTTTTTTCAATGTATTTTGCTTTAATTTTAAGTTTTTCGAAAAATTGAGGCTTACGCCTCGCCTCGATTTTAGAGAAAACGCCTCAGACCGCCTCGCGCTTTAGCTTTTTTAAATCTTGCAGTCAGCTCGAGCTTTGTCTGATGTGCTCCTTGTTATTGCACTGCATAAGAGTTAAAAACCGCATTGTACCCACTCCCTAGTCTTATCCGTCAATTCATAGTTGTATGAATATACACAATCATACATAGGATTGGTTGTATGTGTAGCCTCATATAACCATCATCGGCAATCCTTGATCCGCGCTAGGACTGGAAAACGTGATTTATAGATTTAAAATCACGTTTTAGTCAAAACCATACCGTTTCGTACAACAGTTCGATGACGGAGATGATAGAAATCAGTTGTGGGAGCTAGGGATGCGTCTGCAGGGGTTGGGGAGCATGCTCGATGTTCCAACAACAGTACTAGAGAGGATGTACGCACGTAGCAACCCAGCCGCAGCAGCAATGACACTTAAGCGAAGGTGTTGGGCTATGTGTGGTGCCACGCGGCGACGCGGGGATGCGCTCGAAGGCGTTGGGCGAAGATGCGGTGACGCGAGAGGGCGTTAGGCAGCACGCAGTGGCATGGGGTGATGCACGATAGCGTACGGCAGCACGCAAAGGGATGGAGAGTGGGAGATTGGACATGGGTGGGGAACGAGGACTCCGATCTAGAAGCAGCTCTCCAATACCATGTTGTGAGAAAACTATGAATTGCTTATTTATGAGGTCCTAGAGTTCTCTTATATAGAGGAGAAACATGTTAGATAGATTACATAGGAAGACCGAAAGAAAAGAGAATAAATAAAAGAAACAAACGATAATGAATATCTCAACATTTATATTCATATTCCAAGTGATATTCAATGAAATCGTTTCATACTCGTTGGAGATTAAGGAGAGAGAAAAGGATTTCAATTCTTATGCAAAAAGAGCTTGACTTGGATAAAATATTACAAATCAATTGAGCCAAGGAGGCCAAAAAGACAAAGCACCCCAACTACTTCAAGCAAGCCCTTTCCGTCATCCTGATTTTCTTCTTCTCAATAAGGTTGGTGCCTGTGGGTGTGCGGCAAAGGTTGGAGGGGATGATGAAGCGCTTCTTTTGGTCAGACGGAAGGTAGGAGGGAGAGGGAATGCACTTGGTGGGCTGGAGCACGGTGACGATGATGAAGAGGGAGGGAGGTCAGGAGGTCTGCAATTTCGAGCTCGTGAATAAGGTTTTGCTAGCGAAGTGGGCCCTGAGAATCTGTTGGAAGTCCAATCACCTGATTTGCAGGGTGATGCGGAGCATCTATGGGATCAATAGTTCGTTGAGAGTTGAGGCATGCAGGAGGCCATCATCGCTTTGGAGGAGGATGGTGAGTGTCTTGCCCGAGCTGGGTGGGTTGGTGAGACCGATGCTGGGAGATGGCCACGGCTTTAGATTCCGGATGGATGATTGGCTGGAGATGGGTACTCCCAGGGAGAAGTACCCGCGACTAATCGCCATTGCAGTGAACAGGAATGCTATTGTGCGTCAGGTTTGGGCGAAAGGATCTTGGTGCCCAACCTTCACTTCTTCTTTGCCGGACCAGAGATGCAATGAGGGCATGGCCTTCTTGGAGGATCTGGCAGATGTAGATGGCCCCAGCAAAGGCAGGGACCATTTTGCTTGGAAGGAGGAGAGTTTTTCGGTGAAAAAGGCGTATAGATCTTTCGTTAGGCCGCGTGGGGCTGTTCAGGAGGAGGTTGTCTGGGACTACAGAGTTGTTTGGGCTAGCAAGGTTCCTATATAGATCAAGGTCTTCATGTGGTTGGCAAGACGCGGGTGGCTGCTTTCCAATGCACACAGGGTGAGGCTACTGGGTACCGGAGAGGACATGTGCAATTGATGTGGCCTTGAGCATGAGGATTTAGAGCATCTTTTTTTTTGCTGCAGAACCTCGGCCACGGTGTGGGATCGAGCGGTTGTGCCATGGCTTCAGTCGGTGGACAGCGCGACATACTGGAGCTCTGTTAAGGCGGCTTGTGGAAGTTCTCATGAGGATGCGGTTGGGCCTTTTGCCCTTCTTTGGCCCGTTTGATGCGCTAGAAATGAGAAAATATTTCAGGGGTGTATGTTTATTTGTGAGAGGGTGTTGGGGCACTATAGGGTACCGATGTCATTGTGGCTTAGTATATAGCTTCTTTTTCGGGTGTTTTCTGGTTGTAATATAATTGTAATTGTGTTTTAATGGAATAAATGTGGTGAGCTCCATTCTTGGGGCTACACCCTTTTTCTCCTGAAAAAAAACATATTCCTAGTTTAGGCTTGGTTGGGTGCAGACCATTTTGAAGTCCATGAATTTTCTAGGTCCCCCTTCTTTCAAGGTCACTATTGTCATAACATAACAACATAGTTATACGTTTGCTTCATTTCTAGGCTTTGTAGGGCATAGCATAGACAAACTTTTCTCGTTTCAATGCCATGTTGGCCGTTTCTAGATGTACAGGCCAGATGCCTCCTCCCTTTGAGCTCCATGTATATTTTTTACTTTAGCTCAAAAAAAGTATATCGTTTTACTCAATGAAAGATGTTACCCAAGCCGCCAATATCACATTCTCACCTAGTTTATCCTTTTTTTCAAAAAAAAAGTTCACGAGTAAAAAATCATATTCGAAATCAAGCCTTATTTTATTTGTGTTCGCATTCAATGAATATCAGAACCGAATTCATATCTGATCTGATGACTTAAGTATATGGTTTCCATATTTCCTTGTCAGATTAACATACATGTCTATATTCAATTTCGTCATTGATGAAATGAATATAGATATGAAAAAACATATATCCAAATCATATGTGATCCTGTTTCATATGTTCATGGAGCTGTCTTCCTTTCAATTGTGTTAGTGTGCTTCTCCATCTTTATCAGCAACTTAAAAACTAGTAAAAATGGCAAAGCCAGTCTATAAGTAGGGTCGGCTTCATGGATTCTAGCTCAAATCCATTATGAAAGATTCAACTATTTTTTACGTTGGTCGTCGACTAACTAACGCAACCCCACAAGGTGGGATTTGAACCTTGATCTTTTGGGTGGTAGGCACACTGCACTATCACTAAAAACTAATATGGAAAAAAAGAGGAAAAGATAAGAGCGCCAACTTCAACAAGACCAATCCCTCACCAACTTTAACCTTCAACCATGAATCTTCTTTTCAGTTCTTTCCAAGATTGTATTGTACTCCACCACTTTACTAGTTGAACTCATAAATGGAAAGCCTAAATACACAAATAACAACATAGTGTATTATGTAAGCAGGGCCATCCCAATTAGAAATTGCTTCCTCACCCACATCAAATGGAACAATCAACAACTTCAGATTATGTATCATGATACCAAAGCCTCCTTAAACATATCCACTAAAGCTCTAACTTGACGGTTCTCAAGGGTCAACCTTATGTAATACAAAATTGCATAGTAACCATATCATTAAATTAAGATCGAAGCTGATCATCTCCCATTGAGAAAGTAGAAATCACTCCACTCTCGCAAACCTAAAAGGTCCACGTTCTTAAGACTTTTACCGTTAGCACAAACCACATGGGGGCAGTAGGACCCCTTAGCGCACTCCCCTTCCTAACAAAACCAATCTTTCAAGCATGCAATTCACTAACTCTCAATATGATTTTTTAAAAGGATATGAATATGATATTGTTGTGGCCCAGAACAACTCGAAGTTCCAGGAAACCTATCTTTCTAGACACTTGACAGGAGAAAGCCAATTCAGTAACCTAAGTATTTTTTTCTAAAAAAATGGCAGAGCCTTCCCCCACTATAAGCAGGGTCGGCTATATGAATTCTTGCTCAAATCCATGTTGAAAGATTCGACTATTTTTCATGTTGGTTGTCGACTATCTAACCCAACCCCTACAATAGGGGGATTTGAACCCTGGTCTTTTGGATGGTAGGCAGAATGCACTACCACCAAACCATTTAAGGGGGTATATTTCTATTTTTATTTCTTTTAATTTTTAATTAAAATAGTAAGTACATTTGCAACAATCCACATAAGCACTTCATAGATATGAGACCTTCACAATAATCAAGATGGAGGTAAAAAGTGCAATGAGCTATAATAATCAACTCATTTAGTAGACTCTATCTTGGCCAACAAGAACAAGAAAAATGTTATTGGATTTTCAAGACCTTGGTTCATCATGGCAGTCCAACACCATCATGAGCACATCAACATTCCCTCCCTTGGAAAATTATAGGAAAACTATATAGACTAGGTGTTCCCAATTTCGTTTACCCATCCAACTTTTATCCTTCTTGTCACTCCACCTCCAACACCACGAGCTCCTTTACATCGAAAGACCTAACATGTATAGGCAAGGTCCCACCAATCTACTGCCTACCCACCACCTCCACTCTATGCACTTGCACCATGTCGATTCTGGTAGTTGTCTTTTATCCAAGCATACCTTAACCTCTACCTCCGAGATATTTCCCACTTCAAATTTTGACCCCCTTCGACTTGCACCACCTTTCCTCCACCTCATGGGATACAACTCCTTCTCATCTTTCTCTCGTTCCAACTGTTCAGCCACATGTAGGGGATCTTGACGTTATGGTTCTTGGTTAGTCTTGATTGTCTCACAGATCTTAAAATAAAGAAATGCTAAGATTTTGACAGCAGCTACAGCTTTTTTTGTTGAACCCAATGTAGCACTGCTCCTTTTATGATCTACCACTAGCTGTTGGGATCCAAGCTCCGCCAATCATGCTCTCTTAAACTTGAAATAAGACCTCGCTCATTCCTCATCATTGGCAGACCAAAGCAGTGGCATGTGGTCCACTAAAGGCCTTGGTAACCGAAGGAACTTTTCTTTAAAGAAGCAACCGAAGGAACATGGAATATATATGCAAAGAAAATGATGCTATTAATCCATCAATTCTGGACCCAAAAGTGTTGCTGGGCAAAGTTAACCTGCACCCATAGGCAGTGCATCGATCAAATCTCCAAACTCCACCAAGTCCATTCATTTTACCTTCAGTTCTTCTATTCATGTCAGACAACCAACATTTAAGAGCAATACCCGTCTATTCCTTCCAAGCAGATCCTGCCATAAAACTATCATGATTTTGTGATAGCTTTATTCTTTTGCTCTTCCATGGGCAAGTGTCGCATTGTCCTTGGGAGATCATGAGCTCTAAAAACGGACGAATCATTTTTAGTGCTGAAAGTTAAAATATCAACAAACGGAATACGTTCGTCATTCTCTTTAGAAATCCTAAATATCTCGGCTTTAGAAAACCAAAGATAGCCCTATAACCTCTCGGGACAGTTAGTTGAGAAACTGACATGTTTTTTAACAGCGGTATGGCATTTTACTGAACGAAATTAGGCACATTCGGAAATCGCAATTCAATACGCGAGCAGGCACATCATAAGGAATTCGAGCGATCACACTCACCCGGGCTGCCTGCAGAGCTTGACCCCCGGCGGTGTGAACCCGATCGCGACCTGTCCCTTGAGGCCGGCGTTCTTGACCGTCATCTCGAAGTAGTATACGAGGCGTTGCGTGGGCGCGGGGCAGTTGGCCTGCACCGCACCGACATCATGCCCGTGTTGCTGCACCCACGTGTACTGCACGGAGAGCTTGTCCGGAAGGACGGCGTTGAAGCCGGCGGAGCTGTTTACGGTGTTGAGGTACTTCGGCACCTCCTCGTGCTCCGCGCGCTTCATCAGCTCGTCCCACTCCGGTCCCGATCGCCACCGCGCCGCCAGCTTGGACAGATTGATGGGATCGAATCTCTCGTCTCCCATGGTGCCGCCGTTGGCTTGCGGGAGGCTAGACGCCATCGCCTCGGACAAGGAAGGAAACCCTAGAGGAAGGTGACGATTGGGGTTTTCGGAGAAGGGGGAAACGAGGAATTGGGCACGACGAGGTGGATGATAGGTCGTTGATCCGTACAAGGGAGGGAGATCGGTGCCGACGGAGGTGGGGAGGTGGGATAAACTTCTAGCAGGGAAGATGGGTAATTTTCATCTTCGGCCTTAAGGTTCTTCTATGGGATACGGCGTGAATCTTTTCTGTTTATCTATGGACCTTTTTTAAGTCATTATTATTTGAGTGGTATATAATTGTATGTATTTCGACCGTTTGTTAGCTTGAGAAGTTATCAATATGTATTCTATGGACAAATATATCAATAGATTTAGTTAATACTTTTCAATCATAATATAATCAAGTTCTAATATGAGCTTAAATGATTGTAATAAGTGATATCGATTGTATCTAGTATGCTTAAATAATCTTCGATAGATAGAGTTACTCAATTGCATTTAATTAATTGATGGCGATTTATAACCTTCTCTTTCCCACCTTCTCCTCCAGCTATCCACTTCTTTCCTCCTTCCTCTAATCAACACCACCCTCACCCACACACACAATCCATTCTTAAGCAAATGCGTCAACTCCATCCCATTCGTCCTATCTCTCCCTCCCTCCCTAGACTATAAAGTTTGGCCTCTAATTTTGAAGCTGCGTTCAAATGAAGAAATGCAAGTATGTGTAATATGTTAATGTTCTTCTACATGTATTTATGGATTTGTCTCTTTTTCCTTACTTTGTGGATTATTTCATATTTCTTCCACATATGCTGCATTTATAAATATTGTTAGGGTGTGTTTGGTTGGCGGATTAAGGCGGGTTAAACGGGTAGAGGGTAACCCATTTTTGGATTTTGGTGTTTGGATAGAAGGTTAAACTAGGGGTGGGTTAGAAGTGGGTTTGAGGTGATATGATTGTATTGCAGTTTGAAAAAGTGAGTAGTTATTGTGATGTGATTGTATTGAAGTTTGGAAAAGTGATTGAAGTGGAGCAGTTTATAATTTTTATATGATATGATGGTATAATATATTATTTTTGATAGGATTGATGATGTAAAATTGATTTAATTAATTTTTAAAAAAAGGAATAAAGTGGGGCCCACATGAGAGACAGGGAGGGTGGGTAAAGGGGAGTTTACCCCAGTAACCGAACGCTACCTTAGGGTTCAATGGGGTCGCCCCTCAGGGGGAGCTAACTTGGCTCCCTTCCTCCATTTTTTTATTTTTTTTGAAAATTTCTTCCGTGAATATTCATCACTATATCCCTGTATTATGCTATTCATGAAACAGAGACTTTTACAGCCTTCATCCAGATAGTCAGTTTTTAACGGTAATAGAATTGCTAAAATCGATCCTATCTGTATGGAGGCCATAGGAATCTCTGTTTCCCACGAAATTTGAATGACATAATATAGGTATATATTGATGAAAACCTACGGAAATAATTTTCAAAAAAATAAAAAATAGGAAAAATGAAGGCAGACCCATTTTCCCATATTGTTATTGACTGGAAATAAAATCTTAGATGGTTATTAAGTGAGAGTGCTTAAAATTATGTGGATCGTGTAATGATCGTGGCCTTGTAACAAATCAACATCAAGGATTTTACACTTGTGTCCTTCGAAAGTTTGCCAATAACCATTGTCACTACATATTTAACAATTATCCCATAAAAATATATAAAACATCTTTAATAACACGTATGCCCTTGTCCTTAATTACCTAGGGTCAAACCTTCAAATATGACGTTGAATGACTAAAATTTTAAAAAAAAATACACAAATGATGAGTACACTCATGATATATATAATCATGCATAATTAAACTAAAATATAGATTAAACTATGCTAAAAATCACTTATAGAACTTTCAATAAAGGAAAAATATTATAAGTGCAAAACCTTGCATCCATGCCTTCTAGAATAAATAAGATTAAAAGTTGGAGATATAGTTTAATCTAACTAAGAATGCTAAGTTTCCACCTGAAAATTAGGGAAATATCTATATATAACTAATTGAAATTTATTACAAATGCATCCATCAATGTACACTACAAACATTCAAATAAAAATGGAAATTCTATCTTAAGTAATTCATGTGTATGTACTTTACATTACAAAGCCCAAACAATAGTTAGAATTTTTACAAATTACAGTCTAATTCGATTCAAGGAAAAATAAAATAAATGTCATAAATAAAAAGTATGACTTATTAATTTATTGGCAAAGTATACTAGAATTAACTTCATTTACTTATATATGTTTTTTACATAATAATTTTGATATATTCTTATTTTATATTATTTATATAATTGTATATTATGAACAAGATACTAAATAATGATACTCACTCATCCAACGTTTCACATCGCGCCACGTATCCGCTTCCGAGCCTCTTCCCCGACCCTAGGCTCGGAGCTCCCGAAGCGATCCGAGCAGAGTCCGAACCTCCAGAGTCCCCGAACCTCAGCCCGAGCCTCCGAAGTCCACCGAGCCTGGGACCCCCACGTGGTTTGTACGTGCATCCTGGGTATGTTGCACCGAGGTCCCTGAAGGTTTTGGAAATTGCACTCCAGTCCCTGCCAGGAGCCCCTACGTGAGGCGCACGTGTTCTTTGGGTATTTTAACATAGAAATTTAGGTTTATTAATTTTCCTGAATAATTCACATTTATATCTATCTAGGACAATTTTTATATCTAAAAATATTGTGATTTGGTATTTATTAAATTAATTTAGTTAAAATCACCTTGCATTCATTTTTAATTCACAGTAAATTCATATAGTGTCCGAAAATTCTAAAAAAACAGACTAGCTTAATTTCATTGCATTCACCATCTGGCCAAGTTTCATAATTTTTGGACTTGATTTGATCACTTATCCGATTTAACTTGTAAATTGATCCGATTTTGCATGTGTCTTGCATAAAATATATGAAAAAGACCAAAAACATCTTCTGAAAATCCAACCTTGGAAATTTGCTTAAAGTCTACCTAAGGAGACAGCTGCCTCCTTGAGTTCGACCTTGGGCTTGCCCAAGTAAAATAAATTTACCGCTCGCAATTAACTTGTCCTTAATTAAAAGTGGTTTTGATTAGCTCTTATTATCCGACTGCAACGAAGAATACGACAATCAATTTGACCATTAATTGGATTAAATTAACAAGGGTAGTAGGACGCTCTTCATTGTCTCGCTTTGGAATCTTGACTGAATTTGTATGTTTAATGTATACTTTTGAAAAGTATATGGTCAACACCTGGGTATGATATATGCTTTTGGAAAGTATATGATCGATACAAATTCCCAATGATCAATGAGAAACTTAATGATAAAACCCTTAAGGAGGCAGTCCAAAGAGATCTAAAACTTCGAGTTTAATCTGGGTCTTCCAGTATGCAGGATGTACAGGTATTTACAGGTATTAGGAATACTGAGGGTGATGTGATCATAAACAATTGTATAACCATGACGTTTCCATTCCAAGGGAGTGATGAAACATGTCTGGATTTTAGCGACTCCTCTCATAGAGAAGTGATCTGATCCTAGTCCAAATGTTGGACCTTGATCTGAATGTGATTCAAATGCAATATGGAGGTTAGATCTACGACCTTGATTTAATCAAGCATCTATGGAAGGTTCGCAAGATCTGGATTTGAGATGTGATCTCAATATCCAAGTCATTATACGTGGAGCAATACAATCGCCCTATCCTTATCTCCAAGTATCCGCGGAGAAAGGGCATTGTCCTTGAAAGAGTTCGTTTATAATTTTAATGTTGATATGTGTATCCGAGCATTGAGAAAATTGATAATTAAATGTGATTTAGTCATCATGAATAATATGAATTTGATTCATAATATAAGGAGAGTTATATGAGATAATTAAATGTGATTTAATCATCAAAGATAAGAATAATATGAATGTGATTCATATTATTTAAGCACATGAGAATAGAGATCCAAGATGATTAAATATAATGTAATTATCATGGATATGGAATAATGTGGATAACACTATCCATATTAATCTGGTATATTATAAATGTGATTTATAATATATTAGAGAGAGCATATTGTAATTTATATTTGTTAATTAATTATTGATGTGAATTGGATTCACATTGGATGATTAATTGAAGATATAATTTACATTTTGTTTTGGGTTGTGAATGATATCCACATAATTTCAATGGCTTGAATGAAATTTTTCAGAAGATAATTTTGAATTATTTTTGTGAAATATATTTCGACAAGAGATCTGGAGATATCATGAGATACCGAGGTCTCATGATAAATAGAGGAGATAGACTCATTCCTCTCAAGAGGAGTGGACGGCCACTACTCTCCATGTGGAGAAGAGTAGTCATCCTCACTTTTGTAGGGAAAGAGGTTAGTCTCCTCATTATCTCATCTCTAGTCAAAGGTGATTTAATTTGGAATTAATTATGTTGATTTATCAATATAAATTAATTTAAATTAAATCATACATCGTTGTGTTTTTACAACAACATCTTAGCCATTGAAAGAAACACAAATCAATCTCACACATTGATTGTGTGATGTCCATGGATTGGGATCCATGGACTCCCAAAACCCTATATAAGAAGAGACACCCCTTGCTCTCAGAAAAACGTGATTACGAATGCTCTCTCTCCCTCTTTATTTCTCCACACGCCAAGCATCTCTCTCTCTCTCATAATGGTCGTCCACCATGGAGCCATTCTAAGAGTCATCATGACCACAGCATCGTCATTATGCTGTCGAATCATCTACTTGTGTATCTCCATCTCCTTTGATGCGTCTGGCTCGTGAAGAAGATGTTGGATCTCGTGTGACGAGATCAGGAGATCCGTCGCTTCGATCATCAACATGGATTGCGAGGAGCACGTGTCTTATCAACATGCTCGCAAGCCTCCTCTGTTGGGTCAGACTTGAGAAAAGGAGGTCTCTTTGTTTAGAAACTCGATCGCAACCATGCTATAAGAAATAAACCTTATATGTATTTGTGTTTAAGATGAAATGATCCAAGAAGTGTTCTTAGATCATGTGGTTTCATTAATTTAAAATTTTTAAATTTCTTCTTCCTCGAGCGATTAGTGCGACTAGTCGCTCCTGATCGCATTAAATGTGATCCTCACGCTTCCGTGATGTGCTTGAGGATTTTCCCATACCTCCAAGTGGTATCAGAGCCTAAGTTTGGAGGTTTTGGATACGATCAATAAACTTAAGAAGACTTGGGTTCACAAGGGATTGTGAAAATTTTATCGCTTCGAAGCCATGTTTTGTGATAAATTTTTGCCATGTTTAAAATGTTTAAACATGAACTATCACTTGGATAATGTTGCCCATTAAATAAGGAAAATGTGAGTTTACGTAATTTGGATTCTGTTTGCTCAAGTTATGATCATTTTAATGTCCATATGTCCACTGTTTTTGGGGATGGTGAATAATGATGTAATTAAGGAGTTAATTACAGTTTTAAAATGCTTGAAATGCGTGTTTATCACTTGGGTTATGTTTCAAATCAAATTAGCAAACTTTAGAAATTTATATTGCATAATTTGAATTTAAATTTGTTGAGATATGTTAATTTTAGTAAGTAGGGGTCACTGCTGAAAATTACATACTCGATCATGAACCTTGTGATTGTCATTTAAATAAATGTGAAATTAATGGTTAAATTCCTAGAATAATTATGGATAACATTTAGGAAATAGTTGATGATAATTTTTCCCTTAAATGACGTTGCTTCAACCACTAAATGATTAGATATGATCTATATCACCAATTGGTTACTTGATACACTTTCAACAACACATGTTACTTGAATAGGTTTTGCGAATTTGTTTAGTAAATTTACTTATAATCAAGATGGTTTTGATTATTACTTTATGATATAATTTCGGTTGAAAAATTGATGATCATCTCAAGTACACGATGATCAATTTGGCATTATCCTTTCCTGAGGTGGATATGATGTCTAGTCGGGGAGCGTCGAGATAGCAGGTTGCAACGTGTGCGGTTTGTCCCACTCCCATCGGTACTGGCCATGACAACGGATAGGGACTCGATAATGCTGTAGAAATCATGATGTATTTTCTAATTATTAAAATTCAAATAATCCGTACTTTGAGATAATACCATTCTTTCAAGTAACAATCAAGTTTGTTGATTGAGTTGGATTGATAATTGATTTAATGAGATTAAATTAATCATATCCAATTAAAATACTCTATTATGAATAGATGTGTAATTTCCTTGGAAGAATCAATCATAGTGAATTCGATTCATAATGATTAATTAGAATTTGAATATGATATGGAGGATCACGTAAGTGACATCCATGGTCTCACGTCAAGGCGAAGGGTTCTGTTACCGGGGATTGTATGTAGGAGACGCGTGTCTGAAGTGAAAACTCCTATATGCAAGCGCATCTGGATCGGGCTCTTTGCTTTTTGAAAGAGTAAGGACGTATGCGTAATGACCCAAATATCAGAACCTCATATTATTGGGGAGATATTGGATTGCGCATAGTGAGTTGTATTCATGTTGACGGTTGGTTCAATTAATGACGGGTCAACATCACCTTACAGGCGGTGGGCCCGGGTGTTGAAGATCGAATTGGGAGCAAGTTGGACTTGCAAGGCAGGATGTGTTACCACTTCTTTTTATCCGAGTTACAATTTCTCATATTATTGGGATTTGACAAAGATAATAAAGGAGATCCTAGATCTTGTTGAGATATAATGGTAAGTATATCTCTTACATTGAAAGTGATTAAGGGAATGAACTTTCAATCTTGACAAGGCAAGACAAACTTTGATATAAAAATTCCTAAATTAAAGTAAAAAATATATATTGTATATATTTATGCAAATTCTTTATTTCAGATAATCCTTCATTAAACCGACTCAATGTTATACTCAATAATAACTGGTAAAATATCATGGATTAGATCCATGATCAAGATATTGTACTTGCAGTTGGATACATAATGTACGTGGTTGCAATGAACAAGTTTTCTCGTAATAATGAGGAATGACAATTAAATAGACAATAGGAATATAATCCTAGGGTTTGTATGTCTCTATAGTCTTGATCTCATCGAATGTACTTTGGAAGTGACATGTCGATGATGATCGCAATTGTCAAATAATCCTTATAAAATCCAAGAAGATGAACTGGCATACATATGTGCTCTTGACATTTAATCATGAATGACATGGTTCACTGCATTATGCAGAAAGGTGGCTCCATAAGAGATGATGTACTCAAAATATTTGAGTACCTACCTGAACCAACGAAATTTAAGAGTTAAGATGGATATATATATATATATGATAAAGGAAAAATATTATAAGTGCAAAAACCTTGCATCCATGCCTTCTAGAATAAATAAGATTAAAAGTTGGAGATATAGGTTTAATCTAACTAAGAATGCTAAGTTTCCACCTGAAAATTAGGGAAATATCTATATATAACTAATTGAAATTTATTACAAATGCATCCATCAATGTACACTACAAACATTCAAATAAAAATGAAAATTCTATCTTAAGTAATTCATGTGTATGTACTTTACATTACAAAGCCCAAACAATAGTTAGAATTTTTATAAATTACAGTCTAATTCGATTCAAGGAAAAATAAAATAAATGTCATAAATAAAAAGTATGACTTATTAATTTATTGGCAAAGTGTACTAGAATTAACTTCATTTACTTATATATGTTTTTTACATAATAATTTTGATATATTCTTATTTTATATTATTTATATAATTGTATATTTATGAACAAGATACTAAATAATGAAGATACACAAATAAATGAATAAATGTAAAAATTCAAAGCCAATAAATAAATAAATATCAAAATTCAAAACAAAAGTATCTTTTACCTATAAAATGCATATTAATCCTTAAATAAATCATATCTTCTAAATATGATAGAATTATAAAACTTTACACATCAAGGAAACTTGCTCAAAACTAAATAAAGAATGAAATTCATTGAGTTTATTTGACACAATTTTGTTCTTTAGACATGTGTTATTGACACAACATTTTGCTGAAATCTAGCACCCATCATTAAGTGTTAACCCTCAGGTTCGAAGTCTCTTCTCAAGCTTAATTTATTATCATTTCGCACCTTATACCATTAAAAAGTAGATCTTCAAAGAATCATCAATCAATTTAACGTTATAGTCAATTGTGGGAGTTTAATACATCAAATTTGAGTTCAAAGGTCAAAATTTATTTATATTCAAGCTCTATAAAAAAGGGGTAAATTTGTAAATTTTCCAAAACAATGTTTTTGTTGCAGTCTATGCTCGATCGGGTGGTAATTTATTCTTCAAGCTTTGGATGGCTTATTTTCCATTTTTATAGTTGCTCATTAGAAATCCAGCTTCTTATCGAGCATGTTGTTATTATCTTTAACTATAAATAAATGCTAAATGTCTCATTTGAATTCCATCACTTCATTTGCCAAATTTCTCCAAACCCAAGAATTGTAGAGCCAACAACAATAACAGTTAGAAGTTCTGAATTTGAGCTAAAGAATCCAAGCAAATTAGATTCAATCAAAGTTTCATGTGGTACTTCTTCATTCAACAACTGAGCATAATGAAGCTTCCAAGTTTCAACCTATTGAAATAAATGATATTAGTGATCACATCATCATTTCAAAGAGGCTTCTTCACCAAGTTGAGAGGTACTATGTACATCTATCTAGATTTAGATATTTTTTGCAAACTATTCTCATCATATCTCTTGTTTTTTAGAATCCCAAAACATGTTCTGAACTGATATCGTTATCTCCATTGACTTATATCTTTTCATCCCTCTCATGAATTGAGTTTATTAGAGATCAATTAACTATTTGATCATTTACAATTTCTCTTTGCTCGAGGAAGCCATATATTCACTCCTCCCCCTTCATTTTGCGAATCAAAGAGACTTACTGCAAACTCTGTAAGACCCATGTGAAATTTTGATTTTGAACTTTACTTGTCAAGAAGCTTTCACTTTTTTTAGTTGAGAAACATTGACATGATGTCATCGGTTTCCAATCTCCTCCTCGATTTCAATAAGTATTCACTCCAATCCAATCAATGGTTTGAGTTTATGTGATGAAGTAATGTAAATGTGATTCATGTTCATCTAACCCAAGACCAACTGATATTTATTGCAAATAGCATTTTAGATAAGTTTTTTAGTAATCTAATTTCTAGATTTCATCACCTTTAATGATTGGAATGTGGCGAGTGTCTTTTCTCAACAACCACTTTTATTCAGCTACATGTCATAAGAAACATCATCATTTCATAAAAAGTTAGGAAAGATCTCCTAACAAAGTTGTTAGTATATTGATCTTCGTGATCTAGTTTTTTACGCTCCAGAACACAATCAAAAGAGGTGTAGGCCCATTGTCCATAGCGCTCATGTTCTTCCTCTTTCCTAAGAAGACGATCGTCTCCAACCAACTTTTGAAAATATTATAATTTACATTTTATAACTTGGAAATTTCTAAAAATATGCGAAATAATTAAAATTTATTGCATGTTTTATAACATATATTGATGATTTTATGCATTTCTCTCTAAATTGCACCTCCTTTGGTAACATCATATTCTTTGTACTTTGCATCATGCTCTTCAATTCTCCCTCATGTGAACTCATCTCTTCACCCATCGATAATGTTTCTTCATAACTTCATTTTGCAACCTCTCATCCTCCTACCGCAACCTCTGATTAGAGTTTTTATCTTGTCCATTTCTAGTAGAGGACCTCATTTACCCATTTCACCCCCTCTTCGAGCTTGATTCTTGCTCGAGTCGAATCAACTTGGGATCAACCATTTCCTTGCATGGACTTCATTGGAGATGTCTAGGAATGCAAACCCCCCCCCCCCACACACACACACACACATTATATATATATATATATATATATATATATATATATATATGCACCTGACCACCATCGTGTTCACTTTAAGCGGCTATAGATTCTGATATGATTTTTTTTATTTTTTTTCATGAATACAAACATGGATACACTACCATTAAAATTTTTAGGACATGGATATGGATATATATGTGTTTATATATTATAGACATGCATCCATGTGTACATAAACAAATACCTAAATATATTATAAGATTACAAATAATTTATTATGTTATAGAGTTATTTCAAATGTAGGAAAAATATATAGGTTAAATTACGAAAAGGTCCCAACTATACCTCGACCAATTAAGCCTCATTTTTTAAATGTATCAAAGTGAGCTCCCATCTTATTTTTTGTCTCAAGTACAAGCTTCTGTAAGCATCTACAACCATTCCATATCAATATTGAAGCATAAATTTAAAAGTTTATTATTATATATATCATTTTAAAAATAACGCCTCTGATTGAGAATTGAGACATTATTAGAGTCCTTTTTGATAACTTACTCAAATATATATCTTATGTTAATTAACCATCTGTTATGAAAGTTAATTAGTTTTAACATATTACTTTATTCTCTTTTTAATTTATTGTATTTTTTATACAATTTTGATTTAAATAACCATTAATTTAACATACAAAATATCTATATTGAATTTAAGCGTTAGGGAATGTATATTATCAATAAGATAATCAGTAAATATTCGTATCGGAAATATAATTATTAATGTCCATATATGTATCCTTATATTTAAGGATATGGCTTATGATTGTCAATATCAATAAGATATACGTTTCCATATCCATACTTTAGAAATGATAAGGATATGGTAACACCTATATCCATATATGTACCCGTTTATTTGCATCCCTGGAGATTTCATTTAAGTAAGAATCAAATCCAATACCCTCGTATAAGGTCGCTTCTCCTTGTGTAGTAGAAAGAAGAAGAAAATGGAGAAGGCAAAAAGGACCAATTGATTATCCATCCCGGCTTGCATCCATCTCCTTCATTGATCCAAGGATAGAAGTTGCCCTTCATTCGCTTCCATCCAATCATCATGTGCAATCCATGTAGAGATCTTCAAGAATGCATGATTGCACAACACTTCATCCATCCTTGTCGTTGTAGCGCCAATGAGTACCAACCACTTGATCAAGTGTCCATCTACACCCCCTCGTTACTTCATGTGGATCTTTGATGAATCCATGATCCATCTACTTTATATAGGGATCTTAACATATTTTCCTTAATAAATCATCAAATAAACCTCTTAAACTGGCTTAATTAACAAAAGTTGTGCAAGAAATTAGGCTAAAATATGTGAATAAATAACCCCGATTTTCCCTGACATTGAGTCTATTATTTTATGCACAAATACTAAGTATTTTATAATGTTATTTCGATTATCTTCCTTAATTCGTCTACTAACTAGGTATAGAGAAATAAAATTCAAAAAATTCACAAAACACAGAGAAAACATAGAAAATTGAATCTGTATATTTTGTTTTGTTTGACCTTGTTTCATAGTTTTAGCCTATAAAAAATCCCAAAAAATAGATTAATTACATGTATGTTGTATAAATATTAATCTCGAAGTAACCACATAATTTAAAATTTAAAAAAAAATACAAAACATAAAATATAGGGATTTAATTGGCAACTAATCTTTATACAAAAATTGCATTTTGTACAACTAACACATTTTGATTTTGGGTCCTTGACAAAAGTTGTAGATCTCGTTGAAACCAACAATTTTCATGTTGGCTAATTTTTCGTTTGAGCCATCCTTCTATTTTATTTCTTATTTTCATTTATTTTCTCCTTGGTCTAAGTCCTTGGTCAAAACTTCATATCACATGGCTCTCAGTCATTCGTCCACCTCGCTGCCAGGTCAAACCTTCCCCTTGTCCCTGTCAACGTATTTTGTTTGCTAGCGCTCACATTCTAGGTTGTTGGATCGATCTCGATCCAACGGCCATAATCAGACGATGCTTCACACTGCCTCACTCACGTGCACCTCATGTTCCTCCCTTTGCCATCCTCAACAGTTAGATCTTAGTCGATCCAACGACAACTGCTAATCACCCTCTTCCTTCCGACCACCGTCGATCCATGCACATCCTCCACCTCCGATTGTTACCCCTCCTCCTCCTCGGGTACCTCTCATCATTACACATGCATGTAACCCATCCTCTATTACAACCTCCATGATGACAACACCTTCACTCTGCCTTCATCTATCCTCCTATAGCCTCTGCCCTCTCCTATAAATCACCGCCCTCTGCCCCCTTCTCCGATCAGCTCCACTCCATATCCCCCATTTTGCATAAGTCCCAACTTCTCCAGCCTAGAAATCCTTGCAGATGACAATAGCCAAGGGACCTTATCGGGTGACGACAAGCAAGAGTGTTTTGGTGAGATCCTCGGCCTTACACTGATCGAGTAAGCAACTCAAGATGTTGAGCACAGATTCCCATTCCTCGGAGTCCTTGGAGCATATACCCATCAGAGAAGACCCAATCCCTTATTCCAGGTGAAGCTCGTCCCATCATTGCATCCACTTCGTTGCATCCATTCCATCTCCGGTTAGATCCACCCCAAACCCAACTAAAGCAAGCCATGTTCCCAGCTCCAGGTCTTGTTCACATCTGGCCTCCCATGAGTCGGAGCTACCTCTCCGTCTCCTCAATCCATTGACGAGGCTCCATTCCCCTCTCCCTTCCTTTGTTTTCTGCACCCCCTTGCAGACGTAAAGAAAACGCCCAGGTCGGAGCTACATCAAGCATTGGATCAAGAACACAACTGATCTTGATCGTTCAAAAACACCCAAATTAAGGCTGCCAGATCATCAAGATCCAACGCATCATAGTCGTTTTTGCAACCACCTGAGCCTCTCAGCCTTGGGTGGAATCGAAGCTACTAGTCGTTGACACGCGGAGCCCTGAAGACTTGAGTCGTTGCACGAACCTCCGCCCCCATGTGCACCTCACGTGTGGACGGAGGATTTGCACTTATACTCCTTCAGGCTTCCGAATTAACAAAGTGGTCCTAGTCATGTGCACCGTGTGCATGTCCTTGGAATGGATTGTAGTGGCGTCCTCGCTCTCTCAGATAATCATACATAAGCCACCATTGTTGGACAAATTACAGCCAAGTCCCTCCGACTTTTATTTAATTAAGATAAGCCCCTACTTTGGACCTTCTTGCTATGAAAACTTTATTTTATTTACAAATAGGTCCTTGGATTTTAAATTTTACATATCTTTACCATTTCAAATCTAATTTCTACGTATAATATGTCATTTTGCTCTATTATCTTTTATTTTATATTATTTGTGAACATATCATAGGCTTATTGAATTAAATTATCATTTGAAGAGCATTTTGATGTGTGCGTGCTTAAATAGGCATAATTTTGCAATTAAATTTTGAGATAGAATGATCTCTATGTAGGGACTCCTTGAGGAGACTTGATTATTTAGACTCTTGATTTTGTTATGATTTAAATTTATATCCAAGGAATACAAATGCAGGAATATAAGATATTTGAATACAGAAAAATAATTTATTGCTTTTAGATTTAGGGCATGAATGATTTGATCACCTACGAGCTTGGATTTTAATTGAACAACATTTCTTGGATTTTTCCCTTAGATCTGTGAATTATTTTAGGAGATAACTGATTAACAACTTGAGATAGAAAGGTACATATTCACATATCATTCTCTTTGTCTTTTATTTGGTATTCTATCTTCATTTTATTTATTTATCTGCATATCTTTTCTGACATTTATTTTCTAACATAGAAATTTACCTAACAAATAATTGATGATCTATATTAATTTAAACAATCCAACAAAAGAGACATCGTTTCTTGAATTTGACCTTGGTACACTTACCGAGTAAAATACTCCGCATATTCAATCCACCTCCTATATTACAATTATCTATTATTAAAGAGGTAAAAATCTGGCTCATCAAATGTCATTGTTGCCGTGGAACGACGTATTTTTAGGGTTTAAAATTAATTTGTGTGATTAATTTTTGTAATATTTATTTTTATTAATTTTCTTTCATTTTCCTTTTGTTTGTATAGAAGTTATTTCATTCATTGTTTTTCTCTCTTACTGCATATACTAACCACATAACATCTTTTTTTTAGATAGCTCAGAGCAATTTTTTGGAAAATATCAAAGAGTTGCAAAGAATATTATTTACTCCCTTTTGTGTGCGTGTGTGATAGAGAGAGAGTAGTTTAGGTTATATTTTCTTCTATTTCTTTCATTTTTAAGGATCTATTTGGACCCTCATACTTGTAATTAAACATGACTGAACCGTAGGGACACTTTGGCTTGTTTTAATCCATGTCGTGTGACTAGGGACCCAAGTATGTTGTGTTTGACATAGAATTAAGACATGCACTCACAGTAGAATAGTTTATTTGTGTGTGCTCGGTTATAATCTTTAGGCTACGCGCCACTTAGCTATGCACATCGTAGATCATTCAATTTAGCCAAATTTTTGAAATCTTTTCGCCCAGTTAATAGAACTTTCTGCTTACGAACACTTTTATTGGCTACATTCATATAGAATAATTTCAATGTCATTATGCATCCCATATGGAGAGTGTTGGGAGTCACTATAAATATTCTAAATGAGCATACATCATTGTTTTCATTATACATAGGTTTCTCTCGACTCCTTTCCTTGTTTTCTCATCTAAATTAAAAAGGATTTCTCTCGACTCCTTCCCCTGTTTTCTCATCTAAATTAAAAAGGAATCAGGATTGATCTGTAGACAATTGCCTTGTGCTTATTAAGACCCAAAGTAATAATCTAATATAAAATTGGGATTGCTAACAAGTTCGATTAAGTTAATTGGAATAAATCAACCGTTTGAATACAGAGAAATATTTTATTGCTTTTAGATTTAGGGCATGAATGATTTGATCACCTACGAGATTGGATTTTAATTGAACAACATTTCTTGAATTTTTCCTTAGATCTGTGAACTATTTTGGGAGAAATTGATTAAAAACTTGAGGATAGAAAAATACGTTCACATATCATTCTCTTTGTCTTTTATTTCTTATTGTTTATCTGCATATCTTTTTCGGCATTTATTTTTTGACATAAAAATTTACGTCATAAATAATTGACTATCTAGATCAATTTAAACAATATAACTAAAGAAACTTTGTTTCATGAGTTCGACACTAGTACACTTACCAAGTAAAATACTCTGCATATAAAATTGTGTTTTTATTGATCTAATTTCCACCTCCTATACTACAAATATCTATTTATTAAATAGGTGAAAATCTAGCTCATCAAATGGCATTGTTTTCGTGTAACGGTGTATTTTTAGGGTTTTAAATTAGTTTATGTAACTAATTTTTGTAATATTTATTTATGTATCTATTCTCGTTCATTTTTCTTTTGTTTGCATTGAAGTTATTTCAGTCATTGTTTCTCTCCCTTGCTACATATACTAGATATATAATCTCTCTTTTGTAGATAGATCGGAGCAATTTCTTTGGAAAATATCAAGGAGCTGCAAAGAAGATTATTTACTTCTTTGTTTGGAGAGAGAGTGCACTTCAGGTTTTATTTCCTGTACTTTATTTTATTTTCAAGAGTCTATTTGAACCCTCATTTTACTCTATTATTAATCTTCCTCCATCCTCCTCACCCTCCAGCCCTTTCTCCTCCTCCGACCACTTCCTCCTCCAGCCCCTTCTCCTCTACCATTCCCTGACCATCATCTAGCGCGAGAAGAAGAATATCCACATTCAAAATAGAGGAACCCTGATTTTATATTACAAAAGAATCTCAACTATAAAAATTATACACTTCAAACATTAAATCGGAATCGAGAAATAAAAAAAATCAAAATGAGAACAAAGCATGTGACATAGATGGAGTCAAACCATGTGATCCCCAACTGCTATTGGTGTTACTGAGAAGGTGGTTTCTACCCACTACTCACATCATCGTCCTCCTCGCGAAGATGACATCTCCTCCCCTCTCCTCACCACCTCCACCCTATTCCAGTTGCTCGTCTTTGTCCTCTCGCAATAGCTCTCCATGTCGCAGTCGATCTCGCTCCTCGTGTCCGCCTCATCCACACCCATCTCCTTCTTCTCTAACAACCTGAAAGAGACCACCCTCCTCGTCCCACCTTCCACCACCGCCTCTTCCTCCTTTCCGTAACCCCTCAGCCACGTCTTCAATACATACATGCTCTCCTTCCCCCACGTTCACCTCCCTCTGTGACTCGCGGTCCCATTCCGACATCTCCATGCACCGACCCCATCCAGCTCCATTCTTCTCCTTCTTCGGAGGCTTTATGGCTACCTGAACCAGAGAGCTCTCCTCCATCACATACTCGAAGGAACCAATGGAGAAGCACTGCTTCTTCTCTATGGTGGCGTTGTTGCTCCCTTCCCTGACGGTGGTCATACAATACTTCCTAAGTTTGAAAATGACCACCTTCTCATCTTGGGGAGGCGACATAGGTGGCAGTGCCTCGTGTTTGTCCTAGGAGGAAGAGGGTTCGGGTTGGTCGAGATAGAACGAGTCATCTTCGAGAGAGCCCACATGAGAAATGATGGTGGGGGAGTCATAGTCGAAGGTGGGGGGAGGAGGAAGGGATGGCAGACGAGGCAGGTGGAGTGGAAGAGGAGTCTCGTATCGATGCAGTGCAGGTGGAAGGCGTGGGAGCACTAGGGGAAGAGGCGGAGCTTGTCCTCCAGGTCGAACTCCCAAAGGTAGTTAGTGTAGTCAAAGGGATCCTTGTATGTGCTAGTGATGAAGCAGGGGCGGAGGGGCGAGACGAGGTTCGAGGGGCAGAGGGGGAGTCACGGGGGCAGAGGTGCAAGGGTCGACGAGAGGATATCGGGACGGAGGGAGAGGCACAAGGGTAGGGGAAGAAGCTCGAGGTGGAGGGAGAAGCTCTGGCCTGAGAGGGAGGCGCAAGGGCGGGTGGAGGAGCTTGGGGAGGAGGAAGGAGCTCGGGGCGGACGGGGAGAGCGGGGGCGAGAGAATGAGCTCGGGAGGCAGAAGGGAAGGCAGAGGGGGCAGGGAGGGAGGTGCTCATGGCGGAGGGGGAGGCGTGGGAGCTGGGGGAGGGGCTAGGGCGAGGGAGACAAGGCGGTGGAGAAGATCTGTTAGGAGGAAGAGAAGGGGAAGAAGATGATGGAGGAGGGTGACCAAACGAGATTGGAAAATCAATTTCTACATCCGATGAAAAATAGTGACTGCTCGGGGACTTTTACACATTTTCTTTTTTCAGAATTAAGTGCATGGTTTGAGTGATAATAATTAAGAGCCCATACTGTTGACTTATGCCATTAATGAACCTTATCAAACGATAGTGTACTTGAGTAATTATTTGACATTTTCAACACGTTGATATAGATAAATCACTAAAATCAAATTAAAAACGCGACTTCCGTGAGATGAGATATGCCTTGTAGAGGCTCGTTTCATAGAGAGAGCATGTGTACAGCTTGCTTATGCTCTTTATTTACCTTATATTGGTGGTTAGTGTTAGCACCATTATTGGATAATTGTTCATAACGTTGTCCTTTTGTGTGTGACTTTACTTTTGGGGACAAAAATATACCTCTTATAAACAAGAATTTTGTAGAAATTAAGATGACAATGTTCTATGGTAGTAAGTACCGTTAAGAGCTTTCTAAAATGAGCCAAGAAAGACCACTAAAATATTGGAAAAGAACAGTTAAGGAGAGAACGTGACTCAAATCCTAAATAAATTTTATATAATTTTTGTACACCCTTAATCATGTACAATTGTATGTACAACTCAAAGTTGGGTGATATGTTATTTGATATGAATTGATTTAGTTAGTTGAGTCTGTGGCAGTTCTTTGAATCTAATACATATAAGATATAACAATGAAGGTACATTTACATAAACAACCCTCTCTTTGAATACATGCGCTCCATTTTTATGACAACAATGTTAATTCAAGATTTAATCAAAGCCAGCTCCATTGCAAATAGAAGTAATTAGATTAATAAATAGATCCACATGTTTCCCAATGTATTTTTTTTACAATTGTGCCCCCCTCTTAGATTCTGCAATATCAATTATACTTCTTTTTTATAATATCAGCTGTGCCTCTACCTTTTTTGGTTCTTTTTTATAATATCAGTTGTGCCTCTACCTTCTTTGGTACTGACAATTATGGTACTCGAATTAGTTTCCATCCATTCCCCATTCCCTTTTTCAAATGGAAGTTATCTCAAAGGTAGAAGTGTAATTGGAAAGAAAAAAAGTGTACAAATGTATATTTTTTTTGAAAATTGTAAGAGCATAACTATAAGAAAATATGTATGAAGTATGATTTAATTTATCTTATTAATGACGAAACTAACCGAATAACATAAGTAATATTGATCGTCACAATTGATACTGCAAAAAAAGGAGGGGCACAACTGATATTGTAGAATTTAAGAGGTGCACTAAACCAAAGTCTTTTGAAAAGTTAACACTTATTCTCAAATTCTCAATATATCAATAAACACATCATTTTTTAAATATTTAGCTAAATCAATGATTTAAACAAGGTAAAAACAGAGGACCTTTGATCATTTAGCAATTAGATAATAAGTCAATGGCTTTCACAATTGCAACACTTTTTTTCTCCCAAAAATATTAGTTATGGGTATAGCTATACGACAAACTATGTGATAGCATTGTTCAAAAGGGGAAAAGTATTGAGAAAGAAAGACCTTACCAAGCTCAGTTTTCTTTCTAGTTGATTTGCAAAGGAGTCTCGATGCATATGTATCATCACACATTCATAGGACATATAAAAACTCTAAACTTACTCAAACAACTCAGTGCACCTCGATCAATGTATCATCACACCTCCATCAAACTCAAACTTCCGGATGTCATTTTGAAAACTTGATACTTGATATGCATAAACTTCGCACAACTGGAACTAGGAGCGTTCAAAAATTTTCAGGTCAACGATATCCAGCTTGATCTGCTCCTTTGACCGTAAATTCACGGGTACCCGTTTGAAATTGATAGATCAGGTACCCGCAATATCATGACCCGTGACCCATCCAAAAAACTCGTTTGGATTAATGGGTACCCGTAAGCAAGGTTTTAAAAACCGGACCGGACATTGAACCGGTTAGTCTTCGGTTTGGTCCAATCGGGTCGGACCGTCAGTCCAAATCGGTCGGATCGGTGATGATGTCAGCATGACGTCATCATTCATATCGACTCAGAAAAAACCGGACCGGGCTTAATTTACTGGTCCGACCGGTCGAGCCGGTTTTTTGAACCGATAAAATCAGATAGATATATGTAAATATGTATTTATATATCAATGAAATAATCATTTAAAATGTCAAATATTTCAATATAAAAATATGATTATCTATTTCGAATAAAACTCTACAAAGATAGTCACATTTTCTAGCATTATATATGAATATAATATTATAATAATTTATTTATAGTTGCTTTTAGAAAATTGCCCCAAGAAAGTAATGGCACAAGTTATATTCCAAAAAAGAGAGGGACATAACTGAAATGGTAGAATTTAAGAAGGGTACAAGTGATAACAACCCTATTATTTCATTATTTAAACTTTTATTTTTTAAAAATATACTAAACCATTAAATACGGGTCAATCCGGGTCAACCCGGTTCAACCGCCCGGGTCAACCCGGTCCGACCACTGGTCTGACCCAGTTTTTTATTTTCTTTTTTTTAAAAAATTAATTACCTAAAACCGGCCGAACCGACCGGGTCGAGGCCGGTTCCCGGTCCAACCGGTCCGACCGGCCGGTCCGGTCCGATTTTTTAAACCCTGCCCGTAAGTACCTTTTTAGAAGCTTCTGCTACCTAATTTATTTTAAACAACATAAATGATTAGGTACAAATACCGATATATAAACATTATTATCTCGTTCAAAATATAAATATTGATGTGGATATAGATATTAGTAAATATGAAAAATTTACCGAATCGTTAAAAAAATATGAATATAAAATAGATACAAATAATGATACAAAAATAATAGAAATTAATATAATATTCTTTGTATGCATTTGATAGCTTTCACACGATATATCCGTACATGCATCTACTTTGAATGATGTAAATCATGGTCCAAACAAAATCATAACTCAAATTTTTTGTCAAATTTTGGTATCGTCAAAATATCAATCTCGTTGATGTAGCGAAATGCTACTAAAATGATGTATTTTGTCGTGTGCCTTTTTCAATGCACATCGTTGATTTGATGCCGGATTCAACAAAATGTTGACGATATTTCTTTTATGAACATTGTTCATATGTTGCAAACCCAACATATAACGAAGGTATGTATGAAAATGACATCATATAGAATGATATGCAAGTCAAAAATAGGTCAAAAATAGGTGACGAGGATATTATTATCCTTATATAACGACCATTTGGGCAGATTGTCCTCCATGAATTTGACGGTCACCCACTCGTCGATACCACCACTGCATTCCTCCTTGGTGGATCAACTAGGTTGAACTTGTAATTTCCGATCCCAATCGCCAACACATAGAGATCGTAGTATGTGCATGAGATGTTCAATTTTGTCCCTTGATTAATACTTCTACAGGTACCCGTGGGTACTCGTTTACAATCGACTACCCATTCGAATGGGACATGTCGACTCATGACTCAATAACAACGGGTCAGGACAAGGTCAGAATCAAATGAGTCAGATACACACCCCATAAAGCAATAAGAATTTTGTCGAAGACGGACAAGTAAACAACAGTTATATATCCTAAAAAATATCATTTTCAAATGTTATTTTTTAAATAAAATTATATTTCTAAAATAAACCTCTTTAAATTTTGATAAATTTACAATTTAAATATATTATCAAAGTTAGAAATACAAATAGACCATCGATTCCAAAAGGCAAAATGATCCGGTATTTTGAAAAAAAATCATGATTAAAAGAAAACGATAAAATTTTTTATTTACAAAATATACTAGAACAATAGAAAAGATAGATGAACTCGAATATAATTTAATATAAAGATATACTTAAATTTTCGATACCGTGATTGGATATATTGTATAAAAGAAATTAAAATTAAGAGGTAAGATTCAAAGCATTATTTTCATAATAATAAATATGATACTTTACCATATGACCATTAAATGCCTTCATAACAATATTACTCAATGACATATACTAGTTCTGCCCCAACCATCAAACAAAAAAAAAGAGTTCATACCACACACTCAGAAACACTTAAACAACATGCCCACCGTATGACTGCGATGAGCCCTAACCCTAACCCCCCCCCCCCTGCCCCGCCCCGTTCCTCCAAAGCCGCCGCCCACCAAAAACCCTACCTCCTCATCGGCCCGCCCTCCACCTTCATTCTACACCGCCTCCCACCACACCACCAACATGCGCCTCCCCCTTCCTCTCAAACAGTTTCCCTACCTGAAGGTAACCACAACGTATCCTTCGTAAGTTCCTTCGGGACCCGTGATGAGGGGCTTCCTAAGCCATCGTGGAAGGAGATCTGCGTTTCAGCACCTACACCGGCCTCTGCGGCGCGCCCCATGTCTTTCTCATCGCCCATCCTTCTCAATGGCGAGAAGGTCGCCTTTGTCTCAGAGGAGGAATCTCGTACCATTGACGATATTTGGGAAAACACCATTATCTTCTACGTGCTTGGTAAGCGACCTTTCCTCAAACATCTTATATCCTTCATTGAGAAAGTATGGAAACCTGTGGGGCCTTTCAAGCTCGTACCACGCCCCAATGGCTACTTTTATCTTAAACTTCAACATTCAGATGATAGCGACCGTATAATCGCAGCTGGACCTTGGCTATTCCAAGGCCGGTTTATGGTTATTCGCAAATGGGAATCTGCGGCTTGCCTGGAGCGGGATCTCCTTTCGGAGATACCGCTGTGGGACCGCTTCCATGGCCTTAGCCTTGGCCACTGTACTGAGATTGTGCTTAATAAGCTTGCCAGCATGTTGGGAATCCCGTTGTTCATGGATGCCGCTACAGCCTCGGGTAGAAACTTGGATTACGCACGCTGTTGCGTCTCTATTCACGTGTCATCGATCATCCCTAAGTCTATCCCCCTGGTGTTCTTCTCGGGTGCTTGTCAGGACATTGATGTCGAACTCGAATGGATACCTCCACGCTGTGATAATTGCATTGCCTTCGGGCATAATTCCGTCAACTGCCCCTATACAGTTAGGGATTCGACCAAACCTTCCAATTCGGATGAAGCGGTCCTTGACCATGGCCCTTCTACCCACACCACGGCTGAGCAACACGGTGGTGGTGGTACAAATGAGCCTCCTTCTTCCGAGGATCCACCTGCTGCCGCGGAGGAGGGGCTCTCACAGGAGCTCAACCAAGTCCTGACTTCGGATCCCAATGCTGAGGAAGCCGAGGGGAACCCTCCGCTCTCTGTTGCCATAGACAATTGCTTCTCAGGGAAGCCCCCCTTGAAATCGCATAAAAGGTCCCATGTCAATGGCAGGACCTCTAACGGGAGCAAGTCTGTAGCCAAGGCCCACTCCTCCTTCCCGTTTGGCTCTAGACACATCCTCCATAGGATGGCCTCCACAAACAGGAAATTGGCTAGCTCGGATTCCCCAGACACCTTCCTCAATTCCTTTGATCTCAACAGGCCCACGACTGAGGCGGATTCACAATTTGATTCGATGGACCCTAACAATTCGCAGGTGGCCGAGGTTAACCAATCTTGGCTAACATCTACGCATAAGAAAAAGAAAGCCCCAAGGGCTGTTAGCAAAAATTAGGGCCTGCCATGGCCACCCAAAAAATCCTCTTAATGTCGGTGGTCGTTTGCAATACCAGGGGGCTGAATAAGCCCAGGAAATTTAAAAACATGATGAAGGATTTCATCTCTAAGAACGCGGAGCTCATTGGCCTTGTCGAAACAAAAATAAGGACAAACAATCGTCGCAAATTTGCTGACTTGATCCCTGCGGGTTGGGATTGTATTCACAACTGTACGGATCTGGGAAGAATTTACTTCCTTTGGAAGCCTTGGTCCTGGACGTGCGCTACTGTTGACTCGCACACACAATGCATTACTATGCGTTGGACCAGCCTTGGTGGTTTTGTGCTCTATCTCTCCGTTGTCTACGGTGAAAATTGCACCAACTTAAGGAAAGAGCTATGGCGTCACCTTCATGAGATCAGCTTGCGTGTTGATGGCCCGTGGCTTGTCTTGGGAGACTTTAACGTTGTCAGGTACTCTTCAGAAAGGCTTGGGGGCCGCTTAGCTGCGCGAGGTCCCATGGATGATTTCAACAACTGCCTGGATGTTTGTGGCTTGTCGGATCTGGAGGCTTCTGGTAACCATTGGTCTTGGTCCAATTCCTCCTTGGGTCCTGGTGGGATTGTGGCTCGCTTGGACCGGGCCCTGGTCAACGAGGATCTCATCACAACACTCCCTACAATTAAGCTCCGATATTCTCCACTCCATCTCTCTGATCATATGATGATGTGGGTTGCTCTTTGTTACTCACCGGCGAAGCGCACTCCCTTCCGTTGCTTCGACTATTGGATCCATCGCCCGGGTTACCAGGACACTGTTCGTGGAGGTTGGGACTTACCAGTATGTGGTAACCCTTTATACATCCTTGCACGCAAGCTTAAGAATGTTAAGCTCTCGCTAAAGAAATGGGTTGCGCAGGAGGCTAACGCCTTGAAGGATTACAAACTTGCCAAGTCCTTTATGGAGGTCACTTCGGATGTTCTTGGGGTTTCTCCTCTTGACCCCTATCTTGTCCAACTTGATGCGGATGTTAAAAGCCACTTGACTATACTTGACGAAGATCTTGAATATGTTTGGCGGCAAAAGAGCCGTGCTGATTGGCTCAATCTTGGTGACCGTAATACTCGTTTCTTCCACCTCTCAACCAAGGTCCGATGGGCTAGAAATTACATAACCAACATCTTGGACCCGAATGGCAATGTGGTGGATCGTCACAATGAGGTGGCGGAGACGGCTGTTGCCTACTTTCAAGGGCTTCTGTCACCGACCATTATTGACTCCCAACGAATACCACCGCCTCCACCCAAATGGAGGCTTCTGAAAGTGCTAATGAGTGGTTGGTCAGGCCTTTTGAGGTGCCTGAAATCTGGGATGCTCTCTCCTCCATTGGGTCATCCAAAGCTCCTGGGCCCGATAGGTTTAATGCGCTTTTTCTTAAGCATAATTGGCCCTTGATCAAAAATGAGGTTATTGCTGCTATGAATTTCCTCTTTGAGGGTGGAAAGATGGTAAGGGAGGTTAACCATACCTCCCTTATCCTCATACCCAAGACGCAAACCCCGGACTCCATTGCCGACTACCGGCCAATCTCCGGGTGTAACGTTATATACAAGATTTTCACAAAGATTTTGGCGAAGGGTCTTGCTGTTGTTCTCCCTTCTCTAATCTCGCACAATCAATCCGCATTCATAAAAGGGAGATGTATTGGCGATAATATCCGGCTGGCCAATAACTGCTGCATGGTTTTGAAAGGAGGGCTTCACGGAACAAAGCTTGCCTCAAAATCGATCTTTCCAAGGCCTTCGACTCTATGAGCCACGCCAATCTGCTGGAGGCTCTCTTGGGCATGGGTTTCTGCCGTAAATGGGTCTCCTGGATAGACAACTGTATATCCACTACGTCTTTCTCAGTTCTTGAAACGGTGCTCCCCATGGTATGTTTAAAGGCACCCGTGGCCTTCGTCAAGGTGGGGCTCAGCTCATCAATACTGTCATACGTGGGATTTTTCTCTACTGGTCTGCGGGGATCCTCCTCCCTATCACTGTTGTGCGTCGTCTCGATGGGTTGTGTGCCCAATTTCTTTGGGGTCGTAGGCGACATGATATAGCTTGATACATGTCAACTGGAGAGCAACCTGGATTTGTGCCATCTCTGTTCCTGCGATGTGGAAACGCACGAGCATTTGCTGTTATCTTGCACTTATTCCTCGTCGGTTTGGCGTGGATCCTGCTCTGCTTTAGCTCTCCAGGTCCCCCCTTCGGACCTCCTTGGTGACATTATCTCCTGGATACTCAACATCGCCAATCCCAGGATCAGATCCAATTCCTCTACTCTTCTCGCGTTGGTGGTTTGGTACATCTGGCGTGAACGCAACCGCATTTGGAACTCCTCTCACTGCCTGCCACCGCAACACATCATTCAGGAGATTTTGCAATGTTTTAGACTCCTTAAACACCACCATAGAGTGTGATTTTTCTTTACTGTTACAGCAATACGCATTCATGTTGCCTGTGCATCCATGGCTATAACATTTAGCCACATTTTGGTATGTAATAGCTTTTGGTTTTTTGGAAATATATAGTTTACCTTACTTACCAAAAAAAACATGCCCACCGTTGGTCCTTATAAAGCAGGATTTGTACCTCGAGGACTATGGCCTTCCATAGCAACAGCAAAAAAAAAATGTGAACGAGAGATGTCTCTCCCTCCCCCTCCCGACCCGCCCGATGATAACCCTAGCGCCGCAGCCGCCGTGCCTTCTCCCTCCTCTTCTGCTGGTCCCCTCCTGCCCCCCCCTCCCCCTGCCCCTCTATCCTCCCCCTCCCCCATTGCCTCTCCCCCCCTTCCACCTTCCCCTTCCCTTGGCTCTTCCGGCGATGCGCCTGCGTCGCCTCTCCCCTCTTCCGGCAATGCCCCTACGGCCCATCCCTCCCCCTCCTGCACGGACGCGCCACCGCCCCCCTCTCGTTCCTGGCGCGATATTTGCGGTACCCCTCGCGTGCTCCCTTCTTCTCGCCGCATGGGGTTCGTCCCTCCGGTTCGGTTGGACGGCCTGGATGTTGCTTTCGCAACCAAGGAAGACGTTGATGCCCTCGATCAGAAATGGGATTGCACCTTGGTCTTCTACATTCTGGGTAAGCCCCCTTTCCGGAAGCTGCTGCTCAACTTCATCGATAAGGTTTGGAAGCCCGCCGGGGCTTACAAGCTTTTCCCTCGCCCGAACGGCTTCTTCTTCCTGAAGCTCAGTTCTGAAGAAGCTTGCCAGCGTATTCTGGACGGTGGCCCTTGGCTTTTCCAGGGTAGGCTTGTTGTGATTCGTAGATGGGAAGCGGCTTCTTGCCTGGAGCGGGATCTGTTCTCCGAAATTCCGCTATGGGTTAGGTTCCATGGCTTGAGCCTCGGCCATTTTTCGGATGTCATCCTCAACAAACTCGCCAGTCTCCTTGGCAAACCGCTTTTCATGGATGCTGCAACCGCAGCCGGTCAGCGCGATGGGTACGCCCGCTGCTGCATCTCCGTTCACGCCGCTAAAGAGATTCCCAAGGAGGTCCCCTTGGTTTTCTACAACGGACATAGGCAATCTATTGGTGTCGAGTTGGAATGGAAGCCGCCGAGGTGCGTTCGCTGTGTCTCCTTCGGTCACAACTCTGCCCGCTGCCCCTTTGGCTCTCCTCCAGCCACCTCGACCAGTACATTGCACGCTGCTGGTCCTCCCGTTGTTGATTCAGATGCTCCGTCCCCGATTGCCGGATTCTCTGCCCCTCAGCGGGGGAAGGGGGCCTCCGCTTCTCCTGCCCATAAGGCTCCCGAGCTTGCGGGCCTCTCCGCTCAGCTGCAGTCTGGACGCGAGTCCCCTTTCCTCGCCCACCTCTCTCAATCGCCCCTCCTTCCCGAAGGTCCCACCGCTGACGGTGCCTCCCCCTCTCGCAACACTCTTTTGATAGGCCAGTCGCCCGGCCTCCATCGAGATTCTTCGCTCTGCTGCCCTTCCCCGTCCCTCAGCCCCCCTTCGCCTGCGGAGGGCCTGCTGGGTATTCTGGACAGGCCAGCCCCTCAGGTTTTAGATCTGGAGCCTTGTGTCTCCCTGGCGGGGATGCATCCTGATGGGCACCTTGGGCTGGGGGTATCCCCCTCTCCTTCGGAGCTTCTGGATTCCCCTGGCCAGGTTCACCAGGTCGTCGAGGATATTGCGCAGCAGAAGGGCGCCCGGAAGTTCAATGGTAGGCCATTCAACGCCTTTCAATTTGGCCCCAAAGCCCTCTTGCAGCGCCATCAGGCACCGGCCAAGAGAGCTACCTCCAGGTTTGCGATGGAGGTGGACCTCAATTCCCCGGCAACCCATGAACCTTCACCCTCCCATGATGATTCTAATGAGGCTTCTAAAGGGAATGTTGCACCACAATTGGCCACCAATTCTAATGCGGCCCCTGTCTCGGTGTCCACTCCCAACCCCAATTGGTCATCTGCTACCCATAAGAAGAAGAAAGCACACACAGGCCCCCACAAATCTCTCGGCCGGGCAGGCCACCCCCATCCTCTTTAATGTCAATAATTGCTCTTAATGTGCGGGGGCTTAACCGGCCGCGCAAGCAAAGGGGACTACTTAAATTCCTGACAAGTAGCGTTGGAGATTTGAAAGCCGATATCATCGGCCTTTTGGAGACCAAGATAAGACCGGCCAATAGAAGCTCCTTTGCTTCTCGTATCCCTTCGGGATGGAGCTTTGTGCACAATGACACTGATCTGGGCCGTATTTATATACTTTGGAAGGACACTGCGTGGTCTTGCACGACCATCAGTACCCACAACCAAGCTGTTACTCTATCTTGCACCAATTTGGGCGGTCTTCGCATCATACTCACAATGGTCTATGGTGACAATACTCCCTCCACCCGTAGGGGTCTATGGGATCACTTGAGGGGACTCGTTATCCCTTCCCAAACCCCCTGGGTTGTCCTAGGCGATTTTAATACTGTCCGTTCCATCTCGGAAAAATTGGGCGGACTGCCACCTGGGAGATGCTCTATGGACCAATTTAATGATTGCATTGATTCCTGTCATCTTATGGATCTCGAAGCATCTGGGAATTCCTGGTCTTGGTCGAACTCCTCTATTGGCCCCTCTCGGATTGTCGCCCGGCTTGACAGGGCATTGGTCAATGAGGCGTGGATCTCTCTTCTTCCCCAATCGAAGCTTCTTTATGTGCCGAACAGATTCAGTGACCATCATCTCCTCTCTATCCGCTTTACTCCCCGGCTCTCCAGGCGGTCTCCGTTTCGCTACTTCGATTATTGGGCCAAAAGAGAAGGATATCTAGACATTGTCACCTCCGCGTGGGCGACTCCGGTTTCTGGCAACCCATTATTTTGTTTGATTCAGAAGGTTAAGGCCGTTAAGAGGGCTTTACGGGATTGGGCGCGCAATGAAGCACACATTTTCAATGAGGCAAAGGATATGGAAGATGTACTTTCCAAGATTAATGTTGCTCTCGGGGAGGCTCCCCTTGATCTACATCTAGCACAACTGGAGTTGGATGCCAAGGAGTTCATGAATAAACTTGATGATGACCTAGAGTCCGCCTGGAAACAAAAGAGTAGAGTGGATTGGCTACAACTTGGTGACAGGAGCACAAAATTCTTTTTCACCTCCGCTAAGAGCAGAATCTCGAGGAACTATATTCCATCTCTTATTGACGGCAATGGTCATCTTGTAGACACAACTTCTGATGTTGCCAAGGAGGCGAACCGTTTCTTTGAGGCTCTCCTGGGGCCGTGTGACATTCAGCCTCCTAGACCTGACCCTCCTGCCCCTCGACAGGTCCTCACTCTTGAGGCCAGCTCCTGGTTGGTCCGTCCTTGGACCGATACTGAGGTTTGGGATGCACTTCGGAGCATTCCTTCCTCTAAAGCTCCGGGCCCTGATGGTTTTAATGCGGGTTTCTTTAAAAGGCACTGGACTTTGGTGAAGCCCGATGTGTGTGCAGCCATGGATTTTCTTCATAACGGTGGTCGTATGGTTCGTGAGGTCAACCATTCTTTTCTCACATTGGTTCCTAAGGTGGAGTCTCCTGTGGGGCTTGGAGACTATAGGCCCATTGCTTGTTGCAACGTGATCTATAAAATTTTTGCAAAGCTTCTTGCCACGCGATTGGCTGCCGTGCTTCCCAATCTCATTTCCCCTAATCAATCGGCCTTTCTGAAAGGAAGATCTATTGGGGACAACACGCGCCTAGCACAAGAATTGCTTGGTGCTTTTGATTGCAAAAGAAACTCTCAGCGAGCCTGCCTCAAAGTGGATCTTTCTAAGGCATTTGACTCTATTGATCACTCCTTCATTCTGAAGGCGTTGGAAGCTATGGGTTTTAATGGCACTTGGATCTCTTGGATTAGGAATTGCATCTCTACCACCTCCTTCTCCATCCTCCTGAATGGGACTTCTGTTGGTTTCTTCAAAGGCACCAGGGGTCTGCGTCAGGGTGACCCCCTTAGCCCCCTCCTGTTCGTTGTGGGCATGGAATCTCTCACTTTGCTGACAGAGGCGGCGGTGGCCAAAAGATTGATCAAGCCTTTCGGTCGTGGGAATACATTGGCTCCTTCTCACATCATCTATGCGGATGACCTCCTCTTTTTCTGTAAGTCCTCCTCCTCGCTTATCGCGGTTGCCAAAGTTCTTGATGATTTCGGTAATCTGTCCGGGCTTAGGATGAATGCCCGTAAAAGCAAGCTCTTCCGTTCTAAGCATTCAATCCCGGACTTTGAATGTACTCTTCGGCTTGGTGTGCTTTCGCGTGCTCTGCCTACGTCCTACCTGGGGCTGCCTCTTTCCTCCTCGCGGGGCAGGGGCTCCAGCTCGCGCATTCTTGAGGACCGAATCAAAGCATCTCTTGGTGGCTGGAAGGCCAAGTCTCTCTCCCTGGCTGGGAGGGCGCAGCTTCTTCGTTCGGTCATCAATGGGATCGCCCTCTATTGGGTTGGTGGGACCCTTCTATCTCGGGAGGCTGCTTCTAATGTTGATAAACTGTGTGCTAATTTCCTCTGGGGTTTTGGGAGGCACTATGTCCGATGGGACACGATTTGCCTCCCCAAATCGGAGGGTGGGCTGGGTCTTCGGTCTACATTGACTCTTCGCAGCGCTGCACTCCTCGTTTGGAGCTGGAGGCTCCTTCATGCGGATAATTCTCTCTGGGCGGGCTTCATGAGATCCAAGTACCTCTCCGATTGCTCCTTCGGGGTGGCTACGGCCAAGCACGGTGACTCTGCGGTTTGGAAAGCGATGCTTCGCGGCAGAGACTCGTTCTGGAGTCGTCTCCCGCCCCCCTCTTCCTCCCTCTCCCATTCCTCCGCGCCTCCGACTCCGACTCTGCATTTCTCGACGGCTGTGGAGGCGGTCAGGCCTCGTGGCCCGCCTGCCCCCTGGGCGAGCGTCGTTTGGTGCAAGGGAGTGGTGCCTCGACATTCCTGCACATTGTATCGTGCCCTCCTTAATAGGCTTCCTACTCTGGACAGAATGGCGAAGTTTGGGATCATCCTCCCCGCCTCTTGCTACCTGTGCCTGGCTGCTGATGAATCTTGTGAACATATCTTTTGGGAATGCTGTTTTGCGGTGGATGTTTGGACTCTGGTACTGCACGGTCTTGCTCTTCCGCAGTCGCCACCTCGCTCTCTTGGCAACACCGCGCTGTGGATTAGCCAATTCCCCTCGGCCTTTCACCGGAGGCTGGGTTGCAGTGCTCTTGCGGCCACTGTTTGGGAGCTTTGGAAAGAGCGGAATATGCGTTGGAACTCAGGTCGCTCCTCTGTGGCGGTGCTGCTCGCAAGGAATATCATCTCCACTGTCAGATCTTCTCTATCCTTTTGATTGTTTTGGCTTCACCTTTTCTGGGAATTACATGTAATTGCAGTATGCTTTTGTGGTTTTCCCTACTGTAATTGGCCCTGTAGGTTGCGGTGGCCATGTTATTGGTTTGATAGTTTCTGGGATCTGTCCCCCCCCCCTGTAATTTTTGTGCAGCTTACAGGAATATAAAGATTTATTACCTATCAAAAAAAAAAAAAAACAGCAAAAAAAAAAGCAGCAGCAGAAGTACATGCCTGTAGCAACTGCCCACCTCACTCTGAAGTACATGCCTGTAGCAACTGCCCACCTCACACCTCTGTAGAAACGTTACAGGGCTGTTCCTTTTTAGGGATAGGATGTACTCATCAAGTCGTCCTTCAAATTTGCCATCCCTCTAACGGCGGTCAGTGTTTGAAACCTGGAGTCGAGATGAGGGCTAGGATTTGGCTAATCAATTTCTCCCGTCACAAGCAAATAACTGCCATATATCTTTCCTTAACCCAGAATCAAATCCCTGCAACTTTTCTCTGGATATGTTAGCACAGATGGACAAAGCAACTTGAGCATGGGAATGCTGCAAACATACAGAAATAGTAACTTTATCATTTCTCAAGATAATAAAAGACCTACATTATTTGGATGTTACTTGAGAAATAGGATGGGCGTGCTAAAGCTAAAAGAATATGAAAATAATTGTTTTTAAATAAAAATGTAAATAATTGTCGTTTTCCCTCCTCCTTTCTCAACCGGGCTGGGGACCGGCAATGGCGGAGTTAAAAACAAAAAAAACCAAAGAACCAAAAAAAACAAACAGAAAAATAAGATAACAACTTAACAGGAGTTAGAAGGGCCTTACTTCAGAGGAGAAAATTCCAGATTTTGGTGCCGCTTTTGATTACCTCGTCTTCAGCTATATTTTGTTCAAAGGCATGTCTCCGGGAAAGTATACACTTCTAACCCTCCTTGAAAAGTATATAGAATGTTCAAAACCATGTCTCTGGGAAGTCATCCGAAGATAAGTTGACTAAACTTCAAACACGTTCAACAACCCAAATTCATTCAAAGATGGCTCAAAAGACACGCAGAAATTCAACGTAGCATCGCCAAGTATGATAGCTAGAGCATCAGATAGGCACCAGTGAGACTCCAGGAGTCTCAGTAAAGGCTCACCTTCCATAAGCTAGACCCACATCAAAGTCCTACAAACCACAATCCAAGCATGTGGTTTCAGACCACAATACAGGTGGAACACAAACAAATCTTCTAAAATAGAAACAGAATCCTCCTGTGGATGAAACTTCAACACACCTCTACCTCTATACTACTCATTTAGAGAGCAAAATAGAGCAAATATCAAACAATAATTATAGCAACTGATACATGCCAACTGGAAATATAGGATTCTTCAAGTAGTTTATCTCTCTTGAGGTGCAAGTGTGGAATCCAATAATATGGATAAGATCATCTGCAAGATAAATCTTCTAAGCACTTCATACCTACCCTGGTAAGACAGTATTTTTTCTACGATCTATATTTTAAAGGTCACATACACAGGTGATTAACCAAAAATACTACCAAATAGGAGTGTCAGAAATAAATAATGCTCTAATAAGGAGCACACTTGATATCTATCTATACCCGGATATGGAAGACAAAAGTCTTACCGTACCAAGAGCAAGGAATCTGCTTAAGTAGAAATAACAAGAATATATACTCAAGAAGCAAAAGGGATTACCACATGTCAAATAGAAATATAGAACTCTTCAAGTAGTTCATCTCTCTTGAGGTGCAAGAGTAGAACAACGGCATCCAATAAATGGATAAGATCGCAACATCAATCTTCTAAGCACCTTCATACCCTGGTACGACAGTATTTTCTCTATAATCTATATTTAGAAAGTAAATATCCACAGGTAATTGAAGCGAAAAAACTACCGAGTGTGAAAATAAATAATGCTCTAAGAAGGAGAATACTTCATACTATCTATACCCGTATATGGAAGACAAAAGTCTTATCGTACCAAGAACATGGAAACTGCTGAAAAAGAAATAAAAAGAATATATACTCAAGAACCTAAAGGGATTCTTTTCAGCCCCTCCACTTTGTAGATGCACTCTTACAATAAAGACCTCCATGTCTGGAACTGAAGGTGCCAAGAAACATAGACATGTTACATATTAATTGATGCGGACACCAATGTCTTATCAGAACAAGAGCATATAGTATGCAAAAGTAATAGCACATCCATAAGTGCAAATAACAATAACATATCTTCAAGAAGTTACGAGAAAGATGCTAAGCCCCTTCTCTTTGTTGATGCACTCTGATAATACAAGTCAAAGACCTTGTATAATACAAATCAACAGTCTCCATACCAAGAAGCGAAGGCTCCAAAAACTTAAAGACATACATGATCTGATCATACTGTGGTCAACCTGGTGACAATCAACAGTAAAAAAAATCCAGAGGAGCACTTCATCACCATTAAGAGAGGTATATAATTCAAGATTCCCTCTCCAGAAAACATTGGAGCAGTAAATACCGTTTTAGTGATATAGAATGCAAGTAACAGTCTCCCGAAAACAATGGATCATAATCTGGATGCCAACTGTTTTAACCATAGACATGATTTAAGTATGCACTTCAAACCCTCCAAAAAATATAGAATGCTTAAAAAACATGTCTTCAGGAAAGTAAACTGAGATAAAGTTTGACTAAACTTCAACCACATCCAACAACCCAAATTCATTCAAAAAATGATAGTTCGAAAGATATGCAGAAACTCAACGTACCATCAGCAAGTATAATAGCTAATGCATCAGATAGGCACCAGTGAGACTCCAAGAGTCTCAATAGTCTCCAATAGTTTCGATAAAGGCCTGTCACCACTAAGCTAGTGGTCGCACCCAAGTGGGACCTCCAGACCATAGTCCAAACGTGCGGTGGTTGCAGTAGTTGCAGCTAGGTTCTCAGGATAATTTGTCAAGATCCATTGTTTACTCATGGTCTTTTATTCTCCTTCACCTCCCTTCTTCTTCTAGGAACTCTAAACGACCCCACAGCCAAGCACCTGCAGAGCACTGTGGCCATAATATAGGTGGAACACAAATAAATCTTCTAGAATAGAAACATAACCTTCAGAGTTCAGACCCAACCTCCTGTGGATGAAAACTCCAATACACCTCTATATTAAGATATGATTTATCCTCCAATTAAAAGCAGAATAGCATAATTACAGCAACTGCCACATGCCGACTTGAAATATAGGATTCTTCACGTAGTTTATGTCTCGTGAGGTGCAAGTGTGGAATATTTGGCATCCAATAAAATGGATAAGATCATCTGCAAGATCAATCTTCTTAGCGCTTCATACCCTGGTATACGAGTATCTTTTTTACAACCGATATTTTAAAGGTAATATCCACAGGTGATTAACCAAAAAACTACCAAATAGGAGTGTCAAAATAGATAATGTTCTAACAAGGAGAACACACTACGTACCTATCTATATCATAAAAGGAAAACAAAAGTCATCGTACCAAGAGCATATCTGGAACTAAAGACAGAGAGAAGGTCAGCAATGATTTGATCCTGCAGTTTCAACTTGGTAACAGTCAACAGTTACAAATCCAAAGGAACACCTCATTACATATTTATCGACATGGAAAACCAATGTCTTATCATACCAAGAGCATGTACTGTGCACAAGTAATACCACATTCACAAGTGCAAATATCAAGAACATATCTTCAAGAAGCTATATGAAACATGCCAACTTCCATCTCTTTGTTGCTGCTCTCTGATAATAAACTTAGACATACATCAACTGATCGTATTGGTGTCAACCTGATGACAATCAACAGTTTAAAAGTGCAAAGGTGCACTTCATTACCATCAGGAGATGGTATACAATGCAAATATCTCTCCAGAAGACATTGAAGCAATTAATACCATTTTAGTGATATAGAATGCAAGTAGCAGTCTCCAGAAAACATTGGATCGTAATCAAGATGCCAGCAACTGTTTTAACCATAGACATGGATACGAAAAGTATCCATTTCTAACCCTTAAAAATCTAGAATGTTCAAAAACATGCCTTCAGGAAAGTAAACTGGAATTAATTGGACTAAACTTCAAGCACATTCAACAACCCAAATTCATTCAAAATATGATAGCTCAAAAGACTTGCAGAAATTCAGCATAGCATCATCTCAAAAGACTCCAAGAGTCTCAATAAAGGCTCACCTCTGCTAAGCTAGGGCCGCACCCTAGTGGGATCTCCACACCATAATCAAAACATGCAGTGACGGTGGTTGCGATTAAGGTCTCAAAATGATTCGTCAAGATCCAATGTTTTTTCATGGTCTTTAATGTCCTTCACCTCCACGCTTTATCTTCTAGGAACTCTAAACAAACTCACATCCGAGCACCTTCAGCACACTGTAACCATAATAGATGTGGTAACACAAAAAAATCTTCTAAAATAGAAACATAACCTTCAGACAATGCCTCCTGCGGATGGACTCCTACATACCTCTATAATCTTCATCTAGAGAGCAAACATAGTGCACTATCAAACTATGATTTATGCTACAATTAAAAGCAGAATACATAATTAAAGCAACTGGCACATGCCAACTCGAAATATAGGATTCTTCAAGTAGTTCATCTCCCTTGAGGGCTAAGTGCAGAACATTGGCATCCAAGAAAATGGATAAGATCTGCTAGATCAATCTTCTAAGCACTTCATACCCTGATATGAAAGTACTTTCTGTCATCTAAATTTTAAAGGTAATAATATCCACATGTAATTAACCAAAAAAACTACTAAATATGAGTGTCAAAATAAATAATTCTCTAACAAGGAGACACTTCATACCTATCTATAGCCGTAGTATTCCCATATATGGAAGACAAAAGTCTTACCACACCAAGAGCATGGAATCTGCTTAAGTAGAAATAACAAGAATATATACTCAAGAAGCTAAAGGACTTTTTTCAACCCATCACCTTGTACTCTTGTAACAAAGACCTCCATATCACTCTCCAGAAAACATCGGAGCAATTAATACAATTTTAGTGATATAGAATGCAAGTAACAGTCTCCCATAAGCATTGGATCATAATCTCGAAGCCAGCAACTGTTTTAACCAGACATGATCATAAAAGTATCCACTTCTAACCCTTAAAAACATGTCTTCAGGAAAGTAAATTGAAATTAAGATGGACTAAATTTCAAACACATTCAACAACCCAAATTCATTATGATAGTTCAAAAGACATGCAGAAATTCAACGTAGCATTCATCAAGAATAATAGCTAATGCATCAGATAGGCACCAACGAGACTCCAAAAGTCTCAATAGTCTCCAAGAGTCTTCAATAAAGTCTCACCTCCGCTAAGCTAGGGCCGCACCCAAGTGGGATCTCCACACAATAGTCCAAACATATGATGACAGTGGTTGCGGCTAGGGACTCAAAATAGATTGTCAAGATCCATTGTTTTCTCAGTCTTTTATTCTCCTTCACCTCCCTTCATAATCTTCTAGGAACTCTAAACGGCCCCACAACCGAGCACCTGCAGAGCACTGTGACCATAATATAGGTGGAACACAAATAAATCTTTTAGAATAGAAACATAACCTTCATACCCTGCCTCATGTGGATGAACTCCAATACATCTCCATTAATATCCATCTAGAGAGAAACACTAGTGCAATATCACACTATGATTTATCCTCCAATTAAAAGCAGAATAGCATAATTATAGCAACTGCCACATGCCAACTTGAAATATAGGATTCTTCAAGTAGTTTGTCTCTTGATGTGCAAGTGTAGAACATTGGCATCCAATAAAATGGATAAGATCATCTGCAAGATAAATCTTCTAAGCACTGCATACCCTGGTATGAGAGTATGTTTCCTACAACCTATATTTTAAAGGTGATATCCACAGGTGATTAACCAAAAAACTGCCAAAAAGGAGTGTGAAAATAAATAATGCTCTAACAAGGTGTACACTTCATACCTATCTATACCCGTATATGGAAGACAAAAGTCTTATTGTACCAAGAGCATGGGATCTGCTTGAGTAGAAATAATAAGAAAATATATGAAACTAAAGGGATTTTTTTCAACCCCTCCCCTTTGCAGATGCACTCTTGTAATAAAGACCTCCATTCTGAATTCTTTGTTTTATCAAAGCATCGTAATTCTAAATTTTCATAGGGCATTCCAGGAATTCCTTCCGGAGCTTGTTGAATAATTTTTATAGATTCTCCTCCATATCTGGAACTGGAGGCACTGGGAATCTCAGCCATGATTTGATCCTATGGTTTCAACCTGGTAACAGTCAACAGTTACAAATCCAAAGGTACACTTCATTAAAAACAATGTCTTACCATACCAAGAGCATGTACTGTGCACAAGTAATACAACATTCATCCTGGTATGAGAGTATTTTTCCTACAACCTATATTTTAAAGGTGATATCCACAGGTGATTAACCAAAAAACTACCAAAAAGGAGTGTCAAAATAAATAATGCTCCAACAAGGAGTACACTTCATACCTATCTATACTCGTATATGGAAGACAAAAGTCTTATTGCACCAAGAGCATGGAATCTGCTTGAGTAGAAATAATTAGAAAATATATGAAACTAAAGGGATTTTTTCAGCCCCTCCCCTTCGTAGATTCACTCTTGTAATAAAGACCTCCATTCCGAATTCTTTGCTTTAACAAAGCGTTGTACTTCTAAATTTTCATAGGGCATTCCAGGAATTCCTTCCAAAGCTTGTTGAATAATTTTTTATAAATTCTCCTCCATATCTGGAACTGGAGGCACAGGGAATCTCAGCCATGATTTGATCCTATGGTTTCAACCTGGTAACAGTCAACAGTTACAAACCCAAAGGTACACTTCATTAAAACCAATTTCTTACCATACCAAGAGCATGTACTTTGCACAAGTAATACAACATTCATAAGTGCAAATAATAAGAACATGTCTTGAAGAAGCTATAAGAAACATACTAACCCCCTTCTCTTTGTTGATGCTCTCTTCAATCTCCTTCACCTCCACTCTTCATCTTCTATGAACTCTAAACAGCCCCACATTCGAGCACCTTCGGAGCAAGACCATAATAAGTTGAATGCAAACAAATCTTCAAAAATAGAAACATAACCTTAAACATAACCTTCAGAACCTGCCTCCTGTGGATGAACTCCACACCACATCTACAGTATTCATCTACACAACACACCTCTATAATATTCATCTAGAGAGAAAAAATAGTGCCATATCCAGCTACAATTTATCATCCAATTACAAGAACAGCATAATTATAACAACTTCCACATGCCCACTTGAAATATAGAAAGAATTATATTTGTATATCATCAAGACCAGTAGCATTGTGAGTCAAACTGCCATCAACTATTAATGGGAAGGTTCTAGCCAGAATATTACTCCCACCGGAACTATCACATTACGCACAAAAAACATCCAAAGAAATTATTGATCCTTCTGAAGGCCTTAAACAGAACATTCCTTCCACCTGAACCTATGAAAAACCATCAAAAGATTGAAAATCCAACCTTCAGCCCTGCCTCCTCCTGTACCCTTGGTTAAACTCCAATCATACCTTGAATATATTCACCTAAAAACCATAAGTACAAATATCCAACTATGAATTTAACCTTTCAGAAAAAAAGGAGAATAGCTTAACCGTGGAAGCTTTCACATGTCAACTATCGTCACAGACCATGGTAATGGTCGTCAAGTGTCTTCGGTTATCCATGGCAAGGTTCCAGTCAGAAATTTGCTCACATATGAACTATACAACTACAAAATAAAATATGCTGCCATTGGTCATTGAAACCATGCCACAAATAGAACAGAAAAAAATCATTCATATCACTTAAATAGAAAATTCCAAATGCATTTTCTGCAAATTGTTATTTAAACTGCTAGAGATAGAATTTCTCTTCAATGTGTGATTCCATTTCACCATTCTAAAATTTTAAACCTAAAAATATAAAAGATGAAATGTGTGGAAATACCTTCATTGCAAAATAACAAATCTTACAGCCGTTTATCAAGTAGAGTTCCTACGTGGTAACACATCAATACCATTCTTCTTGCAAATACAAACATGTAACTTCAAGCCATCATTTCTTCAAATTTCAAACTGAGATCAGACAACCTGTTCAATTGGATCCTAATGACAAAAAATCAACCAAAAAGTAGGACGTCACAAAAGCGTTATGCTTTGTACGAACACAAAAATGAAATTCCATACGCACATTCAAAACTACACCTTCAAATTAAACTGAAGGACGTCACGAGGAGCTACGTACACTTTTATATAAACATATATGTATGTATGCTACATATATATGCCTAAATAATATATACACATACATATAAGAAGCGGAGGGCAATGTATACTCATACATACATACATATGCATAAGCATACATATGTGTTGGAAGCCATCATAAAAAAACACTGAAGGATGAGATAAATAGCTTGTAGGAAGTGTGAACTCTCATCCGCAGTAGCAACGAAGCATCTGCAGAACAGACCATGTCCAAAAACATAACTGAACAGACCATTAAATCATTTCGAACAATGTTTCCTTCCAAATAGAGAAGAAAATATTTTGCAACATCCAGCCATAATTTTCCCTTCATACAATAAATAGAATGTCTGACCAACCACATCACAGCTGTCACAGGCAAGCCTGCACATCCACCCTTCTGACCACTGCTACCCTGAACGGTAGTATATTTGTATTCAAATTATAAAGGTGAACATAGCATGTTAACCAAAAATAAACTAAACTCCATACCTAACTGCTCCCATTTACAGATACAAAGATTCAATGTCTTATCAAACCCAGTGCTCTGCAGGGTTTTAAAAAAAACATTAGTACATGCACCTATATAGCACATCTTCTAGAAGCTAAAAAGAGAGAACTTTGAATGTCTTGGACCAAATGTCGTGCACATGCAATAATCCATGTATCTTCTAGGACGTGAGCTCACCCTATCCACAGCAAACTATCTGCAGAACAACATCTGGCCCATAGAAGGAAACAGTCACTCTGCAAATGTTCAGACCTAGACACCCCCACCTGAAAATGAACTTCAAACCTGACTATCTCCACCTAGGGAACAAATGGAACTACAATATCCAACCACAAGTCAGCATCTTAAATAGAAACTAACAGCAACAACAACGAAAGACTTCTTATCTTCACAACACCTCAAGACTTGTAGCATGTAAGTCAAGTATCTTCACTTCCAAGGAAAAGTTCCATCCAGGATATACACAAAGAATGTAATCCCTTCGTAGCTTTTGGACATAGAGAGACCTAGTCATAATTTAGACTCCAGCATGCAAGAATAAAAGACTCATTGAATTACGAAACAATATTTTTAATCATACGCAGATAAATATGCAATAACTTATACTATAAAGGTTTAGGTAAACGTGTAGAACATTTCTACAGTAAATTCAGCTTTCCCATCATAATGAGAAGGACAACAGTCAGAAATAAAAGAATATTCATGAAATTTTTGACTTCGTCATAATTAAGCACCAACCATTTTGCACAGAGACGCAAATACCACCTTTAACTTAAAACACAAACAAGACAAGCTACATAAATACAAAGAGGTCTTCAATTTTTCTAGCACATATAAGATCATCCAGAAGACAAACCTTCATATGGTATTTTTCAGTCCACATTTTAAAAAGTGAAAGACATACATGACTAACAACAAAAAACCAAACAAGAAAAGCTTCATACCTAGTCTTATCATACACCCTGCAAGGACTCTAAAGGAATAATACCAAATCCACAAGTAAAAAGAGAAAGCTTAAAGGGAAACGCTCCGAGGCCCTCCCCTTCGTAGATGACCTCATAGATTATGCCTAAAAATCTTCAAATCGGGAACCAAAGTCGCTAGAAACTCCAGCCATGATTTGAGCTGCCACTAGTGATATACAACAGTAAAACACATCTGGCATCATTAAATACTTGGCAAAGATATTTTGCAAGAATATTTTTAATTATGGACAAAATAAACAAGTTTGTAACACAAGCTATGTCCCTTGGTTTTACTTCTAGTCTTGAAGAACATTCACTAGGGATAATGAAGCATGAAAATCATAAAACCACACCATGAAACAACTGAGGATTACCAAGGAAGAAGGGCTAGTTTTGAAAAGCTCTATCTACTGATTATTGCTTGGTCAAAGATGCAAGAGTCACCAAGAGTGCTCGCAAAAGCTAAACACCCATCAAAAAGGGCTAAGAAGAACAAAGGAGTTATAGCATCCCAAATAAGATGCCAAGTAGTTATTCACAAGAGGATGATTATACCAAAAAAAAGTAAGAAAAGAAAAACTCCAACGAAAATCCTATCAAGAAGGTAAAAGAACAAAGAACAATTAATAACATCAGTCAAGACATTATTACTCCAAGGTCTGATGCCAATAAAATGAGCAGGTATGGAGGGATGAAAGAACAAAGTAAAATGGATAAATCAGGAAATGACATAATAAACAAAGGATGTTACCTATCAAATATGGTATCAGATATGGTAGGCAGAAAAAATAAACTTATCAATTATAACAAAAATCAGAATTGACATCACAAGGCTCGAACTTGATCATCGATACTGTCAATTTAAAGTTAGTGAACGACACTCAACTCATCAACCCTGACAAGGTCCACGAGAAGGTAGTAAAATCATCCAATGTCAGCAATCAGATATGGATAAACAACATAATTGCAATCATGAGCTTTTGAAAGATATTCTCGAACCCACTTAAAATGAAGATCTGCTGTACACGACACGCCCATATAATCCTCAATGATCATCCCGACTCATAACAACCCAATATGTTGCAGGTTTTTGATGGCACTGAACCACCAATAGTCGGTACTAAGCCAAAGCTATAAATTAATAAGACAGAAAGATACGGTGTATGAGAAAAATGAGAGCCCAAGGTCCATAAATCCTACACAAGTTTATCTGAATCTCTAATCCGATTCAACCAAAGGTTCATTTATAAAGTATACCTGTTCCCAATCAAACTGTTGGCCTTTAAACTTCAGAGCATACATCAACACCACAAGGCTTCAGATTCCAGACGATCTATACCCGTAACAGCTACTAAAACAGCATGAGAGGTCATCATAGTCAACAAGTTCGAAACCTTACATGAATTCAAATCAAATTTGTGATCTAAACAATTCAAAATCTACCGCACAGCCTTCTCAGAATCTAATTAGGGTTGAAAAATGAGAAACATGAAGCCAAGCGATTCTTCGAGAAAATATTTCGGATTTGCAGGGAAACGGCACGAATGATCATCTATGAAACCAGATCCTATAAAATCAAACCAGATTCAAGGATTCAAACTTGAGGAAAAACCTCGACCTCATCCAGATCACGAAACTAAAAGCGTGTATCAGATCCATCGACTACCACACGAATCCTAAAGCGTGTGACGATTGATCCCTGTGAAAGCAGGCTAATCGGTGCAAGACGATCACGCGAACGAACCCAAACAAACTAGACGAACGGCATCGAGGAACGATCAACCTCTAACAGGAAGAGGCAAAGACGTACGACACCTTCTATTGGAAAAACCAGGTCGACGATCAACCCCCTCAAGGCAACGAACGAGGAAACAGGACCACGAGTTCGGAAGGATGCGCGTGAGGGTTAATTTATAGAAGGCCCGAGGCGGTGGCGACCCGAACGGTTGTGATCAAGCGGTCTAGATCAACGGTCGATGAGAGTTTGGCTATTGGATGGCGGTAACGAAGGAAGGGTGGTTCGTTTTGATTGGCGTGAGAAATCCGCATGGTTTTCAATTTCCTCTCTACTTTTTTCCTTGGGTAAATTACATGACAGTTCCTAAGCTTCCTAGTTGATATCAATATGGTCTCTGAACTTTCTGATATATCGATTTAAGTCCCAAACAACTTAGATAACAATGTAGTTTTCAATCTTTACTTTATCTAAATCCACATGATTTTCAATTCCGTTCATTCCAATTTATAATTGGATCGGTCCGGTTAATCGGTATTTTCGATTCGAAAATTCAAATTTTATTCAACCTCTCGATTCAACATATTGTTTTTAATCTGATTTAATCATGTTCACAATTAATTTTAAATTTATTCAAAAAATTGTTGATAGTGACAGTTGAACCAACAACCATTGATTATCTCACGCTCCTGACCAACTACTCTAGCAAAAAATTTTATATGTAATTGATTTTAAATATACCTTGCTATTATCATTCTACATAGCATATAGTCCAAATAATATATACATATAATATGATATGTATGGCATTTGATGGTGCATGCGAAAAAATATTATATACATACTATAAAACATATACAATGTCTACTTTATTTCTATTTTAAGTATATTTAAATGTATGTTTTATATAGTTTTTGTTTCATTTTGGTTTGATTAGTCGGTTCAACCACTCTTGTCTCACCGATTTGGTTTAATCCGATTTTAACAAAAAAATAATTTTGGTGGGGGAAATATAGTCGATTAAATAAATTGGAGGGAGAGAGAAGACAAAGCGCGTTGGTTGCGCGATATTTGAGATAGAAATCGTGGAGATTGCGTCGAGGGAGAAGAGATAGGAGGAGATAGAGATGAGATAAATCTCAATTTCGTTTTCAACTTGAATTGCCTTTAAACAATGGACTGTCATCTCATTTATATAGGAGGGATGGGATTAGAAAAATAGAAATAAAATCAAAATTCAAATCCTAACTTGTGCTAATTTGGACTCTAAATATCTCTAAGTGATTAACTACTAAATATAATCGATTAATTAATTAAAACAAGATCGCATGCAACATCTTTATTTAAATAAAATTGCAACAGATTAAATAAAATTACTCGACCTAAATTTAATTAACGGACTAAAAGAAAAGTCCTATTTATTTATCTCTCAGTTGACGCAACATGAGACAAATAAATAGAGCCTTTAGTCTGTTAATTAAATTTAGGTTGAGTAATTTTATTTAAATAAAGAGATTGTATGTTATCTCGATTTAATTAATTATTCAATTATATTTAGTAGTTAATCGGTTAGAGATATTAGAGTTCAAATTAGGATATGGTAGGATTTGAATTTTGATTTTATTTCTATTTTTGTAATCCCACTCCTCGTATATAAAGAGAATGGTAGTTCCTTTCTAAAGATTGTTCAAGTTGAAAACAAAATTGAGATTTATCTCATCTCTCTCCCAATATCTTCTCCCTCGATGTGATCAGTGATTCTTTCTCGAATCTCGTGCAATTGACGTGTTTTCTATTTTCCCTTCCTCAAATCTCTTCCACCCACTATATTTCCCCCACCAAAATTATTTTTTTTTGTCATTGCAAATTTTGATTTACATCAATTGGTATCAGAGTGCGGCATTAAGATTCTCTTCATGATCTGACGATCTGTACTAATGTTTGCGCATGCACACCATGAAAGATCATCGTTCGTTGGAACGTAAACGTCGAGCCAACTAAGCCTACAACAAGGAGCTAATGTCTGCAATACTTGAATCTCAATCGAATCTACATGATCTGGTTGTTGATCGTCGGATCGATGTCTCCCGCCAATGAAGTTGTTGTCTAAGTTTTCGATGAAGAAAAAGAGAAAAACTTGATTTTAAATGACCTAAATTTCATTAATGGCCTAAAAATAAAGCCTTATTTATTTATATTACGTTGTATATAATGCTCTCGTCTTCATGTTCTGATGATTCGTACCAATATCCGTGCAGGCACGTCATGAAAGATCATAGTTCGTTGGAACGTAAATAACGAGCCAACAAAGCCTACAACAAGGAGCTAATGTCCATATTACTCGAATTTCAGTCGAATCTACATGATTTGGTTGCTGATTTTTGGACCTTGAGCAATGTCGGATCGAAGTCTCCTGCCAATGAAGCCACTGTCCAAGTTTTCAATGAAGAAAAAGAGAAGAACTCATTTTTAAACAACCTAAATTTAATAAAAAGATTAGATAAAAAGCCATATTTATTTGTCTAGTGCTACATATAACACTCTGATACTAATTGATGCAAATCAAAATTTGCATCGATAATAAAAAAATAATATTTTGACGAGGGGAAATAAAGTAGGTGGAAGAGATTGGAGGGAGGGAGAACAGAAAGAGCGCCAATTGTGCGAGATTCGGGAAAGAATTGAGAAGATCGTGTCGATTGAGAAGAGATAGAGAGAGAGAGAGATGAGATAAATCCCAATTTTGATTTCAACTTAAACTATCTTTAAATAAGGGATTACCGTACCCTTTATACAAGGGGTTGGATTACAAAAAATGAATTATCAAAATTCAAATCCTAGTTTATCCTCAATTGGACTTTAAATATCTTTAAGTGATTAACTACTAAATATAATCGACTAAAAAATAAATCAAGATCATATGAGATCTCTTTATTTAAAGCAAAATTGCAATGGACTAAATAAAATTACTTGATCTATAATCAATTAACGAACTAAAAATAAAGCCCTATTTATTTGTCTCGCGTGCAACTATCCTCCGCTTGAAAAATACGTCTCCCGGCAAATAGCTCTGATATCAATTGATGCAAAATGGAATTTGTAATGATAACATAAAAAATTATTTTGGCAGAGAAAATATAATCGGTGGAAGAAATTGGAGGGTAGGAGAATAGAAAATGCGCTAGTTGTGCAAGATTCAAGATGGAGACCGTGTTGAGGGAGATGATATAAAGAGAGAGATGAGATAAATCTCAATCTTGATTTCAACTTGAACTGTATTTAAATAAGGAACTACCGTCCCCTTTATATCGGAGGGATGGAATTACAAAAATAAAAATAAAATAAAAAAATTAAATGATAGCTTATCCTAATTTGGATTCTAAATATCTAACCGATTAACTACTAAATATAAGCGACTAATTAATTAAATCGAGATTCCATGTAATATCTTTATTTAAAAATGCAACATACTAAAAAAATTACTTGACCTAAATTTAGTTAATGAACTCCAATTGCTCTGATACCAATTGATGCAAATCAGAATTTGCAAAGATAACAAAAAAAATAATTTTGATGGGGAAAATGTAGTTGGTGGAAGAAATTTGAGGGAGGGAGAAGATAAATCATACTGGTTGCGCGAGATTCGTGAAAGAAGCGAAGATCATGTCAAGGGAGAAGCGATAGGGAGAGGGATGAGATAAATCTTAATTTTGATTTCAATTTGAACTGTCTTTAAGTAAGGTATTTTCATCCCCTTTATATAGGAAGGGTGTGATTACAAAAATAGAAATAAAATCAAAAGTCAATTTTTAGCTTATCCTAATTTACATTCTAAATATCTCTAATCGATTAATTACTAAATATAATCGATGAATTAATTAAGTCGAGATAATGTGATCTCTTTAAAATAAAATTACATCGACCTAAATTTAATTAACATATTAAAACAAAAGCCTTATTTATTGGTCTCAAGCTGCATTACTTGGGGATAGATATCCCCATATAATGGTCATGGATTTTGATGTGCGCGGGTGGAAAAATATTTTTTGCAGGTACATTCTTAATAATGACTATTTAAACACTACATTTAGGCACTGATTTAAGGTCATGTAGGTCCATATCCCCCTCGTTAACCAACCAAATTTACATAAATGCTTGATCGATATAAATGATTAAATGTTTTAGGGATTTTTACACCCATAGCCCTGAGTAATTTCGTAATAACATTAATGCTGCACTGGGGAGCTCGCAAGCCTTCGACAGTAGATTCTGAAAAGTGTGGTGGCCTTCCTCTTGCTATAATCGTGATCGGTGGTCTCCTCTCCGGAAAAGGAAGAACTCCGAAAGAGTGGTCAGAAGTGGCGGAGAAGATCGATTGGGAAAAGACCCAAAAAGGGGAAGAATGCATGGAGATATTATTTTTGAGTTGCCTTGATCTTCCTATCCATCTGAGGTGGTGCTTCTTGTACCTTGTATCCATGCCAGAGGACTCCTGTGCTGTTAATCACCTGCAACGGCTCTGGATTGCAGAAGGATTCATAGAGGAGAAATATGGGGAGTCCATGGAAGATACTGTAGGGAGATATCTTGGAGAGAAATCTCACCACGTCCAAGCCCACCACGCCTCCCCCTGCCGGTCCTACAACCCCTCCCCTTGCCGGTCCCTGCCCGTCGACCTCCAGCTCCCCCTCCCTCCCATCCGCAGACCCGAACCTCTACAACCCCCCTCGATATCCCTCACCCCCTACCCCTGCAACCCCTTCCCCTGCCGATCGTGCAACCCCTCCCCTTGTTGGTCCCTGCCCGTCGACGAACCTCTGTAATCCCCCTCGACATCCCCCACCCGCAGCTCTACGACCAACCCCCCTCCCCCCCCCCTATCGTTGACCCCCTGCAAGCCCGCCCCCCTCCCTGCGGAACCGCCTTTTGCAACCCTGCAAACCCCCACCTCTGCAAGGAACCGCCTTGGTCGACCCCCCACCCCCTCCTCTATGTGGAACTGCCTTGATCAACCCCTCTACCCGACTTTCAAAAGTGCAGGCGACCGCTGTTGCAAGCTCCCCTCTCGGACCCGACCGACTTCCTTTATCATTTTGCATATAAGATCGCCACCCTCACCGTTGTCCTCCACCATCCCTCTTCCTGCAGCGTGGAAGCCAGTCAGCCACCAATCATAGCCTCCAATCCTAAACTAAAAACCATGTTTGTTGCAGGTGTTGGCTCAATAGAAAATTATAGGATTTTTTATTTAAGTTAATCTCAGGCGTTAGATTGTTGATTGGTTAGATTATTCAATCATATGGTTGAGGTAATGAAGTAAAGTAATGGAAGGTTATGGATGTAAGACGGTACCTTATTCAAGGTCGTGAGCGTAATTTGCGATTATGCAAGGTTATGAAGGTTATTACAAAATTACATAGGGTTATGGGTGTAAAAATCCCAATATTTTAAGGTCATTTTACAGTTCTCATTTGCGGCATATACAAATGTATGGCGTAAGGTGTCCTTGAAATATTGCATTTATGTTGTCTTTTCCTTAGTTTGGAGGTCTCAGATTAAGGAGGTCCATAAGGATTCGAACCTTACTATAAGACGATTGTTGTCACATGTTGTAGTTTATATATGAGGAAAATTCGATGGCAAAAGCTCTTTCTCTTTGGTATACAAAATCAATCATAATCTAATATTAATATTGTCATTACATTGATAATTCTAGAGTTGATGTGATTAGTTTTTTACATATACTGAGAGGGTAGATTGTTTGAGATTTTTATAGTAAGAATAGTACTTTATGAAATTGGATGATAATTGTTACGACTCATTTAACAAATATTACTTTTAAAGTTTTTAGAGTAGGTATCGTTTTATTCCTGTTTTGGGGAAAGATGCTTATCGCGAGCCTTTATCTGTTTGATGGAGATAAGAATGAACGACACCTTATTCAAGGCAAGGAGAGGCACACACATGCGAACACGGGTTGCAAGAAGATGAAGAGATACCCATCCAAACGGTACAGAGGAAGGTAATGCCTTTTCTTATATTTAAAATGTAGTTTTTTTCATAATTTTATAGTTCTTTGATATTTATTGCAGGTGGGTTGATTTTTATGATGCCTTCATTTCTGATTCTGAGTTTGCAACGAGATCGACGGCGGGAAGGACAAACCACTAAAAGCATAAAATTAGGTTGACCAGTGGCTCAAAAAACTACAATCAGATTATAGCTGAGCTGGATATTTAAAAAAAACAAACCTCAATTTTTATCTCTAACTTGTTATCGATACAAGTTTTTCATAACAAATTATATCCCTTTTCAAGCTGCTAGGTTGGAAAAATAACCATCTTTTTCATAAGTGGTGGTCCATATCTGTGGTGGTCTGTATCCCACATGAATGGGAAGGAGCGAGAGTCTCAATGGTCCACTCATGTAGCGGGAGAATCGATGGTGAGCATTTTAAAATTAACGTAATTTGTAAGATATTTTATAATTATATACTGAAATTAATTTCAAATTCTGTTTCAAGATTGATATTTGACTCTAGATGCAGAGAAATAGGGTGAGACTCCTGAGACATATCAACCCATATTCAATAAAGTAATTTGGAAACATGTATAGTATACATTAATGTATTTTATTTAATTTTTGAACTATATATATTTTAACGAATCAAAATTTTTATAGGTGTTAGTTGAGAGGGATGTGGACAACACGAAGCAAACACTTGGTGGTCTTCCTCTATAATATGTGGAGGAACAACGTAATTCATATTCTGCTAATGGCTAGTTGTTGTATTCATAGCCACAACCATCACATCAACCATCACGAAGTCGTTGATGGTGATGATGGTGGAGAAGGTGACCAAGCTGCATGAAGATTTCACGTCTTACATGTAAGAATTCTTCTTCTAGTGTGTAATAGTTTAATAGTTTTTTAACTTCACGTGATTATCTTATATATTATTTATTTTATATAGGTCACAAAGGCATGCATCTCAGTATGAAGAGATTGGATCTAATGATGAGGAGGGGGATGACACAGAAGAAAAGCCACTCATGTATGCATGGTTTAAGGAGAAAGAAAAGAAGAAATCGAAACAAAGTTTGATTTCAAAAATATCTAGATTGAAGAAAATGATTCGTGGATTTTTAAATGTGTACTTGTAGAATTTAGTTTGTTTTTAAGTTTGTAAGAACTTTGATGTTAGTTTCTTCAATGTGATATTTTCGCATATGTAGGACCATTAGAACATCTATATATGGTATATATATGATGTTAGTTTTTAGATATGATGTTTTAAAATATAAAGAAATTTTCTAAGAACTTAGATTCTCAACTCTAATAAGAACATGCAGTGATTTCTAAGCAAGGTTTACAAGTTCGACAAGGTGTCAAAACCCTACTGGTGATGTATAATTTTTTGTAGATTCACAGTTTGGGTGAGTACATGTGCTTGCCCACCTGACCTTGTGACTAGGCAATAAGTGAACACAGGCTGGGCGAGCACATGTGCTCGCCCACCCTCCTGGCATGCACATAGAGTTCCATAGGTGTGCAAATTACGAGACACTATATGCATGTCAATCATGCCTTTTCTTGTAGTGCTCCCTTTTTTAGATTATCAGTTGTACCCCTAACTTCTCATAGTTTTATGACTTGTGCCCTTCAAGTTAGTTGTCATCCACTTACGCCCCAAAGGGACATAAACTTTTGGACACAATGGTAATATCTAACCAATAACTAGGGTAAATTGGTTATTTTCTTCCTTTCCATCCTCCTACCTCCTTCGACCCCTTCTTCATCGGCGCCCATCCTCTACCGCCCACTTCCTTCGCTGCCCCCATCCTCCAGACCCCTCCACCATCGACCTCCTCCTCCTCAGCCTCACATCTTCCAGCTCCCTCCTCCTTCGCCTTGACCTCCTTCTGCTCCCTCCTCTATACCGCCCACCTCCTCCCCCATCACATCCCCCACCTCCTCTAGGCCCCTCTACCATCGACCCCCTCCTCCTCAGCTCTTACATATAATTTGGGTAAATTGGTCATTCTCTTCCTCTCCCTCATCCTACCTCCTTCGACCCCCTCTTCCTTGGCCTCTCCTTCCTCTTCCGCCCACCTCCACCCCCACCCTCCAGGCCCCTCCATAGTCGATCCTCTCCTCCTCAGCCTCTCATCTTCCAGCACCCTCCTCCATCACCCATACCTTCTCTTGCTCCCTTGTTGATTCGATTTTTCACGGTTTAAGATAATGATTTTATCAAGTCGTTGCGAACCATGAATTATCAAAATCGAACAAATAAATTACAACTGCTTGCACAAAATATGCACGAAAGAATGTATAGGGCAAGTTGAGGTTCGAATCCACAGGGACTTAGAAAACATCACACAAAATTTTTAGGATTTTATTTGGATAAAAACAATAAAAGGTAAGAGCTGATTTGCAAATTACTTAAAAGTTGAAAAATAGTATGCAATTTAAATAAACTTAAGAGGACAGAATCAAACTAAAGTAGTAGAATGGCATACTTGTAATTTTTATGAAAGAAAACAATGGCAAGGTATTGTGGATTACGTATATTTGAAGCTTGAAAAAGTTGCAGAGAGGATTTCTAACTTCACACGATCTAACAAATCTTGCAAGTTGTCATTGAATTCAAATTTAGCAAAACAAACATTAAAGCAAAATGAGTTCAGTGGATTTTCTTCTCTGGAGTCGAGCTGGAACCGCTTGCTATGGTGCTGACCGAAAGGATGCAATGACTTCACCAGATGGCACGTGCACGCCGGCGCGGGCTGGAGAGTGGGAGGTAGCAGCTCACGTCAACGAACAGGCTGGAGGGCGCAGGATGCGCGGAGGCTACGTTACTGAGCGTGAGATGGCACGTGGTTGCGCGCAGCTGGATGAGAGAGCAACCCGGGGTTGCGAGGCCTGTGCGCTGGGGCGCAAGGAGGGGTTGCTGGTTGAGGAAGATCACCGATGGTGGAATATGACCACCATATGTGGCTGCTGGCCGCTGCTGCACACAGGAGAGAGTTTGCGTCGAGAAGAGGAGATGCGTCGCAGCAGCGCGGAAGGAGATAGCCGTGCAGGCTGCTATGAACCGGAGGAGATGACCGTGCGTGTGGACGCACGGGCTACTACGGGCTGGAGGAGAACCGCGAGGAGGAGGAGAACAGCTGGACGTTGTTGACGCTATCTTTGTACCTGCATGAGAAAAACGAGAGAGAGGGTGATGGAAACAAGGGAGAAAAATGAGAGAGGGGGGAATGGCGAGAGAGAAGAGAATGGCATGAGGAGGAGAGTGTCCGTGAGTTAGAATGGGAGAGGGGGAGAGTGGCGTGAGAGGAGAATGAGAGAATGGGGGAGAGGGGTGGCATTATTTTATAGGGAGACATCCCATGCAAATAAAGACAAAGTATCATTATTAATGCATGAAGAATTATTTTTTTTTGCATGGGGAAGGGATGGTTGCATGGGTTATGGTCGGCTATGTTTTATGGGAAAGGGGAGAGAGAGTAATGCATGGGAATGGGGGAGTAGGGATGAGCATCGGGCCGGGTCGGGCCAGGCCCAAGCTAGCCCGACCCGAGCCCGATAACATTTTTCGGGTCAACAGGCCGGGCCTAAGCCCGTGAGATATCTGGGTTTCTGGCCCAAACCCGAGCCCGCCTGCAATTAAATGGGCCGGGCCGGGTTCGGGCCGGCCCGTTACTTCAATACTGGTGCTTTCTCTCGATTTATATTTCAAATCTAATAATCTGCCACAGTTTTTAATCCTTTTTTAATACTTTCACCATCCTTGTGAAGTGTTTCGATTTACTACTAAGTAGATTGTACAGCAATTGTGCAGGTACTTTTAAACCATTACCCTATGCTAAGTAAGACATTAGGCACTTCAAATGCAACTCCTCTCATATCAGCTGCAATTAGAGGTCATACAACAATTGTCAAAGAATTGTTATCTCAAAATCCTGATCTACTTGAGCTAACAAAATAGAACAGGAAAAACGCTTTGCATTTCTCTGCTCGACAAGGGCATGTGGAGATTGTGCAAACATTACCTGATAAAGATCCTCAACTGGCTCCGTAAATCAGAAGAATACATGAAATCCATACATCAAGATACAATCGGCATCTGATGAACTTAATGGTAAAATATTCAGCATAATAAAACTCACCTGGTCATCCTTATAGGATTATCCTAGTTGTGCCTTCCGTTACTCAAAATCCAGAATGGGTGAAGTATTATCAACCAACTGTTGTCTAATTGTTCATACGTTGGGCTAAAATGAAAACTTAAGCTGAGATAAAAACTGGATTTGATTATGACTAAACAAAGGAAATTACACACAATCTATAATCTGTAATAAGAAGAAAAGAACAAACACGTCGTCAGGATCAATCATTCTGTAGACAGGCAATAGACATGGGGAAATCGATTTACATTGAGGAAAACAGAAATGCATATCTATAGCATTAACAAGAAAAGAAGACAAAAAATTGCCTAATTTAGCTGAACAAATAGTAGAAGATGAGACATTCCAAAAACAGCATCCATGTCAACGATGGTATTTCAATCCATGAAATCATAACAGTCAAAGCAGAAACCAACAAAGAAGGTTGATCTAGTCGCTAACTAAGTTTTCACAGCAAGTTCGAGTGGAGTCAATAGAAGACGAGAGATCCCAAGAAAAAAAAGAGCATCTACAGGTCCAAGGATCCAAAGAGCATCTACATGTCCAATGATCGTCATGATACCTATATTTAATAGCAAAAATAAAAACACACTTCTACCAATAAACTTCCAGTCAAGCTTCTTCACACATCTAGAGATGTAAGATTCTCATTTTGCAAAGCCACCTGCAAAACCATAGATAATTGTAACTCATAATTCATGCTTATTTAAATTTTGAAAGATAGTGGCAATGCATTTCTTACCTTTCCATCCTTTCCAAACGTAGTCTCCAAGATGGAAGCAAATATTCAAGATAATTTTCAAGATATCATATCCGACAAACCTACAATTTTTAAAATACAAAGTATTAAAATCATTGTTGTCATCATAAAAATGTACTAAATTATTCTTACCAAATGAATTTTTATAGCCATCATCAACATCATCATCCTCGCCTTCATCGCCATCCATTGCATCTACTCCATCATCACCTTCTTCACGTATCCAATCCTCCGTGCAAATCAATGCTTCAACAGTGGCTGGATTAAGTCGGCTTCTGTAAGCATCTAGAACTCTGCCACCAGTACTAAAAGCACTTTCTGAAGCAACAGTAGAGACTGGTATTGCAAGAATGTCTCGAGCCAGGTGTGAAAGAATTCGATATTTATTTGCATTTATTTGCCACCATTTTAAAACATCGAATTGTGCATCATCCTCGTTGTCTGCCGAATTATCTTCTAAATACAATTGCAACTCATACTTTCCAGACTCCAAAGAGCATATGACCTTTTTCTGTCTTAGGAATTTGCTTCTTGTGTCCTCCTTTCTTCTTCCATCCCTTGAATCATTTTCTGTTGTACCTTGAGCTGGTGTTGTAGCCACATTAGTTCCCTTGTATGCAACTGCATATTCCTCGAACAATCTTTGGAATACATCCTCCACTTGTGCCACATATTGAGTCACCTCTTCCGGCGAATAAAGTTCAAAATATGAGAAACGTAAAAATTCAAACTTGTTTCGTGGATCTAGAACTGTTGCAATGGCAAGAGGCAACATGGCGTCCTTGTCCCTCCAATACTTGTCAAATTTTGAATACATTTTCTCAACCATGCTTCGAATAGACATGTCCTCATTGTTCTTCAATGAAATCAATTCTTTCTCTATGTCAAATATCAAAGAAAAGAACAAGTTTGCAGTTGAATTTTTTGACCAGAGAAGATCTTCGTTGCAATGTAAAAATTCTCCAAAATTCTCTGAATTATCTCCACCTCGTTCCATTCCATAGGTGAAGGAATATCAATCCTCTGGAAATCACGTGCTTTCATCTGATTAAACACTTTTTGATATCGTGACGTTGATTCAAGCATTAGATATGTAGAGTTCCAACGTGTGCTAACATCCAGTCGTAAAGTTTTCGTCACCAAGATGCGCTCCTGTTGAGCATATTCAAGAAACTCTTGATGCCGTCGGGTAGAATATTTGATGCACTTCACCATATTGCGGATTTTTTTCACGATTTCCTTGATCTCGGCTAGACCATCCTGCATGATGAGATTTAGTATGTGTGCCCAACATCGGACACGGAAAAAACCTCCACCAAGCAAAAGTGAATTTGTTGATGAAAAATGGTCAACAATATTTCTTGTGACGACATCGTTGGTGGATGCATTATCTGCAGTCAGAGTGCATAACTTCACCACATTCCACTCATTCAAATGGCTAATCAACAAATCCGCAATATTCTCTCCCGTATGTCGTGAGGCTAGTGCTGCAAAACTGAGAATTTTCTTTGTCATCCTCCAATGATCATCAATGAAATGAGCTGGCAATGACATGTATCCCAAATTTTGGACCGAAGTCCACATGTTTGTTGTGATGCAAATTCTGCATTCAGACTTTTTAAGGGTGCTCATTAACTTCTTCTTCTCCTCAGCGTCATACATTTTCATACAATCTCTCTTCAAAGTAAAACGTGAGAGGACCTTGTATTGGGCTGTAAACTCATAACGAAATTATGAAATTTAGTATTTTCCACAATACTAAATGACATTTCACTCGAAATCACCCACTTCACAAATTCCTCGCGGCTAAATTCTGGACTAAATTTCCAAGTACCAATTGCACTCCCTTGCTCTGAGGTATGCACATTTAACAAGGTTTGTGATTGTGAGCCACCATCCTTCTTGTAATACAAACACTTACTTTCTAGGTGACGAATCAAATGACTGGTTCCGCTTTTACTTTGGCAAGATAGTAGTTTTCTACAATGATTGCATCGACTCATTTCCTTCCCATCTACAACACCAATCTTTGTTAAATGCTTCCACACCCAGGATTGAGATTGGCGTGCACGTTTACTAGACCCTTTGAGATCATCATTCAATAGTTCCTCCTCTTTGTCTTCTTCACGTCTAATCTCATCCTCTATATTAGGAGTAACATCGTCACCTTGATGCGAAGCCGACATTTCTGAAGGTTAACCGTAGCAATTACATAACAATTTAGTTAATAAGTTCACAACACCAAATCAAGATGGTCCAAAAATTTATGGTGATCAAATGAAACCAACAATAAAACCACTCGTTTGGAAAAGAAAATTGAAATATTGTTCATGTCCTATATAAGTAATGGAATGGATATAATAGAACATATGTGCATATGTATTTTATTCGAGTACCATTAATATACACAACAACAAAAGTGATTTATATATGAATATTAAAACATCTCATCGAATAAGGAATCTGTTGTATTCCTGCAGACAATTCACACAGGAACAATTAGCACTGGGAATCATGGGACAAGTCGCTCCAGATTTAAATACATAAGAAGAGAAGTCCACAGCAAAAAAATCGTGACACTACTAAACCAGTCGAACATGAGCAACCCCCAACAAACACATGCATCATCAACCTCTTCCATCCCATGTAGGTTACCTGTTGTGTTGCCTTGACTTGAGCTAGTGTTTAGTTGAATTTAGGATTATAGAATTACATGCAGTTCAAGATTCTGATAATGCATCTTATGCAAAATCGGATATTAAAAAAATTCAACAGTAGGCACTCCAACTGAACGTGGATTGAAGTAAAAATATACAGGCATTTACAGTTCTTTATGTTCAGAACATCTAACTTTTTTCTGGGGGCTACAAAAAGCATATGTAAAGTCAACATGTTTTGATGAAGTCTAATTTTTCTATGCAAAAGATGAAGTACTATTTCCATGAATTTTGAGAGAAATGTTAGAATTACAAATGATATAGTTGAATTGCAAGGAATTCTGATAGATAAACATTTCATTTAGACCCGAATCACAATTCATCTTTACTTTGCTTTGTTCTCAAACTTGTTCACCATAAATAAATTCATTGAGTTACACTTAGGTCTGTACGGTAACTGGCATTTATCAGAAGGTTCTTCAGTTGCTTGCTATTGAATATAATACATATACTGTATTTTTTTGTGGATCTTCAATAGAATTAATACAGCGAAATCCAGAAAACGTAGGGGAGCACCACATCTCAACACCCATCACCATGAGTCCATGCCCCCCCTCTCTCTCCCGCTCTCTAGAAGTTGCACCTGTAGACGAGTAAGTGAATACTAACCCGATCCGCCGCACAAGCCGCGCGTACGCCGTAGAAGATGATCGCCCAGGCCGCCGCTTGCGGGGAGAGCCGGAGAGGGTCAGCCGCCACTCGCCAGTCGCCAAGCGCCAGGGGGATTTGGGTTTTTCAAGCGGGGGATGGGAATGTCCGAATGGGAGGCCATTGGGTTTACGAAACCCAAAGTTAGGCCGCTCGGGTCGGGTCGCCCAAACTCAGCTCGGGCCCTAAATGCGGGCCGGGCTCGTGTCGGGCATATACGCGGGCTCGGGGCGGGCCTCTAATCGGGCCGGCCCACGGGCCTCGGGCTCGGGCCCACCTTGCCCAAGCACGACCCGAAATTCTGATTGGGCCAAAAAAAGAGCCTAGGCCCGCCTAGCCATTACTCGGGCTCGGGACTGGGCCGGGCTTGATCAGGCCGGGCATTGGGCCGGGCCGGCCCTACCCAATGCTCATCCCTATGGGGAGGCATTTTTATTATTTGCATGGGGAAGGCATAATAAGGGTGGCTCTATGCATGATAATAAAGAGTGGGTCTTTTACACTATACCCCCTCCCTATTTCTTCCCAATAAAAAGGTGAAGTGAAATGTGTTGGATGTTTTATATTATAAGCATACCCAATAGTTCTTCATTTTCTTTGATAACAACAAGTCTGAACTTTATAGTTGATAATTAATCTCAGTATAGGATTATGATTTTTAAATGTGAATGATGATTTTATCTCCTCTGTGTATATGATGTCATATATGTGAATTTGAAGTTTATACATCAAAGATTAATGTTATACTTCACATAATTTAAGCATGTTATATTAGTATATAATATGATCATCATCCCTCCTCTATGTTGCCCACCTCCTCCTTGCTCGCATCCCCCACCTCCTCCAGGCCCCTCCACCATCGACCACGTCCTCCTCGGACCCTACCTCCTCCAAACCACCCTTTGTCGCCCAAGGTTGTTCATGAAAACACATGAGGTCACTCTGTATATAACTTCTAAATATTAAGGCGTTACCCTTTAACAACACAATCCAAAGAATAACTTAGAAATTTAGGAGTCGAAGCCTTCTCCCACTTTACGTAGGATCGACTACATGGATTTTTGCTCAAATCCATGTTTAAAGATCTGGATTTTTTATGTTGATTGTCGGCTACGAAACTTGGAAATTTAGGTAAATTACACCCACACCTCCTCTTGCCCCATGCTCTATCAGCCCAACCTCCTATGTCGTCCTAGCCTCCTCCAAGCCCCTCCTCCTCCACCATCACCTCCTCCAACCCCCTCCACCGTCGACCACGAGTAAGCATCCACTCCATAGCCTCTTCGTTGAGCGCCCACTTATGCAGACTAACTAAGAAAATCTCCAGGGCTATGACAGTGGACTTTCTCAGTAGCAACAACACCAGACTCCATTCCATTGAGCATGAAGATGGAACTTTGAAGCAGCAAGGTCGGAGTCAGGTCTGCCAGTGTGGGCTTCAGAGAAGGAGGTCTATGGAGGAGGAGGGAGGGGTGGGTTGGTTTTGGCAATTATGCCCCACTTAACCATACCTTGGTTTGAATAAGTCATGGTTTATTTCAACTCATTAATAATGAAACTAACAAAAAATCATAAGTGATAACGCTGATATTTCAAAAATTGGAGGGGCATAACTAATATTGCAATTTCTAAGAGGGGTATAAGTGGGATTGCGAATACGAACCATAATGAACGGACCTATGTTCGAGTTCAGTTCGATAAGAAAGTTCAAAAGTTTGAGTTCGGTTCGATAATAGTTCATTAACAATTTAACTTAACTCAAACTTGTTTATATGAATAAGTTCGAAATTGGAGTTTGATAATAACGTTCGATAAGTAGTAAAAATAATAAACTATTCAAACTAAAGTGGTAGAAAGCCCAACAAATACTATATTTTTTAACCCAAAATTTATCTTGTGTATAAATAGGAAGTTGCACAAAGAAATGCACATACTTATGCATATGTAGATCGAACTCGAACTTTTATTGAACAAACATATGTTATGTTTATGTTTGGTTCATTAAGCTATTGAACTAAAATATGAAGTTCATGTTCAGTTTGAAGGATATGGAGAGATCCTTAAGCGCATCATGAAAGCGTGATGATCGCGTCGTATGCGATCAGTGCGACTAGTCGCACTAGTTTATTGATGCAACGGAAATTAAAAATTTTAATTGATGAAACAACATGATCTAAGAGCACTTGTCGGATCATTTAATCTATCTACAAGTAAGATGTACGATTACCTATTTAACTGTGATTGCGATCAAGTCACTAAAGCAAGAAACCTCTTGTCTTAAGTCCGATCTGACGGAGGAGACGCTTGCGGGTGCATTGATGAGACGCACACTCCTCGCAATCTAACTTGATGATCCAAGCGACGAATTTCCTGATCTTGTCATGTGAGATCGGATGTCTTCTTTACGAGCTAGGCATACTGAAGGAGACGGAGATCCATGAGTAGTCGAAGACGCGACACGACGGCGTGGCGACAACTACAATTCTCTCTAGGGCACAAATTGGATGGCCACTAAGAGAGAGAGAGAGATGTGGCATGTAGTATGAGAATGGGAAAGAGATCATTCAATTGTTGTGTGTAAAAGAAGAGCTAGGATAGCCTCTTCTATTATAGCATTTTGGGAGTCCATGAATCACAATCCATGTGAAACACAAAATCAATTATTGAGATTTATTTGTGTTTCTATTCAGTGGCTATGATTATTTTGTAAAAACTAAAACAATTAATTTATATTAAATTAAATATATTTAATAACCAATACTATTTAATTTAAATTAGATTAATTAGTATAGAAGGATTAGGAAGGAGGCCACCGACCTTCTTAGAAAGGGGGGATGGTCACCCTTGAGAATAAGTCAAAGGGTGGTCGTCCAACATCCATTAAATGGATGGTGTTGGCATTATAATCATTTATATATATTTACAATAACTTTTATTGTAAATTGATTCACAAAAATAATTTCAAATTAATTTTGTGAATGTTGCAATCATGTCATTAAATAAATGTGAATCATATTGACAAGCCAAAATAAAATGTAAATTGTATTTCTAATGAATTTCCATTAAATCACATTTAATGAGCATAATTCAACAATAGATTTATTCTCGAAATCTTTTAAGAGCAATGCATTTTCTTGGCGTATACTTGGAGATAAGGATAGGGCGATTGTACGTTCCACGTATAGTGATTTTGATATTGAGATCATGTCTCAAAATCTAGATCGCAGGGACCTCTCATAGATGCTTGATTAAATCAAGACCGTAGATTAAATCTTCTAATTGCGTATGAATCTCATTCAGATCAATGTCCAATATTTGGATTAGTATCAGATCACTTCCCTAATAAGAGGAGTCACTAAAAAGCAAACATATTTCATCACTCCCTTGGAATGGAAGTGTCATGGTTTTACAATATTTAATGATCATATTACCCTCATGTATTCCTAATACCTATACATGCTACAAACTAGAAGACCTAGAATAAACCCAAAGATATAAATCAATTTACATTGCCATCTTTAAGATTTTATCATTAAGTTTCCCATTCGATCATTGGAATTTGTTATTGATCATATGCTTTCCAAAAGCATATATCATACCTAAAAATTCTTATCATGCTTCCAAAGCAGAGATGACCATGCATGGATTTGATTGGTCCCAATACCTCATGGGTGAGCTCATGTCTTCCAGTTCACAAGTGAACATGTATGATCCCTTTGAGAGATCGTATTACTTGTTTGCCCTTGTATGCATACCAACTCGTCGGTGTATAGATCTTGATTAGGCAATCAACCTATTTGTCTGCCAAATACTATTACTTAGACATATAGTAATACATCTGTATTCAGTTAGAGGATGTATGCCTATATCATGGTAATACACGACATAGGACTTGGTCATATCGATCTTGCTAAGTCAACTCTGTGACCTAACTTATCTAACACCTCTATATCTCTATTTCTATGCAGAGGACCTGTATCAAGAGGTCGGTCAGATATCAGGAGAAAGGATTGTCATCTCCTACTCATGCTGGAGATCATCTCTTACTAATCATTTGACGGTACTTCACGAGTCATCAATCTAACTCTTTATATATCCATCCAAGCACCAACCCCTATGATTCAACAATTGAATCAACAACTATATGATCATCAAGATGGTCATGGTACATAGCCTAATTTACTAAGAGACCCTATAGTATATTCATTCATTTAATCTCGGATAGGGAGTGTAAATAAACAAATAACTTTTATTGATATAACGAATATAAAATAGGGAATGAGATCTCTACTATGGAGTCCCCATGGATCACATGAAAACTATGAGACCAAAACAAAAGATGGAGACTACATAACTGAAGAACGCATATATGCGCACATCAAAATGAAGACTGGAACCAATCATCGAGTCCCAACATCTAAACAATCGTAAGATAATGGAGGGATAAACAAACACCAAAATAAGTCGATAACACATTTTTTATGAGCTTGTCTTTTAAAAAAAATGCAACCATTTTTCCCGGCTATGTCCTTCCCTTTTTTAATAGCCGACTCCCTTTTTTTAAACGTACGATTTTTTTGTATACACACCTTTTTTAAATAAATTTTTAAAGCAAAATCTCTCGACCCAAAGTGAGCCTAAATATGTATCTTTTTTAAATGCCACAAACCACAGTAACAGGAGGCTCGTTGGGCTTCTCCTTTTTTACTAATTTTTATTACTTGTATCCCCCTTGGGCTAACCCTATTTAGGGTTCCCTAATTGGGAACCCCTTTGCTTGAACGACCGCCACCCCTGATGGGGCTTCTGGATTGTCGCATGTACATGGATTGCCGCCCCAGAGATGGAGGAGGGTTATGGCCACCGTCAAAGGAGGGTGTGCATGATCTAGAGAGGAGGTGTAGGGATGTGAGGTGCGGTGGCGCTGCTACTAAGGATCTAGTGATGCCTTCTCTTTGTGCTTGCACTTAGAGCTCGATGAGAAGAGGATCTTCGACTGCATCTGCAGTTGATAATGTCGTTGGCAATGTTGATGACGACATCGGGGATAACTAGTATGCATTGCCTAGAGGAGGTGCCCTCGCAACAATGCCTCTTCTTCTTCTTGCGCCTAGATGGCTTCATCAAACTTATCTTCTTCTTCGATCGTTGGAGGGAGATGGGTGCCTCAATGCATCGAATGGTGGGGTCACAACCTGTTGTGTCGCCGTAAGAATTTGCTGGGAAGTGGAGAGGAGGTCCGTCATGGGGACTTCACCCTTTAGCCGTCTAGGATCGCATATGGGAAGGGGATCCATTCGCCGCATGTAGGGGAGGAGTTGCTGGAGGAGCCACCGTCTGATGGTACCGCTTGGATCTCGAGAAGGGTGGTTGGATCTGGAGCGAGGCATGGACTGTAGATATAGGGTTTTAGAAAACCTAGATTCTTTGATGCTCTTGTTGATGAACAAGATTTGGTGCCGACCAGTCTGGTAGCATGGACGATTCATGGGTCTAGAAAACCAAAAAAATCTCTCGAACTTGACGATTCACGGAACATTAACTTGAATAGAATAATAAATCTTTAAAAAATCTACAATAACATGGTTAGGGTTTTAATAGAAATCATAGAATTGAATCTCATATCTCGAACATAAATAAAGAACATAAAGAAATCCTCGAGAATTGAACCCGCTTTGATACCATGTTAGAAAATGAGAAATGTGGAAGCGAACTGATAAACAGAGCAAGAACTATAGAAAGAAGAACATGAAGGCTCAAGATTTTTACGTGGAACCCTACTCCCTAAGGAGAGGGATGAAACCACGGGAGAAAGTCTCAAAGGGTCATATGTGTCTATTGACTTTTTCAACTGATGCAAGAGGTATGGGAATTCTTATATAGCCACCACTGACCCTCCAAATACCACCACTGGTAGATGTAGGACTAAACTCTGTATGTGAGGTATCCATTTACCTATTTATACATATAAGTGACGCAAACTTCAACAATGTCAGAATAATCAATCTTCTCATATTGTATCCTCGCATAAGATGAAAACATATCGTACATACCTTTTACGAGGTTAATGTATAGGACATGTACTTATCTCTTCTCCAAAACTCTCCACAATATCTCCTGTGGGACAAATCACAAGCTTTCTCCAAATCAATAAAAATCATATAAATCTCCATTGTTCTCCTTAGCAAGTGGATGGCTTCAATAGTTTAATAACATGACATGAATCCGAATTGATTTTCTTTTACTTTAGAAACTTGCCAAATATAACAAAAAAGTACTGAATGTAAAAGGGACTTGTGAAAAGACTGTTAGGTCTTTCAAGACCAAGAGTTTTGGCAGGAGTTTGTTGTGCTGGATCGCTGCAACGTGACTGGAGTTGCTTCCCACGGAACTCGTGGGGTGGAGAGAGATGATAGAGGACCACCGAGGAACGTTTCTCGATGGTAAGGAGGCATATGCGTGGCCATATTACACTGATGTGGGAGTTTGGTGGCACTGCTATAACCCACGTCAGAGGCAAGAAGGAGAAGCTTGGTGACGGCCAGAGCTCCAGTGATGGTTTCAGCCCCAGTTGGTTCTTGTATCCTCTGTTTTGTTTCCCTTTTCAAGGTCCTCCTCCTTTTACATAGGAAGAGTAGTAGGCGGTAGTTACACGACTGGAGATACACAGCTGCATTGCAAGAAACTGGTTAATGGCAGAGGATGTTGCCGTTGTCGTGCTCGTGTAGAGCAAAAAGTAGAAGGGAGTGTGCATGATCCATAAGTAAATGGAATTCAATAGAATTTGGGACGGTGAATGAAGTCTTCAATTAATTGCCATTAGTATGGTTGTATTTATTGTTTTTTTATTCTTTATAAATGGGGCCACAAGATTAATATGATAATTATCATTTGATTATCGGAGATGTTTTTAAGAGGGCTATATGATACGACATTTTATGAATAATTTGCGTATTAATTACAATATCTTATTGATGGATAGCATACGATGTGATAATTTTTACATCCTTGTTTGTATGTTAGTTTATCATGGGTTATTTACTTTTATATCATGTGAAATATGACTTATATATTAAGGGGGCAGGGAGCTGCACCCTGGAGTGTAGGAAACTCCCTATACCCACCTCATTTTTCTGTTATTTTTTACTTTTTTTGAATTAATAGTGAAAGGATTTACTTAATATATGGAGAGGAATGAGTGTTTTGAGTTTCAAGCAAAATAAACATTCCTAACATGTTCATTTAAAAGAGGTTAATTTCAGCCGGCTCATTAGGTGCATTACATGCCATACAATCAGGCTAGGGTAGCTACATACTACACTCATCCGGCGAAATCCACGACGTCGCCACGCCGTACTGCAGCTCCTCCGACGAGCTGCTTGAGCTCGGGCCCTCTACCATCCCTCGAGCGACGACCGGAAGCATCACTTGAGCTTCCAACCCATGTAGACACCTCCACTCTGCATCAGATCTTCTTCTTCTTTCCTATCGCTTTTCTCTTAATTTTTCCGTCTCCTACAATCACCCCCGCTCCCTCCTGAGCATCCACCGAGCTTCCCCTCGAAGCTCTGATCTTTGCGCACTATTTCATTAGCCCCGACGACGCACAGCATCTCTTCCGACCAAAGCTCCACCTTCATGGCGGAGGAACACCACTCCGACCACCCCCACATCTCCTCCTAGGCCTCGCCGCACTCACACACACTCCCATAAGAACGGGCTCCCTTCCGTGGACCCAGCTAACCCTGCAGGTACCCTTGGCTTCACTAATCGAAGTTGTCACCGGAGCTCCTTCGAGCTTCATCGTCTCCAGCTTACAGACCGCTGTAGCCTCAACCAGGAACTCGGGCGACTCCCTGACGCATCCACGACCATCCTGACCCACTCAGGAGCCGGCGGTGAGCTACCCCGACCACAGAGAGAGGAAGCAAAGCAAAGAGCTCAATGCCGGAGCCCTGCCAAGACCGCCGCAGGAGGCGGCAGACCAGAGAAGGAGATGTACAGTCACCGTTGGATCTTCTTGATCCAACGTCCCTCGTCACGCCACGTTGCAGCTACCCTGAGCTTTAGTTCTCGTTGGATGGCCAATAGTCAGCCATGTCGACGACATCGGCACCGTTGGATAATGGCGATCCA